>JAJOHG010000200.1:0-46534 GCA_021029095.1 Phellopilus nigrolimitatus
CCAAGCTGCTTTCGCTGACAAGAGTTCAGGAAGGATGCTGGAGTTAGAACTTCATCATCGAACGGACGATTGATCAGGTAGTCCAAAAGTCCAAACAGCACATTGTAACCTCCCGGTCACGACCGCCGATCATTCTTAGATAATCCTTCCCTTTTCGTAACGTAGTTAAATGCGCGCGCATCGTAATTCGAGTTTCAACTTCTCTCACTCGAATTACAGGTAGGCGCCAAAACACTGTATTACTAGGAACTTCTCTCACTCGAATTACAGATTCTTCTCCTGTCTGTTTTTAGTGTTCACACCTCTCGGTGTGTTCCACTTTTTTTTTTGACACCGAGAACTTCCTGTACCGCGTGCAACCGACGGCTGCCACCGTCTGTTGTAAGTGTGCTCGAGCTCCAGGCCGACAGCGTCGTCTGGATCACCCAGGTTCTTACCAGGGTCGCGGCAAGACTCTCAGCAGTCGCCTGAGCCGCGTGCCACCCGTTTAGCCGTCATCGGCAACGCGGATCCGGCCTTCGTGCCACCCGGTGTGCTGTCACCATCGCTCACGCTCCAGGGAAGTCGCTGCCACTTCCGAGCATCTCTGCTTCGTTCTTCCTCATCATGGCCACAAACTCTCACCGCGCGCAAGCTGCGCTCCTCCACCCGAAGATGACTCAAATCCCAATCGTGTCCGAGGGCGCATGGTCTGTCCAGCTCTATGTTGACTGGAAGAGCGCTTGCGAGGACTACCGTATCGCGGCCAGCGTTGAGGACGACGAAGAACTCATCCGCCGCGTCGCGCGCGGTCTCAAGAGCCGTGCCATCCGCAACTGGTACACCCCGCAAGCAGCGGCAATCCAAGCAATGGATTTTGACGACTTCGCAGTCCTCCTTCGCCCGATTGTCCTTGAATACGGCTGGCAATCCAGGACCAAGGCCGAGATCCTCTCCCTCCGCCAAAATGGCCGCAAGGCCAACGAGTTCTACTACGAGATCCTAGAAAGGAACGACCCGCTTGTCGGCACCACCTACGCCTTCGATAATCGCGCTATCTGTGACCTGATGGAGGCTCACTGCGACGACGATGTCCGTAAGGAGCTCGAAGTCCCCGTCATCCATGGGATCATCGGCTTCGACAACTGGCTCCTGGCGGCCTTCGAAGCAGACGAAGCGGTGCGCCGTCACCGGGACTCGCTCACGGCCGCCCTCCGCGCGCAAGCCAAGAAGACCCACCCCACGCCGACGGCTAGCCGCCCCGCCCTTGCGCCGCTGCAGCCTACAGCCAATGCCCCGCGTGTGCGTCCGGGCCCCCTGAAGGCCACCGACTTCGGTATGACGCTCCGCGAGGGCGCCATCCTCGCTCGCCATCAAGGCTGTTACAACTGTCGACACTACTATACAAACCACCGTGCGCCGACCTGCACTCTGCCCGCCGCGTACCACAACAAGGCCGCCATCTCCGACGCCGAAGGGGACCGAAAGCGCCCACCTGGCGTCCCGGTGCCACCTCCCCTTCGCCTCAAGACGGAAACGGTCGCAGCTGTCAGGGAAGCTGTCAGGGACTACAAGGAGGTGCCGCACCCTCAGCTGCCTGCCCACGCGCTCGCCGACTTCGCAAACCTTGCGGTCGCAGATGCTGCCAACGCGTGTGCAATGTCTTCTGACATCACCGCCGTCGCGTCAGTTGCTGTTGACATGCCTCCCTCGCAAGTATATGAGGCACCCTCGGATTCTGATGAGTCGGAGTACGTCTCTCCCTTCCAGACCCCCCATCTGACCTGGGACTGTCACCTTGACGGTGCCGAAGGCCCTGTTTCTGTCTCAGCGCTGATTGACAATGGTTCATCCCTAGTTCTGGTTGATACTACGCTCGTCGACCGCCTCAATCTTCGCCGCCGTCGCCTCCCGGAGCCCAAACACGTCTCGCTCGCAATGGGGGGGTCAGAAAAACATGCAGTTTTGACAGAATATGTACACATCGCGCCTCGTTCTCTCGATTCCAGATTCGTCTCTCGTACCATTCGAGCTATTGTTGCCCCGTCACTCTGTTCCTCCATAATCCTCGGCGGCCCCTTTCTTGCCGCGAATGCCATTGTTCTTGATCATGAGCTCCGGTCCGCGATAGCTAAGCATGCGCAGTACGATCTCCTCCATCCCCCAGCTCCCAAGGCCGCGCATCCCCCTCCGTTGCCGCCCTTGTCTCCCCGCAAGCGCGCGTTAGCCACCCTAAAGAGTCAGATCGCGGCCAAGAAGAGCGTTCTCAATGAATTTTCTCAGGCATCACGCGTGCGACGTGAAACATTAGATCGCGAGCACATTTCCAGGTGGCAGCCTGATGTTGTTGCGTCAATCCGCGACCGCCTGACCCTCATCGCCTTCCAACAGCGCCTAGTCAAAGAAGAACAGGAAATAAGGAAATCTTATTATCTCCTTTTCCCTAACGACATTCCGCACGTAGACGACCTCCCAAATGACGTTTACCATGAGTTCACGCTCAAGGACGCCGATAAACGCATCCGTGCCCGTCAGTACACGTCGCCACGCAAATATCGAGACGCTTGGGACACCCTCCTCAAGCAGCATTTAGACGCCGGCCGGCTCCGTCCATCGAACAGTAAGCATGCTTCGCCGGCATTCTTACTCGCTAAATCAGATCCGCTCGCTCTCCCGCGCATGCTCTGTGACTTCCGAGAACTCAACTCCAACACCGAACCCGATAGTTACCCCCTCCCCCGGGTCGATGACATCTTAGCAGATTGCGCACGTGGCAAAATCTGGGCCAAGATCGACATGACGAATGCCTTCTTCCAGACGAAGGTTCGCCCGGATCAAATCCCCCTCACTGCCATCAACACCCCGCTCGGACTGTATGAATGGACAGTGATGCCGATGGGGTGTCGTAACGCCCCGGCGACTCATCAACGCCGCATGGAAGCCGCCCTCGCCGGCCTCATCGGCAAGATCTGCCACTGCTATCTTGACGACATCATCATCTGGTCTGATAGCCTTGACGATCACATCAAAAATGTTCGCACCGTCCTTGATGCGCTCGCCAAGGCTAAACTATATTGTTCTTCTAAAAAGACTCAACTCTTCTGCACGTCGCTCGACTTCCTCGGCCACCGTATCTCCCAGGATGGAATCCAAGCCGACCCCAAGAAAACCGAGAAAATCGCCGCTTGGCCCCAACCCCGCTCCGCCTCCGACGTTCGCTCTTTCCTCGGCCTCGTTCGCTACATCGCTCCCTTCCTCCCCAACCTCGCCGACTACACCTCCGTTCTCAACACTCTCACCACCAAAACCGCCGAAAAAGAATTTCCGCCCTGGACCGCCGCATCACAACACGCCTTCGACAACATCAAGAACCTCGTCCTCTCCGCCAAAAGCCTCACAACCATCGACCACAAGAATCCGGGAAACAACAAGATCTTCCTCCACACGGACGCCAGCGACAAACGCACCGGCGCTGTGCTCTCTTTTGGCCCCACGCCAGACTCCGCGAGACCTGTTGGTTTCGACTCAACACCCCTACGCGGCCCCGAACTCAACTACCCCGTACACGAGAAAGAACTACTCGCCATCGTCAAATCCCTCAAGAAATTCCGATCCGACTTGCTTGGCACCACCTTCACCGTCTACACCGACCACAAGACTCTTGAGCATTTCCTCACGCAAAAGGACCTGTCCCGCCGCCAAGCAAGGTGGCAAGAATTCCTTGCTCAGTACGTATTCGAGATCCGTTACATCCCGGGAGAGCTAAATGTCGTCGCCGATGGCCTGTCGCGTTTTCCTGACGAGGTAAACGCTGACCCCCCGTCGGCCTGACCAGCAGCGCTTGATTTTTCAGCCGCTGTCCTCTCAATATCCTCGGATGCGGAGCTCCTCCAAAAGATCCGCTCTGGCTACCCTGACGACGCCTTCTCCGCTCACCTCCTTGCGAACCCCACCTCCTCACTGGGAATTCGTATCGAGAACGGACTCCTCTTTCTAGGCGACCGCCTTGTTGTCCCACGCACCAAAGAACTTCACGAGATCCTTTTTCGACTTGCTCACGACTCGCTGGGGCACTACGGGTCCGAGAAGACTTACGCTACACTGTGCTCCTCGTTCTACTGGCCGAACATGCGCACTGACCTGGAGAAATCCTACATCCCGCAATGTGACTCCTGCCAACGCAACAAATCCGCCACCAAGAAACCTGCTGGTCCTCTCCATCCCATCACCATCGCAAAGGAGCGTGGCAATAACATTTTCATTGACTTTGTCGGCCCACTGCCCCCGGATCAAGGCTATAACTACCTCTGCACTATAACCGACCAGCTTGGTGCCGACGTCCGCCTCATTCCGTGCAACTCTGACGTCGACGCTGAATCCTTTGCTCGTCTCTTCTTCGATCACTGGTACTGTGAGAACGGACTCCCGCTCAACATCTATAGCGACCGCGACCATCTTTTTCTCTCTCGCTTCTGGAAATCCCTCCACCGTCTCTCGGGCATAAAACTCAAGATGAGCACCGCTTACCACCCGCAAACTGACGGTCTCAGCGAACGTACCAACACAGTCCTCCCAGCTCATTCATTCAATAAACCTCAGCGGCTTCATTCAATAAAATGCAGCGTTGCTTATAGGACCATATTGTTAAAACATCAGCGTTTGCTTGAAAAAAACTTGTTCAGCAACACTGCTCTGAATGAAAATTCAAATCTGGGGCCAAATTTTGCTTCAAAAGGGACATATTAGGTTGGAAATTTTTAATAATATTGCATTAATTGTGCCGGGCAGCTGCATCATTTAGATGCTGCAATAATTGATGGAAGAATGTCAAAAAGAAGAAAGCAGGATTTGTTTCTTCGGGAGGCACATCAATTTGAGGATTAACATATTGATTGCCTGTAAAGACTATCAGCATTGATTGATGGTTACATACTGTCGTTTTCGCAGCACACAAGTCATTCCGACTATGCAGGACCCTTTACCATCTATTTTTATATTTATTACAGAAAAAACTGATATGATATTATATTGTACTAGTAAATACATCTATTATTGAATATATATAGACAGAGAGAGGGGACGACGCGCCGGTCGTCAGGCGGCGAAACGCAGTGGAGCGTATTATCGCGCTCGCAACCCCCGGCTCGCCTCGTTGATAGTGCGCAGCGCAGCGCCGCCTTTGTCGCCGGCGTGCTCGCTGTTCGGATTCAGTTCTTCGGGTCCTCACCGCGCGAGCGTTTGTTCCGCTCGCCGCGCTCGCTGCCAGCGCCGCTTGCTCAGTGCGCAGTCCTCCGCGGCCCCCTTCATCCATACACGCGGTTCTCCTCACAAATTAATAACCTCTTCGCTGGCGTGGTCGAGTGTCCTGGTGAAGGAGAGGCGGGGGCTCCTCTACAGCGGACGCGTGTAGGCGAGTTGAGCTTTTACGAGCTCGTTCAGTGTTTCCAAGGGCTCAGACTGCAATAAGGGCATACTTAGTACGCCATTGAGCACGAGGTATCATCGATTAGACCGAGCTTGTACGCACGCTCTCAAGGACGGTCTTCATGAGCGTGATCGCGACCTCCGTCGTCTGCACGAGGTCGTCCTCAGCGTTCTCGACTTCGAGCCGCGATTGTTCCTGCCTCGCACGGCCCGCGGTCTCAAACACTTCCTTCGCAGTGTCGAGTTCGAGCCACGACGCGGAGACCGCTTGCCGCACCTTGAGCGCGACCGCGATCGAGTTGGTGAGCGTCGCCTGCCGGGGCTGCAGGAAGTGCGTGCGGATCGTGCTGTCTTGCGTGAGACGCGCGTCCGCGATCTGTAACGAAACCTCAAACCCTAAGATGAGAACGAGAGGAAAGGACAGGGAAGCGTAAAGGACACGTACCTGTCCCACACGGTTATGTCGTCGCTGCACCTCCGAGCGCTTGCGGGAGTGTCTTGTGCTGCACGGGCTCCGGTGCGGCGGGCGCATAGTACCTTTGAGGTTCGTCGCGGCGAAGTTGGTGAACCCGTGCTGACAGTAGCGACTCGCACCGGCATGGTGAGCAGCAGCTGGATCTCCTCGTCGTTCAGCAGCCGTCGAGAACACCAAGTAGCAGAGAAGTATAGAAACAAGCAAAGAAGCCGCATACGGGCCCACTGAACGTTTGACAGTTTGCGCGGAGGCCCGTACGGTGCTGAACGGTGTCGGCAGGCACGACGAGCACGACGAACACGCATGTTCAACCGTGCGAATGTTGTGCCGATCCGCGCAAGTGCTCGTAAGCGCTCCCGGTAGCGCGCAACCAATTCGTTTTTTACAATTCAAAGGCTCAACGGATCGCTTCGGAACGACGTACTTATATTTTAGTAGTAGTATTATGTCCCCCAACAAAGTTTCACAGGCCAGGATGCGTGCGATGGTGATGGATAAAGCATTTAGTTAACGTACAAAGGGGAATTGTGCTACTTTTCACTAAAACAATTTTCGACCTCGATCGGCTTGGTCAAACGGGCCCAAATTTCGTGACATGTGTCTTTAACATGTTTATAAAGCTTTAGTGTACCTTGATTATTGATTAAGAGTCTAGAATATGTAAATCTAGGAAACAGGTACGTTCAAAGCTGAAGATGGGTTTGCTTTCCTTGAAACCAGTTCCGTCTTACCGGTTCGGAGCCTTGACATCTTGTAATCTCATAGACAACTCACAAACAAAAAATACAGGATGTTTCTGGTGTATGCATAGTGCTTCAAAGTAACAAATAATTTATTTTTGTGTGCTCTTAAAATATTCAGAATTCGCTACAGCTGGAAAAACTGTGTTTTGGAGCAGTTTTCCTTTCCAGTGCAACTGCCCGGCTCTTGTATGACTCAAATCTTTTTTAATTGGTACCAGTATACTATAAAAGCTTGTAAGACCTCTGTTTAGGTGTTTAGGTGCCCTCGAAGGTGTAGGAAAATTCGATCAGACCTGAAAATGCTGCATACAGTGCATCCTATGCTCTATGCTATTATACACAAGATGTAGACCTTTTCAAGCTCTTAAACTTAGTATTTTTGAAGACACATGTACTAGAAACCTAGACTAAATACTTACAGTGCTTCGGGTACCCTGTATATAGCACTACAAAGTCAGCATTGGGGGAAAACGGATATTTGCACTGCCAGGCAAATAACTCAAGATACAGCAGTTTCACAGACTTAATTTCTTCTACAAAGTAAGATTATATGAGCTATAATTATAAAATAAGTTTTTGGTAATTTATAATTAAGACGCTGCTGCACTACAGCAATGTTTTGCAGCTGTGGCGAGTCCATCAATCTCTCCTGATCCAAAACATACCTTATTTAGACGAAAGTGACAACCTATTTCGGTAAGTCACCCGTGACATGTTGAGTTTTGTGCTCGTCGGCGATGTCTTCGTGCTCGTCGTGCTCGTCGTGCTCGTCGTCTCTGCTCATACATCTGTCTTTCTAGGGCCTTTTGCTAGTCTCCATGCCGGGCCTCTGCGCTGCCCGAACTGCTCGCGCTGTACTCCCAAGGACAAGGCCATCAAGCGCTTCACCGTGCGCATCATGGCCGAGCCTGCAATCATCCGCGACATCTTCGCCTTGTGTCCCTCGATGGCCCCTGCAACAGGCTCATGCGCGGCTCGAACTGCTCGCGCTGTGTTCCCAAGGTCAAGGCCATCAAGTGCTTCACTATGCGCAACATGGCTGAGTCCGCCGCTGTCCGTGACATCTCCGAGGTGTCAGGCTACCAGGGTAAGCTGAAACTTCATTCCGAGGATTCCTATCCCCTGACTGTTTGAGCAGAATATGTGATCCCGAAACTGTGCCTCAAGATCGCCTACTGCGTATCGTGTGCCATCCACTCGCACGGTGAGTCTCATATCTCTTTCATTCTTTTTTTTAATGCTGACTTTTTGGTACGCAGTTGTCCGTGTTCGTTCGCGCGAAGGCCGCCGCAATCGTGCCCCACCCCCTCGTGTTCGTTACAAGGACACAGCCATTGTAGATGCTGACGACGCAGCCACCGCAAAAATCGGCTTTCCGATCGCCTCGAACTCCAGCTACTTATTCGTACCTTGCTTTCGCTTTGATCGATCCTCACTCCCGACCGCGCGGGACGCGAGCGTAAAGGCGCATCGGGCAGCGCACGGGACACGAGCGCGAAGGCGTGTCGGGCAGCGCGCTAGACGAACGCGAAGGCGCACTGGACGCGCGCACGAAAGCGCGTCGGACGCGAGGACGAAGGCGCGCCGGGCAGCGCGCTGGACAAACACGAGGGCGCACGGAAGCGCGCTGGACGCGAGGACGATGGCGCGTCGGGCAGCGCGCTGGACGCGAGCACGAGGGCGCGCTGGAAGCGAGCGCGGAAGCGGGCCAGGTGCGAGCATACAGGGATGCCAGCCCGTACGGAGCCGCCGTAGCACGTGCAGGTGCCAGGGCGAGCTCCGTGCAGCCGGGGCTGGTGCGTATGTGCGCAGGCGGGGGGGGGGGGGGGGGGTGCGGCAGGTTTTCTTTTTTTTTTTTGTATATGCAACAATAAATTAATAATAATGATACATTTGAGCGCACGGGGATGCCATTGCGCGCGCCGGCGCTGGCGCGAACCTGCGTGCACGCCCGGCGCTACGGGGTAGCCAACCTACGGTTACGCATCGCAGCTGGGCGCTGGTGCGCAGGGGAGGGGTAGGGATTCATTTTGTACATATATGTAATAATAAATAATAAATAGTAATAATAATAATCAATCTCTGACAAATCAGGCCCTGTAAGGCACAAAATGATCACCGGCGAAGATCATGGTGACGGAAGATCATCATTTGATGGCGAGAACGCTCTCTGACAGATACTGTAAAGTAATAATCTTTATAAGCTACTTTAATTGGAATATAATAGTTAAATACTTATTACACCCCATTTACAGCTCTGATACTAGCTTCCTAACCATAATTTGACCCTGTCACAAAATGCCAAAAACAGAATAATTAAAAGCTCAGCAAACACTGAGATTGATACAATGTGTGACCGGCAGCGTTCGCTGACCTTGAATCAATCAGGTAGCTGGTACCAGTGACCAACAAGACTGTGATTCAGGCGCTCTGTTTCTATGTCTCACGGCAACAAACTGGCTGGGTCGCCGCACTTCCTCGTGTTCGCTTCGAACTAATGAACTCCGTCAATGCGTCTACTGGGTTCTCTCCCTTTCAGCTTCGCATGGGCCGCGCACCCCGCATCATTCCCCCTCTTGTCGCCCTCGAGCCTCCCCCTGACGACCTTCCGGAAGACGCTCGTGCTCGCGACCTCTTCCAGCGTCTCTCCCTTGACTGTGCTGAAGCCCGAGACGCTCTCGTCCTCGCGAAGGTCTCTCAGGCCCGTCAGGCAGACAAGACTCGTGGTCCCGAAGACCGCTACGAAGTTGGCGATTTTGTTATGCTCTCCACCCTGCACCGGCGTCGGGACTACATGCAACACGGCGACGGACGCGTCGCCAAGTTCATGCCACGCTGGGACGGCAAATACCGTGTCAGCCGCGCCTTCCCCGACCGTTCGGTCTACCAACTCGATCTACCCAACACCAAGAACAAATGCTTATCGTTCCACGCCTCCCAGCTCAAGCGATACATTGAAAACGACAACTCCCTCTACCCCTCTCGAGCCCTGCACCGCCCTCCACCTGTCCTTACCCCCCAGGGCTTTGAGGAATTCCAAGTCGAGCAAATCCTCGACCAGCGGCGGCGCGGTCGTGGTTTCCAATACCTCGTCCACTGGCGCGGCGAAGGCCCCGAGGGCGACCTGTGGCTTCCCGGTCGCGAGCTTGACGACTGCGAAGCGCTGGACATCTGGCTTGGTCACCTTCGTTCTTGACGGACTCTCTTTTTGCACTGCACACTCTCGGACCCTGCCTTCAAATCCAGTAGATGACTTCCTCGTCCCCCCCCCTTTCTCTCTTTCACAGTGGGGAGGAGTGTAACCTCCCGGTCACGACCGCCGATCATTCTTAGATAATCCTTCCCTTTTCGTAACGTAGTTAAATGCGCGCGCATCGTAATTCGAGTTTCAACTTCTCTCACTCGAATTACAGGTAGGCGCCAAAACACTGTATTACTAGGAACTTCTCTCACTCGAATTACAGATTCTTCTCCTGTCTGTTTTTAGTGTTCACACCTCTCGGTGTGTTCCACACATCTCAACGAGTTTCACACTTCAAGCGGAAGGAAATACCAAAAGACCTGCCACCCTTCTTCTCAAACCCAGCCATCGCAAATAACGCACATATCAAAAGAAAAAAAGTCTTGAACGATCATAAGTTCTCGAGATAATCGGGATGGGATTCGCCTACGGCTTAATAAGGGTGCTCGACCGCCGACGGAACTGTATACTCTGAGCGAATTTCATGTCTCGCGTAAGAGAGCGGGTAAGGCAAATTTAACAGTGCTCCGTTTCCCCCGCCTTTCCTGAATCCTTACCCTTTGGAGGCACGTCGGAGGCACCAATGGAGGTGGCACATGAAATCTGCAACTTGCACGTCGGGGAAAGTATTATGTTCAGAAATAACGTTGCGCACTGCTTTCTGGAGTTTTGTGAAATGCCGAAGTACAGACATGCTAATGGCGCTACGTGATCGTAGTTCGTTTCAAGGATGATTAGAGGTTGACCTCCCGCAGATTCGAGGTGGCTATGCAGTGGACCAGTGCGGATCAGCGTTGAGTAATCACGGATCATTGCATTCCGATCACCCGCCGCGCGCATGCATGCATGACTTGAAACGCGGCGGGGCATCGGGCGAGGCATCGGGCGAGGCGGGCATCAATTGTATTGATCTCCGCCGCACGGCGACTTGGCGCTTGAGCATAGCCGACATCGTGTGCCAGCTGGCAACGTAGCACATGTTCGGCAGTGTCAGCATCACTTCATGATATTTTCCTTATAACCCCTCCTTGGGTCTGCACCACCACCATTGACCGCCCAGTCTGAAGCATGCGTACATTCCTTCCCTCTGCGCTCCTTTCCAGCGCACTCGCCTGCAGTGCATATGCTGCCCATGGTTTTGACAGCTTTGCTCGCGGTCACAGCGAACGTAGCGCCGTCTCCGTGAATATAAGCACTGTCGAAATGGTTGCGACCGCCTGGTACGCCGGCTGGCACGCCGACGACTTCCCGCTCGACGCCGTTAGCTGGGACAAGTACACCATGATGACCTACTCTTTCGGGTGTGTTTCTCTCCTCTTTTCTCTATATTTTCGGATCCTGAGAGATATTATGCAGTATTACAGTGGATGACCCCTCGACGATCGCGCTCAACGATTCCGACGTCGAGCTGCTTCCCAAGTTCGTTGCTCAGGCACACGATAATGTAAGTCAAGCTTTCATCCTTTATTGGTGCTTTTTCTCCCTTTTGTCTTCATGCGTTCTTTGACTTCTCGTCTCGTGGGGTTTGTTTTCGTTCTTTTTTCGTATGCGATCTTGGAAACTTTATCCCGGACAAGTCGGCCTGCTTCGCCGTTGCATGGGATTTTTTTTCGAGTACATCAGCCCTGCATCGTTGAATATTAATCCGAAATAAACTTAGATCATAATATCTTGCTTCTTAACTCTCTGGATTGATGTAGTGTCTTCGTCATACTTTTCTGTCTAACAAAACCTCATAGGATGTGAAAGCGGCTCTGTCGATCGGCGGTTGGACCGGCGCACGCTTCTACTCGACGAACGTCGGCAACGAGGCCAATCGCACACAGTTCGTCAAGGCCGTCACTGACCTCGCGGACAAGTACAACCTAGACGGGATCGATTTCGAGTGCGCGTCTTTGTTTTTCACAATATGATTACAGTTCGAACGCTGACCGTCTGCTGGTGTAGTTGGGAATACCCCGGAAAGCAGGGCATCGGATGTAATACCATCTCGCCGAACGACACCTCCAATTTTCTCGCCTTCCTCCAAGCGCTCCGCGCGACGCCCACCGGGTCTAAGCTTATCCTTAGCGCCGCCACCTCCATCACCCCCTTTTACAATGCCAGCGGTGTCCCCTCTTCCGACGTGTCCCCCTTCGCCGAGGTGCTTGACTTCATCGAGGTAATGAACTACGATATTTGGGGTTCCTGGAGCGCCGGCGTCGGTCCAAATGCGCCGCTCAACGACACGTGCGCCGCCACGGCGGACCAACAGGGGAGCGCCGTCAGTGCAGTGAAGGCATGGACTGCCGCGGGGATGCCCGTCTCGAAGATTGTGCTCGGCGTGCCCTCGTATGGCCACTCCTTCAGTGTGAACACAACGAGCGCGTTCGCCCACGGGAGCACGACTGCGCTTGCGGCGTACCCACCGTTCAATGCGAGTGCACACCCCGCGGGCGACGCGTGGGATGACCCGCCGGAGGTAGATGTTTGCGGCGTATTAGAACCGCGGGCCGGGGAGTGGTACTTCCGCGGGCTCGTCGCAGGCGGGTGGCTCGATGCAAATGGCAGCGTTGCGCAGGGCGTTCCGAGCCGCTTTGACGTATGCAGCCAGACGGCGTACGTGTACAATGCAACCTCGGAGGTCATGGTTTCGTACGACAGCCCAGAGTCATTCACCGCGAAGGGGGAATTCATCAAGAACACTGGCCTGCGCGGGTTCGCCATCTGGGAGGCTGGCGGAGACAGCAACGACACATTACTGGATGCGATCCGCGGTGGTGTCGGACTCGATGACTGCGATGACTGGTAGCGAGGTGTATGTGCATTGAAGTTCATTTCTTTCCATCGTCTCTTGCTGTTATCTTTCACGATTCATCTTCTTCGCACGGACTTTCCGGCTCTCGTTCTCCACCATTGTCGACCTGCATTCTCAGCACTATCTCGCATATTATCAGCTTGCTCGGCCGCTGCCGCTCTTTTTGCATTATCGTTCTCGTTATCTGCATAGTTTACTTTACCTATTGATCAGTTACACAATAACTATTTATCGCATGCAGTTATTACAATAACTGTATAGGATTAGATGGTGGATAATGAACCGCTCGATGCAGAAATGCTTTTCTTTATTAAAGAAAACGGCAATTCCGTGTGCCGGAGGCAGCAGCTCAACCCGAGCTCACACGGGAAAGAAGGACCCTTATTATTAGGTGTACATGAACGCCAGGTTACACCTGAAATTTTTGCGAAGCGTGCTCTTACTTTTATGGACCAAAATTATAACTGATGCCCGTTTGTCTGCACAAGAATAATATTCTCTGGAAGGTGAATATGCTTAAACTACGCTGGCTTGTACTGTGTATAGACGCATCGCGAATGCCTTTGACCTTACAATTACACGAGTCGCGCTCCTGCTTGCTTACTTTCCTGTCTATGACGCTAGACATATCAAAGATGCCCTTAACTCCAACAGAAGGGGACCAATAGAGAAACGCAAAAATAAGTACCATGTGTTGCGTAGCATGAAAAAATCATAACCACGACTTGCCCTATCTACCAGTTTGCCTGGTCCGACGAATCCGTTACGGTCTTCAGTTACTGTACAAACGATCATGCACTCTATAGAGCCTAGTACCACTGCTCTCTTAGCCGTTTTCGGCGGACCATCGGTCCTGTGACGGCGATCGCTACCGACAGCGCGGCGATCGTGAGCACAAGCTGCACCTTGTTGAAGTTCTCGTTGAGCACGTCGAACGTCCCTGACGGTGCGACACGCGACGAGAAGAGGTCCAGCCCGTACGCAAAGATAAGGGACGTTGATTCGAGTAGCGCTGGCGAGGCAATGACCTTATGCACATTCGCGACCTGCAGCATAGAGTGTAAATTTTCAGTGCGTTGACGGAAGGAAGAAAGAAATAAGGACACGGACGCGATAGCTATGTGAGATGACGCGGCGCGGATCCTCCGGAATAAGTGGATCATATTGGATGAGTCCCTCCTCCTGCTCCTCCGCTGTGACCTTCCGCTTCGGACGGCGCGGATCGAGCAGCCGACGCGGGACCCACTGGATCTGGCCACGTTCATTTGCAACTATGATTCGATTCGAAAGGAAAAAGAAAGGTCAGACAAAAGCAACTGGATGCTTTTCTGATTCATCAGCGGATGTACGCACCAATGAGATCTTTCGTTGTGATGCCAAACTTTGTTGTTGTAATACTGAGAGCAGTAACGCCAAGTGGGAGCATGTACGTCTGCTCGTACACCGAAACTTCGGCGCTTTTGTTAAAGTAGATGGACGACTCAGAGCTATTTCAGGAAATCGGAAAGTTAAGTCGACAATCGTTAATCGCACCCAGATTAAATTTGACAATCCGCGCACCTTCTCGTCTTGTCGTTCACCCCACTGCCTTCGTACAGCTCCACGGAGACAACACGGTGACCCTTGGCTTGGACGGGTGTCACGAGGTCCTCGTCGTAGTATGTATACAACAACCAGTTCTCCGTGAGCACTGCATGCACATTACACGCGCCTCCTGCAGAGGATACGACTGCATGATAGACGACCGTGCCCTTCGCACCATCCACGAGGTAAACGCCGCATACAGGGGCACGTCCCTCCCCTCTCTGGGCAATCGTAAGATATCCCACCAGGCGCGGGTTGAGGTACTTGTACAGTGTGCTCCGGTCGCCGAGGACCTTGCCAAGCGATGCGACGGGCTCCTCAGCATGCTGTTTAAATGTCTGAAGGACTGTCTCGCCCGGCGGGAACAAAGTTGCCCAAGTGGAATGTGCAATGAATTTTCCGGTGAACACGGGCTCAGGAAGAATCTGGTGCCCAAGCAGGCGACCAGGCGCGAGTAGCGGAAAATTTAATTTGGGAGAATGTGTCTGGAAGGATTGGCGTGTCTCATCCGTCTCAGGGAATAGGTAGATCTGACCATCATGGTGGCACATTGCTCAAGTGTAAGCCCAAGACTAATAATAGGGACGTAGGACGCCGCACCTGCAAAAACTTGTCGATGAGGACAACCGTCTTGTTCTCCCCAGACAACATGAAGGCGTCCAGAATCTCTCCACTAACAATATCGACACCTTGTAGCATTTCTCCAGTCGGAGACTTGCCCTGCGCATCCTCACCCGTGAGTGCTTCGATGTGGAATATAACAGTGTCCACAAGCTCCTATTAATTACCTCACTCAGCTCATATTTTCGAAGCTAATAGAGAGGTAACACACATTGTCCGCGACACGCTGCGTGACGAGCACGACCTGTGGCGAATCTCCGCCTGCATCGCCCACTGTGCGCGGCACAAACAGCTTCAATGGGACATGCTTTCCACCGACGGCTGCCGCCCAGCCGAGGCCGAGGATGCGGCGCCACTCTATCGCGCCGCTGCCCGAGTTAATCCCGTACACGACGCCGCGCCGAGTAGCCGCAACAATAATCTTTCGGAAGCCGAACTCGTCGCGGGCGAGCGCGTCAGCAGAGTCAAGAGACGCCGCGGCGGAGGTGGAAACGGATGCGTAGGAACCAGTGGCAAAGCGCCGGGCAAAGTTGAGGAGGTATGTTGGCAGGCCCTGCAAGGGGAGAACAAAAAGAAAGAATAGCCTTTTGGTTTTAGTAAATCACATGACATTAAACGGAAATGATTACCTTGGCATCAGTCAATTGACGATGTACACGATCGATGAAGGATTCGATTTCTTCGTTGACGTGGGCTGAGGCGGTCTTGGGCTCAGGCAACTCGACGAACTCCGCGAGCGCAATCTCCGAAAGGGCTTCCTCTCGCGTCCATTGCGCACGATCGTACTGCCACAGCTGCACCGCGCCTGTGCTTGTCGTCAGAACGAAGCGCCCAATGACAACGTTTTCGGACGGGTTCGCCGCATCGAGAGCAGCCTGTAGTGAGAACGATCTGCGTTAGTCATTCCAAGAAAACGGTATATCAAGTCAGAAAACAGACGGACGTGTGTGATTATCCCATGTGTGTTAGTCTCAAAGGGGAATGTGTAGCCTCGCACAAGCCCGGTTCCATTTGCAGAATGGGCGGCATATATATGGGCCGAGGCGATCTTCGTGCTCGTGAGTTAGCTATCTACGAATAATAGCTCAGAAAAATGAAAGCCTACTCCGAGAGCATGTGACCAATATACCCTCCCAATGTACGGATTATTTTCCTTGTCTAGTCCACCGGTATAAAACGACTCCGTATACCGATCTGAAGTAGCCTTGCGCACGATATAAGTACTTATGCGTGAGATCATTCAGTCAATGAACTCACCGACTCAGAGAATTCCCAGACTAAGCTTATTCCCTTACTGTCTTTGTCCGTTTTCATCGCCAGCCCGGCCCCATTGCTCCTGAGCGCGACAAACTGGCCTCTTTCGTTCAGCCCGATGTTTAAAATTGATTTGTACGTTGCGCCCTTCATGACTTTTGGCTTCTCGGCGAGAGTGGGCGTTAGCGAGACGAAGTGCATGTGCCCCTGTTCAAGCCAGATGATATGCGGCGTGCTGTCGTCATCAGACACATCGGAGAGGACGAGGAAGTCCGTGAGTCCGTTGTGTATGCTACTCGGGAAATGCGCGCTTGCGATGACTTCTCCAGACTCGGCGGAAAGAGCGGTGACATGAAGCTGGTACGACGCGAAGGATTTGGCGAGGCCGACAATGAACACGGTTGACGGCGTGCGCGCCATGCGGGAATAAACGACAGACGAACTGGTTAAAATTATCATGTTTCATATGAGCATAACGAAAGAAAAATGAAGGACGCTTACGCCTTGTCGGGGGATGTCCACTCCCATCGCGTACGCCCGGACAACGCGTCTATGCGCCGTAGGGCATGCCCATTCGTAAGCGCGAATATATCTGCCGTAGGGCTCAGCGTGGTGTCATTCTTCTCCACGAATGCAATGTGAGATCCTAGGTCGCTCGGCTCAAACAAATGGCCCTCCGATGGCTTATGCAGACGCTGCTCAGCGATCAAGTCTCCTTTCTGAGTATCAAAAGCGCGGAAATTTGCTCCTCCGGGTCCTGAAAGCGCTACAACAACTGCGAAGGAAAAGTCATGAGAATACAGAGAAGGAAAACCTGCTTTGTTAATCACACACCATTTCCTAAGGCGCGGAAGCTGACGACAGAATCTGTCGCTTCGAATACGTATCTCCAGACTAAATAATTCAATGGTTTAGCGAGGTCCAATGTTTTCGTAAATATAAAATACGCACCGACGTCGCCCTTCACCGGATCTAAAGCAGCTAACACGTTCGAGCTCGTTGTTGTCAGAATGACACTCTGTGTGGATTTTTTAGACGAGCCGGTGCTAAAGCGATGGAACGTCGGCGAGAGACTTTGCGAGTGGGTGATCGGGACGCCGACAAGGGGCTTGTGCCAGTCGACGACGCCTGCTTCGGAGGCATGGAGTGCGAGGGAAAGCGGGAGAAGCCCGAGAGCGACGACAAGCCAAGCACGAAGGAGCGAGACCATGTGCAGATTGGAACTTAGTTGTATATTTTATACTTCAACTGCAGGTGTCCGCGGTTATTTCCGAGTCTCGTAGACGTACGTTAGAGAAGAACACGTACGATGACCGTCGTGCATCAAGTTTGCCAAACAACGTAGACTATGTACCTGAAACGACAGAAAGGCAATAGCAGTGAATAAGCTACGCCGGTGATGGCGAACGTCAGCAAGTCTGAGCGGTGACACGGTGCCGAGCGCGCTGGAGGACGAGCGCGTCGACCACGTGGCGAAGAAATAAATGAAGCCTTTCTCACGAATACTTTTAGTATAAGTACTATCGATTCGCCTGGGCTTACTTACCATCGACTCGGACGAAATGTATGACTTTATGGGCGACGAAGATGACGACAGACTAAGCCTGTCTCTATCGCTCACTACGCAGTCCGTGCACACAGACGGTGGGGAGTCTGATCAAGACATTAGAGGTCTTTTGCTATCAATCAGAGGCCTAGTATCAATCCGAGGCTGCACTCGTATCAATCAGACCTTGCTCGCTTAGCAGGCCCTGTGCCGGGCTTCGATATCTCGGCATATCCTAAAATAGGTTGCATTAATAATCATGGAAAGTTCGACACCTCAGCGCACTGCACAGCGTAACACGATGTAACACCTACCATAAAAATTAGTCTTGCGCCACCAAAGTGTCCTCTAGGAGTTGCAAACACCAAATGAGGCATTTACTAGTCATTTAATCGTCATGGTCATAATTCTAAGCTAATAATTTAACGGAGGACAAGCAAAGGTGTATAAAATGTGCTATGTAAGCGATCGGCTCCGCTGAAAATAGAAATTCCGACTCGTTTTCTCCGTTTTAGGCAGCATCGATCGATTACCTCTGTAGATCGATCCGATGCGTGACAAGCTCGCTAGCTGTTGTGCCGAGTCGGCCATCTTCTCGGCCATGCATTAGTCACTGCTTCTCACGCCATTCGCTTATTTTCATTCCGAGGAACGTTCGTTTTCAATCCGAGCTAATCGCACCTCGGATTGAAAGCAAAAGACCTCTAATACTGTGCGTCTATGCAACTCTACTATTTTCGGTCTCGCTAAATAAACACCCGTAAAGACTGTACGCCGCGGGAGAGCCCTTGTAGAGATGGAGTCGAGAATGAAATCCACAATGGTGAGCAACATGCTTCAGTACCTCGCATTTCATTTATGTACCATGCACAAACGTCTACTGTACTCAGCCCAGACACTTGAAGATTAGTGGCACGAACGTCTCAATAACATTATCGGACGGCAGCGGTACAATGCGACCGCGAGTAATTGGAGAAAATCGTGATGATACAGGTTGCCACTACAAGGCGACGGACAAGACCAGCGAGAGCTGGCGTGAAAAAATAGCCACTTGCCTCGTTCATGAGGGCCCGTGGAGTCCGCTCTATGCAGACTGTGAGTGGATGAGCCGCCGTTGATCAATCAATGCTCTAACAAGTCCACTCAAAGCCTCTTATACACGCTACACATTGAAAAATTTCCCGAAGGGATACGAACTGTATTCGCATCGAAGGGATGGAGAAAATGGACGTGTTGATCACTATCTGTATGGTGCGTAACTTGATTATGGACTTCTGTGAAGCCTAGATTCTAATTTAGGTGAGATGGCTTAGGTTCAACGTCCCCGGGTTGTCGGATATTCAGCTCCCCTCTGGTGTGTGCCGGGCTATTACCACCCAATTTTACCTTTCCCCCTCTTCCCTTCACCTCCTCTCCTACTTTAGCTCATTTGTCACTTTGTTTCAATAGGAGTTTGTACTTCACGCGAAATGGCTTGCGTTCGGCGCCCTAAAAGACTCTTGTGGTCGTTCCCTCTGCGGGTGCCAATACTGTTCAGGGAAATCCCAAACAGAAATATCTGCACGATTGAAGGAGAGGACAGAACACTTAGGACCGCGAAGCAGTTCTCCTGGGCACAAACGACCTCGCAAAAAGGAAGGCGCAGCTACTGCGAACAGGCGTACGAGTGCAAGTATCAATCGTGGTAAAACTATTGAGCTCTCCGACTTCGATGATGAAATTATCGAATTCTCCGACTAGACGGATTCGACTCCTTCCTCCCTTCGACGGAGATTATATTTGGAGACCTATCGGACCGTTCGAAACTCGTCTTCAGTTCTTCTTTCTCTGTGTACACCTCTCGCTATGCAAACTCGTTTTAAATGTAAATGTATGATGTATCTTTGTATATGTACTTTGTATGGATTTCAATTGTGTCGACGAAAGGCGTCCAAATTATGTAGAAGATAGGTATGGTATAAGTATGGCATGTGTAGCGTGCTAAGCGTGCTAACTTTAAGTAACAAAACATTCTTGCTTTATTAGACTTGATACATACATCCACAACCCAGTCCATCGAATCCTTTACTTTGCTCACCATCGGCAAAATGTACGACTTAATGGACAACGAAGACGACGGCTTCAACGGCATAGCAGAGTTTACGCAGCCCATACAATCGGAGGGCGAGGATGCCGCTTCCCGCGAATGGTCGCGCATGTCCGACCAATTCACCAGCGTGTGTATATGCGCTCTACATCCGCTCCCGCTTGACTAAACGCCCTAAAGGCTGGTTATCGAGAAGGCATTACCGCGGGCAAGGAGTCTGCGCTGCAGGGCGGGTTCGATAGGGGTTTCGCTGACATTGGCGCGCCCGTCGGTCGGCATGTCGGGAACCTGCGCGGCCTCGCTGCAGGTCTTCTCTCGTTCCTAGACTCGTCGCGCCATCAATGCGCGCAAGCATGCGAGACGGGCTCTCTCCCGTTGCACGACGATCTACGAAGCATCGTCGAACGCTTGTCTCGCATACGCTTTGCAGATCTCGAGCCGCCCGATACAGAGGCGCTCGAGCATGCACTTGAGCATTCGAAAAACGACAACGGCGACCCGCGCGTGCAAGTGAATGTGGATACCAAAGCCGACCGTAGTGGCCTCTCAGAGCTAACGCATCTCCGCGAAAATCTGGCAGAAATCGTAAAGAGACTTGGTCTAGATGTTGTCTTCGACGTGCCTACTTGCTTAGTCTAACCGATCCTGGGTATGTCCTTTGGACGTATCGCTGGTTAGAGAAATGTACGTACGCTAAGAATGTCATAGCGCATTTTTAGGAACTATTTATGAGATTCTTCTTTTAGTGGAGAAGGACAGAGACGGCCGGAAATTTTACCCTCTCAATTGATCAACTCGATTATAAGGTGGTCTGCGGATTTCAACATCCGTTGGAGAGCATGCTCGAGTTGTAAGTCAACCATCCCAGTTCTATACGCATTAATTCAAGCCAAGTTCAAGACCCTACTCGTTGATTCAGACCACTGGCGATTGTTCTGAAATCGCAGTTGTATCATCGGCACGAGGACTTGCAGGTGCTTCGGTAATTCAGGCCAAATGTGCGTGACTAGAATCCCTCGAATGAAAGAATGCGTATCATCAACTTCACTAAAACTAATTGTACACAATGACAACGGTTTCATGTAATACACTAACAAAATTCAAGATACATAGAAATACATATTCGCATTCTTATTCAAATTTTTACTATTTCTCCTCTTGTCGCAACTCACAAGTAAAGCATGGATTCCCTCAGACTCTCATGGATGCTCGTGCCCCTTAGCTCCTTCGCCCTGCGCAGTATCTTACCATCGTCCATGCTGCTTGGAGGAGGTGGAAGGATCTCGTGTAGGTATGCCACGCGCGTTGGCGCACTCGTTCGTTCCACCGCGTATGCCGATGGGACCAGCCGCACGCTCTTCGTCGTGGGCGCCCACAGGTAGCTCGCGTCATGCGCGCCTTGCTGGATGTCATCCGCGGGGGAATGGTTCTCGTCGAATATCACCGTGTAGTGCAACGCGCGCGCTGTACCTCGCTACCCCGCGTGCGCCTGCAGGAAGAAATCGAAGTCATACCGCAGTGACGCCCCGGTCGACGAGCGTCCCGGCCTTCGCGTTCGAGGTCTAATCCGCCTGCTCGGGCCTCGTCGGGCGGAAGCGCGTACGGTGCCGCTTCCCGCAGATCGCGATGGCGAGCTTGGGACTGTAGCCCTTGAAAGGGCGAAACGCTGCTCTGATCTCCGGGAGCTCGAGAGTGAGCACGCGTTTGAACTGGCCGTCGAAGACCCCGTCGCGGAACACGACGACGCGCTCAGGAAGGGTCTTCATATACTTCAAATATTCATTCAGAGACACTCGATTATCACTTGCTTGACCCCAGCAATCATCTGTTTTAATAAAACTGTCAGAATAGAATGATGAATAAAATCGAAGCATCGCTCGCCTCTTTTCCGTGTCCTTGGGGGGCCGAAACTTGCATAAACTCCTCATCGCAGCTCGCTACGACAGCAGCAATCGACGGCGTCCTTTTATGCAGCCAACACCAGGATGTGTCAAGTTCATTCCGACGAGCATCGTGTTTTTGAGTCAGCGCATGGAGCTCGCGTCGAGCTGGTTGTTGACGCCGCCAAGCTTCGTGTTGGTTTTGAGCGCGATACTCGAGAGGTATCAATACTGACCTTTCTCTTTTCTAACACCCGCCATTTGCATGCAGACGGTCGCGATCCCGAGTAGATCTCGCTATTGGATGCGAGAGCAAGTACGATATTCGGACGCCCAGGGAGCGTCTTTATGCCATTCTCGATCGCATCGATTGCTGCGGTACGCAGCGGGCCGCGTGAATTCGCTTGCGGGAGCCGCACGAAGAGCAGCGGTGGGAGCGCGTTGTCAACTTGCATCCCGCCCGCCCAGCACGTCATCAAGAACCGTGTCACGACACCGCGCAGCGCCGGGTCCGAGGGATCCCTGAAGTCCTCGCGCGCGCCGTCCGCGAGGACGAGAATAACGGCGCGAGAGCTTGCCGATCCAAGTCAACATTACTTAGTTCCTTGGGCTCAAGAACCTTGACTGTGTAAGCTCTCTTAGGCCTTTCTGATACCGTCGTCGAGAAATTCGCAGGAAGACGGCTCCTCGACACCAGCCTCTGCGTCCAGTGGTGTGCTATCTCGCGGAAGTACGGTGCGACTTCTTGTGTGCATTCTAGGAGCTCGGATACGCGCTTACGAGCCGCCGTACAGATTGCATTGGAAGTGATCACAACTGGATAGTCGTACAAAACGACGTCCTTCAGATACTTGAGTGCAAACAAATTCGAGCGAACTGCTATCGCGGCGCCGCGCTTCCCAAACTCCGGGTGTACGACGCGATCGCGGAGACAAGTGTATCCTGCTCCCACTCTGGGAGCCGCGCGGGCGGGTTTGGAGAAAGGACCTGTGCAGCTCCAGAGCCGAAAGCGGGATCGCGGGGGTTGCCTGAAGATGAGCGTAGCCCTGCGTATCTCGAAGGCAAGTCGCCATGCGCCCCATGAGCCATAGAAGGGCACTCTTGCTAACTAGGAGCGCCTTCGCGTTGGAGTTTTGCTCCACGTGTATGAGACGACTGAGACAAATAAATACAACCACATCGGATTTGAGCTTCAACGAGAAGAGGTTTATTTGTAAAGAGCTTGAACATAGTGACATACGTAGATATATCTTATTTCTACTATGCATAAACGAAGAGAAAACGAGACGTTCGAGCAAGTCATTCATATCATTCATTCCATCATATAGCTGCTTCGAGCTGCTGGCGACTAAGCGCCTCTGCAAGGCTCAATTCAATCGCCAGCTTCAAATCTGCATCCATGTCCTCGTCCGCGTCTCCCACTAAACTCGCCTGACGGTGGTCCTGCGGCCCGTCTACTTCTGGCGGCCCCGACTGCCTATGCAACTGCAAACTCGCAGACAACAACGATGGGCCTCGCGCAGACAATTGTGAACTGATAGAGCGCTGGCGCTCCGCATTCCCCGGCCCGCTAGACAGCACCGTAAATGACCCTGAAGCAGCCCCCGGCCCCGGTCCAGTATGTCCACGCGTGCCATCGCCATCGCTCGCGGAGCTCTTGCTCTTCGCGAGTGAACTCCATGACACGGACGGGGACATGCGCGGGGATGGCGAGACCGGCGTCCCTGCACTCCTGCTCGACACGGAAGAACTCATGACGGGGAAGTGCTCTGTGTTGCCGACCGCGGGCGGCGACCTCTGTGCTGCAATATTAATCCCGAGCGGACTGGTGCTGAACCCAGCCTCCATTGGCTCTGGCCTAAGTGGCGGGGAGACTTGAATCTTCGCATTCGAGTTCGAGCGCACCAGACTCAACCTCAAGCTCGCCGGAGGCGATGGGAAGGGAGTTGGGAAGACCTCCTCGAACGACTCGTCGTGAACAGATACCAAGGCTTCACGCGGCGCCGACTCAGCAGCGGGTATATCGTCGAAATCCCCTGCGAAAAAGTCGTCTGACTCGGACTCCCGCTCTTGCACGCGTCGCGCCTCTTCTTCGTCACGACTCAGCATGAGCACGTACTCAAGCGCCTCGACCTCGTCGAGCCCGAGATCGCCGAGCGTCGCGAGTTGCGCTCGCTGGCGCTCATGTGAGCGCTGATCTTGTGTGCGAGTATCTTCCGCGGCCTGACGCGACTCCCTAATGTCTTGGGACATCTCCAATCGCTCTAGATATCACAAAACCATATTAGTGTCACATACCAGTTTTAGTAAATTAGATAAGTACATACTATACCACTTCGCATTTCGTGACTTTGAAGAAGTTTTCACCTTTCCCTGTGGTTTGTACGCCTTCACGGGCCCCGCCTTCCATGCCATTATTTTGCTTCCAACACTGACAATCAAAAGGTCTCTCTCGAGGATGATACCACTGACAGCATCCCACCCACCACCAATGATTCTGCGCGGAGAAGGGCTAGGGAAACCATGGAGTAAACGTAGGGTGACCAAGTCCCATACTTTCGTTATCCCGCGATCCGAACCTGTGGCGAGAAGAAGCGCGTTGCATGCAAGAGCGGTGACCGCGCAGTCATCATGTGCATCCAACCGCCTAAAGGAAGGTACAGCGTATGTTCCGTCCTCTGCAAGCAATGGCGATGCTGACCAGTTGAAGAACGAGACCCGGCCGAGCTGGTCGCCGGCAATTATAACAGTCGATTCACCTTCCTTCACTTTGAAAAAGGGGTGTAGAGTATGTAGGGGACCCAGAGGACCACCCGTAAAGTGAATATACTCGTAGTGGCAAGAGGAAAGATCAACGTTGGCGCGGTAGAAGCTTTGGTCGTCTTCAAATAATATACCAAAGGCTAAAGAGCTTCCTGTCGCGCCTGGATCTGTGAATATCTTCTTCGGACGTTTCCCGCTGCTATAAGGAGGCGGAATCCGTAGATTCGGTAATGTGCCGTTTGGCTCAGAATCAACCGGAAGATCCAACAAGACACCTGTCATTTTCCAAATGACGATAGTACCACTCTCTTTCGTGGCTAAGACGATGCCACGCGCTAAATCGGCCTTGACATGCACGCATGCATCGGGAACCATGCTTTCCTGGTCCCGAAGTATCCAAACGCATCGCATCCGTTTAGCGTCCCAGATCCTCACAATGCCATCCACACCGGCAGTCGCGAAAGCTGCGCCGCCGAGATCCCAGACGACATCTACAACCTTTCCTCTGTGCTGATCAGCAACTTGACACCGGACAACCTTGGATGCAGTGCGTCCCGCATCCATAACCCTATTCCCGCTTGTCAGCGCGACCTCGCCACTAGCGTATCCCCAGATGACCTTCGCGGTCCATCCCTCACTGGCGATGCCGCATGCAGATACGTTTGGCGTAAATTCAACGTTCGGATTTCCAATGCCAATTCCGTCCGCCGCTGCGCCGAGGAAACCTTTGAGCACCTTGCCGGAAAGTGGCAGCGAACGTGCAACGATGCCATACTGCAGGGAAGCAGTAAGAAGGGCTGGACCATGCGACTGATCCGTGAGGAGGTGCATAGAAACGACAGGAGAATAATGTGGCATGTGCGAGACGGTGCCGTTACGCGAACGCTCCCAGCGACTGTATCAAAATCAGGATAACCCGATGCGGCGTTCAGACCTCTGTCACTCACCGAAGTAAATTGCATCGCAACACAAACTCTTTCTTCCATGATTCTTCAGTGCACCGAAGAAGAGGAGTATCAAGCGAGCCATCCTCGGATCCCTCGCCCAAGAACTGGCAAAAGAATGCTCTATGCCATGTATTGTCGTCGCTCACGTGTTCATGAAGGAGCTTGCTCGTTCTCGAGAGAGCAAAGAGCGCGCCGGAGTCGAGGAAGGAGGTAATATGAGTGAGAGACTCCGATGGGATTTCCAGGAGAGGTGGGACGCCCCTCGAAGGAGATCGATGGGCAGTGTCGCGAGAGTTCGGGTCCGGTTGTCCATGATGATAAGGTGTTAAAGTAGAGAGTTTCTGTGTTTTCAAATGGGTTGTATCGAGAAGGTGTATGCTTTGAGGGTTAATTTGCATAAAAATGACAAGTGAGGCAGTCGCGAGTGTGTCGCAGGAGGTTCTGCGACGAATAGATGGTCGTGGTCAAGTTCCAAGGGAGACTCACTTGGGTCTCTACGTCAATCCGCTACATGTCACACCTTAGTCATACCTGTCACGCGTATCAGAATGACTCCTGGCTCCCGGACAAAACGCTATTGAGCACAGCCATGCATGATATCGGGATTTTAGCGCTAGAGAGGCTTTTGGCCTGCGTAAAAGAACAGGGATACCTGACAAATTTAGATGAACTCATGGCTGTAGATGGGTGAGTTCATCTACATCGTAGTCACTTTTCGGTTCGACAAACTAATCTCTTACCTTTACAACAGCCCCTTTATCCCTACCTTGATACCAGATCTCAGCAATGTGCCTCAGATCATGCACACTTTACGCACGCTAAAAGCACTAAATTCCTCTCTATCCGCGCTGTCGCGTGTCGTGAAGGAAGGCCTTCCGCGTGTGCAGTCACATCTGCTTCCCATCGTTTACAGCCGACGTGGCTTACCTTCATTGCCAGAGGAGCTCATAGCACAAGTCTTCGAAATGGCGTACGCTGACGACGGGAATGTCTCAAGGCATTTGCCGCTCGTCAGCCGACGCTTTCGCAGGATTGCGCTCAGTCTACCTAGATTGTGGACGAAGTTGGACACGAGCCATGACCCCGAACTCAATCTCGAACGCAGCAGAGGTCATGGAATCTCCCTTGACATCTGTACCAATCTCTACCACGTTTTTACGGAGGAGAGGTTCCATGAATTCATGCGAAAAGTAGGACCTCACTCGGACCGCTGGAAGTCAGTGAGACTCAGCGGACACTGGGATGAAGCAAAGTATTCACGATCCGATGTACTTGTGAAATCTCTGCGCGACAGCTTTGCGGGGAAAACATTTCCAGTCCTCGAGACGCTGTGTTCCGACTACGAATTCAATTGCGCTGAAGTTATGGACGACAATGCGCTAGAAATATGGCAAAATGCCAAGAACTTCTTCAGTGAATGGGACATGCCCGCACTCCGCGTTCTTAAGACAACCAATCTTATTCCATCCCTGAATACATCGTCCTTAACTCGCTTTCAACTCTCCTTGGAAGGTCTCTCGGAACATGAGGAAGAATATATTATCTATGATTTGGGAGCATTGACAAACTTCCTGCGCGCGTTGAGCTCTCTCGAAGAACTGTCTTTTGTCTTACGAAACATCAATTCTTTCTCTCAAGAGCAGATTTCAGATGTTGATATGATAAACCTCAATGTGCTGCGTTTTGACATTGAGTTTTGCAAGGCCGCTCCTGTTAGAAATCTCATCAAGGTGCTCTTGGCTCCCAACGTAACAGAGATGTCCATCCGTATCTTCCAAGAGACTCACCATGACCTCTCTTCAATGTTGGCATCGTTCTTTCAGCGAGGTCAATATTACTGGCCCTTGCTCAAGTCACTCCACCTTGATATTGCTTGCAACACTGAGAAATATTCGCTCTTGCAATTTGCTCTCTGGAAACTCCATAAACTCGAACACCTATCGCTCAATGTACAGGATTCCAACCATCCCATGTGGAGTTGGCCTCCGAATCAGCCATGCTGTATGCCTATACGATCTCTGCGCATCGACTCCTGCGAGAACTTCAACACTACTCTCATAGAGGAGCTCATGCCAATTATCCAGCGACCCGAATTCGAGTCATTGGAGATCCTCGAATGCCCAGGCATGATCAGAGAATTCGTCGAGAAAATGGTACCAAGCGACAAAACCATAATCTGGAAAGATTACAATTGAGGTACGTGCAATAAAGTCCGTCAGACGGATCGGCTTGGCACAGTGCTGTATTAACATGCCTACCGCATTGTGCTTCACATATAGGTCCCAGCCTTTTAGCTAAAGCCGGAAGATGTGCCACATTGTGAAGAAGATGTATTGAAAGGATATTACCGGCAGTGGGAAGCTTGGATTGTGCAAGAATTCAATGGAGAGGCATGCTTTAACGTTGTCACTGCCCTGCTACTTCCATGAAGCAGCACTAGCTCATCCTCGACGACCTCTTCGCCGAAGTTTTTCTTTCCCTGTATCTAATAATTAGACGCTTTCCCCTGCCCTGACTTGCTCCGAGCTTTTAGACGAAGACTTCCGCGTCTTCCAGCGCCCTGAAGAAGCCCCGAAGGATCAACTAAGTGATCGACGCGTCGCGTAGATCCCCCAGGTTCACACCTAACCCAGACACTCAAAATCTCTGAACCGACACACCCGATATTCACAGAGCGAGACAGGGCAGAGATAGCTATTAATATCGAGACAGGCGGTAGGGTGTGCGCGGGCGACAAGCAGCAAGCAATACGTACAACACAGCTCGTGCGGAGGGTGCGCGCCCCGTACACGGCAGAGTATATATATAGACAGCATGACTTAGAGAAAGACAGAGAAAGAGAAAAGGGGGAGAGCAGAGGAGAGGAGGTGGACATGGACAAGAGGACAGAGAAAGCGAGAAAGATCCTAGTAATAAACAACAGCCCCTCTAGATTGTATCGTCGGGGGCGGCAGGCGATAGGAAGAGATGGTGTGTGCAAAGGCTAGTAAAGGTCCACTACAGTCTCTTCAACGCCTTCTTCCTTTTCTCACCCGCACCCACACCGCCCGCGGGGCGCTTGACGGCCTTCGACGGATCGCTCGCCACCTTCCCCGCGTTCCCGAGCGCCGGCGCGTTCGCATCCGCGCGGCCGAGCGGCGCCACGCCGGCAGTTTTCAGCAGCTCCTCAGACGTGGAGGAGACGATGGGGCTCGCGTTTGACGCAGACATTTGCAAGGGCTGCGGCGCGGGCTGTGGAGAGGGGGAGGCAGACTTGCGGAAGACGGCGTGGCCTGTGGACAGTGTATTTGACGCGACGAGCGGCGCGGGCGCTTCATATGAAGGGACGAGCGTCGTCGTAATCTCAATCGTCTTAGCAGGCTTAGAGGATGGCGTGGATGCGGTAACGGACGTCGACGAAGACGCCGTTAAAACAGATGTTGCAGGGGAGGTGAATTCCGGCGGACGAGTCTGAGAACAGTTCATAAATACACAGCTGATTGAAAAATCGAAAGCAATAATTACCTTCGGAGTCGCATGAACACTCGTGATCAACCGCGCGCGTTCAGAGTAGCTTTCGTAGTCCTCCAGCAGCAACTTTCCGGCCTCCTCGTCGAGCGCAGACTCCGGGTTCGGATATATAAGGAGACATTTGACGGTGACAAGGATGTGCGCAATGCCGAACGACGACTGCCAATCCTTTTTGAGCGTGTTCACGCAGATCTCTCCGGCAGACGACACGTTTGGGTGGAAGATCTTCGTGGCGAACCAGCCTGAAACGCGATAGTCATTAGCCCGCCAACGCAAAGACCGGAACCAAGCTGGCCACAAAGCCACCCGAAACAAAACGAAACCGAAGAATCGGAAGCAAAACAAACGTGTACGTACACTTTGGCGGCGCGGCAGGAAACTCTTCAGTGAAGTTGAACTTGACCTTGAAATATCCGCCTTCGTAGGGTGTGTCGGCTGTACCATGGGCACTGTTAGCCTGGCAACCGCGACTGAAAGCAAGACGCGGGGCTCACCTGGACCCTCGATGATGCCCGTGATGTCGAGCATGTTGTCGTCGGGGGTGACGATGCGAATGCCCTCGGGGGGCTCGTTTCTGAGCTGCATGAGCTCCTTCATAAGACGACGCAACACGGGCGGGCGGAGCGACTGCGCGCAGGCGAAGCAGCCGTCAACGCGCGTTCGATTACCACAGACAGTTGACTGCTCACCATGTCTGATAACGCGAAACGGGAGGGGGAAATCGAAAAAAGGAGGCGAGCGTAGGAGGTGGTTAAGGACCAAGTTCAACTGCTTCCGGATCGTTTGTCAACATGAGCCACATCAGGCAATGCTGAGTCACCGCTGACAAAGCGGAGTGCACACATCGGTCACATCAGCGGCGATGCTTTTGCACACGGCTAAGCCAAATGGCGCTCTCGTTCTTACAACGCGCTGCACGTCCGGCGTACGCGACGCAGCGACGCGCGCTCTATTCCAGGTCGTTTCTGTCCTCTTTTTTACACACCTCCTCCATCGTTCGACAGCAGGAGGATGTGCCGCCCAGCTCCGACACGATCTACCTCGGCAAGCTGCCGCCGACCGTGCAGGAGGAGAGTGTCCGGCAGGAACTGCACGCTCTCGGGATCACGGATTTCTCAGAACTCAGAATCCGTACGCTCTGCCCCGCCACGCCCACCCTCCTAACACGTGCTGACACCCGGAGTGCGGATGTGGTCCAGTGAACGAGTTCCACAAGCGGCGCGTCGCGTTCGGGTTCCTGCGCTGCGCGTCCCCAGAGGCCGCGCGCAGCGCCATGGCGAAGATCCCAGAGGACTGGTCCCTGCTCGGATTCAAAGTTGAGGCTCAATACGCGAGCTCGGAGGGCAAGAGCAGAAAAGTGTACCGACCAAAAATTGCGGACGAGAACCAGCTGTACATTGGCTTTGGCGCGCTCAAAAAGGCCATCGTCACCGAGCGGGACATTGACGACGAGCTCAAAGAAGCGCTCAAAGGCAGCGATATCGCGCCGACGTGGACTGTCTTTATCCGTGCGTCCCACAGCGCTCCGCTAACATCCCACGCTTCCAAACTCACCGTTACGTTTTACATCTGCCAGCGCCGGTCCACGCGCAGGGCACCGCCGAGGCCGAGCCGCGGCGCTATGCGTTCGTGCGCTTCGACTCGAAGGACTCAGCGCGCGCCGCGCTTGCGCACATAAAACAGGCGGGCGGCCTGCGCGTGTACGGCGCGCGCGTCATCGTCGGCATACGTATAAGCAGCGATCAGCCCCGCGGCGACGCGCAGGAGACGCAGGACGCCCGCCCGCGCAAAGACAGCCCCCACAAGGCGCGCGAGCCGTCGAATCGCCTGGCGGTACGCTTCGAGAACTCGGAGAGCGGGACGGCGAGCGACGTACACGCGCTGCTCGGAACCTTGGTCCCCGAGAGCATAACATCAGGCACAAATAACTCAAGTCCGTTCTGTTCTTCCCGATTTAATGCCGTTGTGTGCTCATTCTTACAGGCATCGACTCCGCGCAGCCGACATCGCGTCTCGCGCTCACGTTCAAAAGCTCCGCGGATGCCGCTCTGGGACATGGTCTGCTGCAAGGCTCGACAACGCCGAGCGGACAGGTCGTTATGTCCCGTTTCATAAGGTGGGACGGAGAGGGGGGGAAGAACAAGAGTGATTGAAGAAGGGCGCAATTTCAAAACGGACATTCGACTTGAGATAGACACGATGGGAAGAAGAGGCTCTGCGAGAAGGCAGGACGTGTCGTACTCATAACACTTGAAAATCTATTCCTGCATCGTAACGTACATTTACAACACTCGAAAAAACACCACGAATACACGACACACGAGTGGACAAACAACACAAAGAAAGAAGGGGAAAAAATAGAGGGGAGGTTGGGGGACCCATAAAGTGTCAGAAGCGCCAAACCAACCACAAAATCAAAATCAAATAAGTAAAATCCAAAATCACAAAGTCAGACACCGCGCTACCGCGCGCTTCCGGATCGTTTGTCAACATTAGCCACATCAGGCAATGCTGAGTCACCGCTGACAAAGCGGAGTGCACTGTCACATCAGCGGCGATGCTTTCGCACACGGCTAAGCCAAATGGCGCTTTCTTTTTTACAACGCGCTGCACGTCCGGCGTACGCGACGCAGCGACCGGCGCTCTATTCCAGATCGTTTCTATCCTCTTTTTTACACACTTCCCTTATCGTGCGACAGCAGGAGGATGTGCCGCCCAGCTCCGACACGATCTACCTCGGCAAGCTGCCGCCGACCGTGCAGGAGGAGAGCGTCCGGCAGGAGCTGCACGCTCTCGGGATCACGGATTTCTCAGAACTCAGAATCCGTACGCTCTGCCGCGCCCGCCCTCCTAACACGTGCTGACACGGGGGTGTCGATGAGGTCCAATGAACGAGCTCCGCAGGCGGCGCATCAAGTTCGGGTTCCTGCGCTGCGCGTCCCCGGAGGCCGCGCGCAGCGTCATGGCAAAGATCCCGGAGGACTGGTCCCTGCTCGGATTCAAAGTGGAGGCTCAATACGCGAGGCCGGACGGGCAGAACAAAAAAGCGAACCGGCCAAAAAGTGTTGACGAGACTCAGCTATACATCGGCTTTGGCGCACTCGAAAAGGCCATCGTCACCGAACAGGACATCGACGACGCGCTCAAGGAAGCGCTCAAGGGCAGCGATATCTTGCCGACGTGGACTGTCACTATCCGTGCGTCCCACGGCGCTCCGCTAACCTTTCACGCTTCCAGACTGATTATCACGACTTTACACCTGCCAGCGCCGAACAACGCTGGAGCCGAGCCGCGGCGTTATGCGTTCGTGCGCTTTGACTCGAAGGACTCAGCGCGCGCCGCGCTTGCGCACATAAAACAGGCAGGCGGCCTGCGCGTGTACGGCGCGCGCGTCATCGTCGGCGTACGTATAAATAGCGATCAGCCCCGCGGCGGCGACGAGCAGGAGACGCAGGACGCCCACCCGCGCAAAGATAGCTCCCACAAGGCTCGCGAGCCGTCAAATCGCCTGGCGGTGAGCTTTGAGAAACTGGGGAGCGGGACGGCGAGCGACGTACACGCGCTGCTCGGGACCTTGGTCCCCGAAAGTATAATATCAGGCGCACCTGGCTCAGGTCCGTTCTGTTCTGTTCCTTATCCCTTCCATCTCCAGATTCAATATTTTTGTGTGCTCATCTCTTACAGGTATCGACTCCGCGCAGCCGACGTCACGTCTCGTGCTCACGTTCAAGAGCCCCGCGGATGCCGCTCTGGCACATAGTCTGCTGCAAGGCTCAACAACGCCGAGCGGGCAGGTCGTTGTATCCCGCTTCATGAAAGGGGACGGAGAAGGGCCAGAGAGCAAGGACGACTGAGGAGGGGCGCAATCTGAGGATGAGTTATTGATTTGGGGAGAGTCTGAGTTTTTTTTTGTGTAGACACGGTCACACGAGGGGAAGGAGAGGCTCTGCGAGAAGGCAGGACGTGTCGCACTCATCAATTTGAAAATCTATTGCTGCATCGTAAAGTACATATACAACATTCGGAAAACACCACGAATACACACAACACACAAGTCGACAAACAACACAAAGAAAGCAGGTAAAAAAGGAGAGCCGGGACCCAGAAAGTGTCAGAAGCATCAAACCAAATCGCACCGCAACAAAAACAAAAATCCAATAAGTAAAACCCAAAATCACAAAGTCAGACACGGCGCTACCGCGCTCCCGCCTCACCATCGAGCCAGGCCCGCAGGCCCGCGACGAGACGGCTCGCGGCGCGCTCGAGCGGCTCGTCGGGCGCGCGAGGGAGGTCCACGACCGTGCGCGGCGCCGGCGCGGCGGAGGTCGAGGAGGGCGGCGCGGGGGGCGCATACACGAGCCCGACGCGCCGCGGGGAGAACGTCGCGCGCAGCGCGTCGTGGGGGACCCTGTGCCGGGGCGCACGACTCCTCGCGCCCGCGCCCTCCGAGACGAGCCCCGCGGCGGCCGCACGCGCGCGTACGAGGTCCGCGAGGCGCGCGCGCGGCTGGCAGAACGCGAAGAGGTCAGCGGGGGCCTCCGGGCGCGGCTCGTGCAGCTCGGAGTCCCACGCGAGCACGGCCTCGTGCGCGCTGTGCAGGATGTACAGGTCGAGGACCTGTGCGCGGCTTGCGGTTAGCGGGGGGCGTTCTTGTGTGGGGGAAGGAGGGAAAGAAGAAGACGCAGGGGAGAAGGACGCACCTGCACCTCGCTCTGCAGCGCGCTGACGACGGTCGCGGACGCGGCGCCGCGCGATGAGTGGGGGAAGGGGTCGGACGAGTAGGGCGCGCGCACGCAGCGCGCGTAGGCGGGGAGGAACGTCGAACGAAGGAGGTGCATCGCGGCTTATCCCCACCACACCACACATCATCATCAGCACACCCCGCCCAGCACGGAAAATACGAAGACGAACTCACCGAGGTAGAACCCGCGGTCGACGCGGCGCAGGCCGAACGCCATCCAGTGGAGCGTGCGCGCCTCGCGCTCCGCCGCGTCCTCGGCGGTCTCCCCTCCAGGCGGCGCGAGCGCGGCGTACACGACGAGCAGGCGGACGTGCGCGGGGAGCGCCGGCGCCGGCGCCCGGGTGGTGCGCCTGCGCGTGGGCGAGTCGGCGTTGGGGGCGGGCGGTGCGCGTGCGGGGATCTCACGCGCGAAGTAGGGCGGCGGCGGGACGAGGTCTTTCTCGGTGAGGACGACCATCTCGTTCCCTTGTGCTTACACTGCGATGTATGTATAAAAGACAGACAAGGACTGCGCAGTGATGGCACAGCTGGCAGTTGCCACACGCTCCGCAGTCTGCCCCAAGTCTATTTGTATTTCTATGTTATTTTCAGTCTTTGACTTATATTCAAAATGCCATAGATATTCCATTCCAATCCAGAGTACAGAGTACAGATACAGATACACGGGTCCCGAAAACAAGTAGTCAGATAAAAAGCACAGACAGACAGCATACACACACACTCCAATTCAGAGATACAAGTACGCGGGGCCCACCACCCGCTCACCCCGCGTAATTTTCCTTCTCCCAGACCTCGAGTGCGCGCACGAGGCGGCGCGCAGCGTGCTCGAGTCGCTCGTCGCGCGCGCGGGGAACCTCCGCAATCGTGCGGCGCCCCGCGCGGCCCGCGAGCACGAGCGCCGCGCTGCGCGGCGAGAACGAGCAGCTCAGCGCGCCGAAGGGTACGCGGCGCGTACCCTTCGCGGGGGACGAGGGGGAGGAGGAGGCAGCGACGACGGCGTTCGTACCGGTGCTTGCGGAGACGACACCCGCGGCGGTACCATACGCGCGCACGAGGTCCTCGAGGCGCGCGCGCGGCTGCAGCAGGTCGAACACATCCTGGAAGGCCTCCTCGCGCTGCAGAAACAGGCCAAAGGAACGGCGTGATTAGAGCATAAGCAGGCCTGCAGACGCAACGCACCTCGAGATGCAGCTCGGTGTCGTCCGCCCAGACGTCGTCGCGCACCTTGGCGGCGAGGAAGAGATCGAGCACCTGCGTCTCGCGCTGGCCGGAGTACACGGGCGACGCAAGGTACGCCGGGGGCGCGGAGGCGGAGGAAGCGCCGTCGGCACCCGGGGCGGAGAGCGGGAAGGGGTCGGAGGAGTACGGCGCGCGGATCATGGAGGTGTACGCGGGGAGGTATGTCGAGCGCAGGACATGCATGTACGCTGTCCCAATATAAGAATGTAAAAAACAAAAACAAAATAAATACGAAGCAGCACACGCACCGACGTACACGCTCCGGCAGACGAGGCGGAGGCTGACGGTCATCCAGTAGAGCACCTTGCGCTGGCGCTCGACCTTGCCGTCGCCGCCCGCCCGCGCACAGGCGGACTGGGGGAGGGTGAGGTGGACGATATAGAGCAGGATGTGGGGCGGGAGGGACACGAAGGTCGCGCGGGGGCGGGGGAGGGTGCCCGCTCCCGATGGGCTGTTGGAGTAGGGCGGCGGGGCGGGGAGGGACGCGGGGGGCATCTGCTTTTCGTCGAGGATGACGACCATGGCGAAGAGCTGGGAACTGGGAGCAGTGACTGGTGAGAGCGATCTGCTATATGCACTGCGTACGTCATACTTTCCGGTCAGATCATAGCATCTCGGCGAGTTGAATACACAGAGCAATTTAAATATCTAACACATACATTTTATGTTCGTCATATCTGGGTTTGTTGGACTCTCTGGGGTTGCTGCTTAGTAAAATTATGGAGAAGTTCCGAGAGAGGAATTGTTATTTTCTTTTAAATGTAAGATGATAGTTTAGACATTTAAAGTCAACTTGGCTGCTCTGAGATTATTTGATTATTGCATGGATGAGGTTTACTTTGAAGCTGTATATTATTAAGTGCATTAGTTGTGTGAGAGGCTGTAAAAAGTCACAATATTATAGGATTGCCAATTAGGGGTTTATTCGAGCTGCAGTTGCCGCTTTGAGGCTGTTTTTATTTTATTTTTGCATTGTTGCCGCTTTGGGAGGGAGGAAAGGAATTTGATGGATTTGATGGATGACTAAATGCGCATTTTAGTCAGCGCTGACTAAGTCTGACTAATTCCGATCAATCCTGACAAAGAATTGATGTGGCTGTGTCTCAAGTGGCCGTTGCCTCTTAATGTTATGATGATGATTTTATGACTATGATTGTCCAACTCAACAACCATGGTTATAAATAATAATAAACATGCTCAACACAAATAAATGGCACCCCAGAGCCTATTGCAGAAAACCCATTGATCCTCTATTAGGGGAGCTCAAAGTTTAAAATAAGGTTTACAGCTCTCAAGCTCCTGCCTATTATTACAGCTGGTTGAGAAATCGTAGGCGGATTGCATTTTTTCTCTACAGTAGGTTGCTTAGAAACACAATATAGTTTATTACTCTAAATCTAGCATTACTTCCTGATTCAGACAGAGAGCCGGCCTATGCGTGACTTGTGTGTGATGCATGTCGGTCTCGTCGCCAACTCGCCGACAAGTCAAGTCTCGATATTGGTTGCACAGAGATAAAGTCAGCATTGATTTGGTTTCTTCACTATTCACTGTTTTTTTGGAGACGGGATATATATTCTACATATAAAAGAGAGCCATAATATAGTTTTGTGAGATATCGCAACACATCTCTAGGTGGATGAAACGATAGTGTCCATGACGATGCAGGAGGACACTGGAGGGAGGGCAGATGCAACACCTAAATGTGTCACACACAAGTCACAGAACATGGGCCGGCTCGCAGTCCAAGCTAAGAAGTGCTACCGGTCTTGGAGTAATAAAACTATATTGTGTTTCTAAGCAACCTACTGTAGAACAAAAATGCAATCCGCCTACGATTTCTCAACCAGCTGTAATAGCACTGTGGGAATCCACTTAGAATCCCCCCATGGTGAGTTGAATAGCTGTTTTATTTAATTGTGGCTTTCTCTGCGCATTATAGTTTAACACTTTTGGGCACTTTTATCCAAATCATGTTTTAACTTTGTTATGCCTTTCTCCAAATGATATACTTCAACTTTCTTTTTGCCTTTGTCCACACAAAAAAGGCTTATCAAAGGCATGTTTCCATCAAACATGTGCACGGCTGCCTAGGCGAGGTCAGTGTTAGCCATCGGTGGGACAGAGGGAGAAAGGGCAAACAGGAAGAGGTGAAATGGCACATGTTCTTGATGGTTGGGTGTAAGTGATTTCTAATTGTGGACGACTGTGCACCCTTGGATCTCCACTACAACAACAACAACAATGACGACATGTCGTGTTCTGCCCTGTTCTCACCATTTCCTGAATTGATTATCTTAGGGTTTAACTTTCTTTTTGCCTTTGTACACATAAAAAAGGCTTATCAAAGGGGTGCTTTGACAAAAACTTACCTTTGTTAAGCCTTTCTTGTGTGGACAAAGGCAAAAAGAAAGTTAAAATACACTGTTTGGAGAAAGGCATAACAAAGTTAAAAAGTGATTTGGATAAAAGTGTCCAAAAGTGTTAAACTATAATGTGTGGAGAAAGCCACAATTAAATAAAACAACTAATCAACTCACCATGGGGGGATTCTAAGTGGGTGCCTGCAGTGTGGTTGAGTCCTCGAATTGATTGCCCCAGGTAGGGCATACCACGAGTTGATCCCCGGGTTGACCCAGACCTGTTGGCGGATCTACCCGTGACCCAAAATCCTCAACCCGGACCCGGCTTGACCTGGACCTGTTGGAACATGGATCTACAGGTCACCAAATTCCCACAGTTTCAGGTCATGGAGGTCACGGGTTTGTTCACAGCTCCCTGCGGGTCTTAACTGATTACACATATCATATAAAATTTTATTAGGTTGTTGAATGAATAAGTTACAAGTATGCAAGTTGATACAGACAACATATGTACAATAAACAAATGAATGAACCAGCAAAAAATATACCTATGAACTACCCACGGGTATTGTAAAAGCACAAATTCTCAACCTGGACCCATGACAATCTGTTTCCCATGGATCACCTGTGTACGGGTGATCCGTGAATCTGCAGTCCAGGTCGGGTCACAGGTTTCCACGGGTTCTAGGGACTCGTGGTATGCCCTAGCCCCAGGTGTTCACATTCATCAAGGACACCTTTCACCCTCATTCTGTCAATCCTCCATCACATCATGTGTGACTACATGTGACTTCCGTCACTCGGATAAAGAACGTACGAGGCTACTGATTCAAATAACGATCTGGTACGATACGGTTCACGGACATAGCAGATTCGTGTCGCATCTAGCCAATTGCCTATTGTCGCTTCGCACATAGGGGTCCGCATTGACATCTGCTCATGTCAGCTAGTTCACCTAAAAGCGGAGAGCCGACGGTAGTGCGTGCACGGCAGCGAGCAGAGAAATGTGGCTCGAGCAGCCCGGACGTGAGTCAAGTTCCCAGTCCAGCGCCTCCTCAAGTCCTTGTCTACGCCGTGCGCGGCTATGCAGCCTATAAAGGCCCCTCAGCACGCGGTGTTCAGCGACATCGCGTCTATCTCTCAAGCACACACACTACATACATACGACCATGAAAGTCCTGATCCTCGGCGCCACCGGCTTCATCGGGTACGTTTTGTCTGCAATTTCAGCCCCGGCACTTTAGAATACACGCTAGAGGTGCTGCAGCGCTCTTAGTCGAGAGAGCGAAGCAGCGCGAGGGACGAGGGGGACGTTGCGCGGATACGGAGCTGTGTGCTCGGCGCATCGAGACCGCCTGCGTGCTCTCCCATCTCAAAAAATGCTGCTCTTCCGGAGACTCATGAGTGTGGCTGATCCCCGCTCCCGCAGACTCCCCGCCGCGCAGGCGTTCGTGCGCAACGGTCACGAAGTGTACGGCCAGACCCGGAGCGCGAGCAAGGCGCGCCTCCTCGCGTCTGAAGAGAGTCCGTGTCCCTCCCCCGCGGAAAACCCGCCGATCCTTACCCCGCATTTCTTTTAAAACAGTAATCCCCGTCATTGCCGACCCCGCGACGGGCGAGCAGTGGTCCGCCGCCGCAGAGCAGGCCGACGTCGGTGCGCAGCCCTCCCAGACCCCCGCGCACACCACCTGACATTTGACACCCCCTAGTCATCGACTGCACCGGCGGCACGGACATCCAGCCGCTCTCCCAATACGTCTTCGACGTCGCGTGCGCCGCCGCCCGCACCGCGCGGGGCGCCTCCGTGCCGCGGCTCACCTACATCTACTGCTCAGGTCCGTTCCCGTTCTCCCCTCCCCTCTTAGCCGCACCTCACCTGACCTCCCTCACAGGCTCCTGGGTGCATGGCGACGACCGCACACACACCACCTCCGAGCGGTCCCCACCAAAGAATACCACTCCGCTCGTCGCATGGCGGCCCGCGCACGAGCAGCGCGTGCTCGCCTCCAGCACAGTCGACGGCATCGTGCTGCGCCCCGCGCTGCTGTACGGCCGCGGCGGCTCCATCCTCGCGTCGCTCTTCGCCGCGGCGCGCACCGCCGCTGCACAAGGCAAAGACTTCGCGTGGCCTGGCCGCGCGGGCGGCCGCTGGGCGCTCGTGCACGTCGACGACCTCGCGCGCCTCTTCCTCTGCGTCGCCGAGGCGGTCCGTCTCCCCGCATCCTCTGCACCACTCACTTATATCTAATCTTTTTATTTTTATTTATCTTGCACAGGCTCCCGCGTGCAAGGGCCTCGTCTTCGACGCCGCGAACGACTACTCCGAGCCAGTCAACGCCGTCCTCGACGCAGCCGCGGGCGCAGCCGGCGCACGCGGCTGGGCGTACCGCGAGCCTGCCAGCCGTACGTGTCTTTCTTCTTCTCCCTTCTCCCTTCTCCCTTCTCTCGTCTGACACCCGCTCTCCTTGACAGCCTTCGAAGAGGCCGTCGCGACGACGACGCTCCTGCGCCCGAGCCTCGCACGCGCGCTCGTCGGCTGGCGCCCACTTAAGGCAGGGCTCGTCGACGGCATGCCGGCGTACTACGCGGCGTACGCGGCCTCCGTCTGAGCGGATTAGGGGACCCGGGGACCCGCCGACGGCGTTTTTTGCACGAGGTGTGCGCCGTGCCGAATGTGTCGCGTGTAGCAGTACATGTGCCACCGAATATATCACCCGCCCCTTCTTTCATCTCTTGCCTCCGTTTTTGATTGCGGTGGTATAGAATGCGTGTTGTTGGACAGTACAGGTACATACAGAAAAGAAAAGAAAAAAGATAATGGAGATAACGAAGATAGCAACTAAAGAAAGCGCGAGCTATGTATCCAAGTCCGAGAGCCCGGAGGCCCCGGACTCTTAAATTTCAGCCAATCCGCTAAATAAGATCAGGCGCATAACCTATCCATCATACGCATTTTCCAGGACAGACATATCCAATTCACGATTCAGAAAAGAAGAACGAACCGCAGAGAGCTCAGGATTAATCCCGCCCGACGCGCTGCTTCGTCCCCTGCGGAATATTCGACGTCGGGCCGTGGTAATGTCGGTGTGCCCTACAAAACAAAAGAGACGTCAGCAAAAGCCAACACCATCCGCACCCAAGCATGCGCGCGCACCCAAGGATATACCAAGCCCTAAACAAAACAGAAAAGGCACGATCAGCGTTCTCCTCCCCGCAGGTCAGACACAGGCACAAACGCACCCAGACAGGATGACCACGCCGCCCGTGATGGCCGACGCGTAGTTCATGTTGTTCTTCGTGACGGGCAGCACCGTCGGCAGCGAAAAGATCACGGTCACGAAGAGCGTCCACAGGATGCACGCGACGTTCGCCGCCCAGCCGAGCGCGCCTGGACCCATGTAGAACGGGCCCGGCTTGAAGTGCACCTCGGGGTGGTTCCTGTAAAACCTCCGCCTGGTGGGATAGATAACGGGTGGAGCGTCAGCACAGCGCAGCAACTCGAGGCGAGATGAGACGAGACGGGGGCGACACGCACAGGAAGATGGGGATGATGTACGAGATGTCGAGCGCCATCGCGGTGAGCGAGAAGATCGCGTCCGCGGCGACGGGGCTCGCGAAGTCGAGGAGGCCTGGGAGGATGCTGAACAGCGTCGTCGCCCAGATCGCGTTGAGCGGCGTCCGCGTGAGCGCGCTCACGCGCCCGAGGGCACCGCGGTCAGGGAGGCCATGGTCGCGGCTGAATGCGTACACCGTCCGCGAACACGCCTGCAGCGCGGTCTGGCACACGAAGAACGCGGTCAGGCACACGAACGCCCACAGGAACAGCGCGCCCGGTTTGCCGATGCGGTCGACCATGATCTGCGTGAGAAGTAGTGCGCGTTCAGAAAATAGACGATTGACGGAGAAGCGAAGAACGGACCTGGAGAACGGAGGATCCAGAATCGCCCGGTAGGTTCTCACTGGATTTTTTATAACGTTCAGATACTTCGAAGAAGCTAGCGTCTGGGAATAGACCTACAGCGGGCCAGAGCACAGCACGAGAACAATGTTGAATATCCAGCCTATCAATCCGGTTCCGATGACTGTCGATTAAAGGAATTATTTGAGAAATCGCAAAACGCCTTCAGAAATGAACACTATTCACCAGCAATAAAGATGGCACTCGGTGCTAGTAACGTAGATCAGAAAAAAGGAGATACAAACTTGGCAAAAATTCACGACATACCAGCATAGGCCGCTCGCCTCACCTCCTCCCTGAAAAAAAAAAAAAGGAAATCAGCATGCAGATAACCATACGGGACTCAAATAGACGCACGAGATGTGAGCAGTCGCGTCGTAATCCTGAATCCAAAATCAGCGCCGTTTCGGATTCTTATATGTATGCCGCCGCTTACCGTCATCTAAGTTCAGTGCTAATCAATATTCAAAAATACATATGTAATATTAAGAATACGCACCGTCCATTGCACACTGAGCAGACCGAACAAAAACGCGATGCCTGTGTTCCAGCCGCCCGTCTGGTTAACGACGCCCTCCGTACCGAAAACATAGTTCGCCGAGTGCATCTCCGAGCGCGGGGTCATCGCAAGGAGGACGATAGTGATGACTTGAAAGGCAGATAAGAATTTACGATAAAGGAAAAAGCGGGAACCAAAACATACGCGTGGTAGCACCGAGGTTCACGAAAACAAATCCCTTGGTGAAAAAGGCCAGATGTCTCGTGGCCACCGAGTTCTGCGGGAGACCGCCTTAGCCACAAATTTTAAAATCAACGAGATGAGTAAGATGTCCATACCAGTATCCCATGTAGGATGAGCAGGCTGGCGAATAAACCGACGGTCTTGCCCTGCCAACCAGTTTGCCCACATTAAATCTTCCTTTTTAGTAAACTGTGCTTCAGAAAAAGAACAGACCTGCGTGATAACAAAATCGCCATCCTTGCCGATGACCACAGCCGCCCAAATCATATTTGCGAGGCCGAACTCCGTCGACGACAGTCCAGCGACCTGGCCTGCAGAAAGACATATTAGCACAGGCACTGATGCACACAGAATAATGCAACAACCCAGGATGTTCAGCCATCCGACAACCCACCCGACCTGCTCGGCAAAATAGAATGAGACAGCGTAAATCAAGGCCGGATAAGCGGTACGTACGACTGCTCGACGCTTCGGCGGACAGAGCTGCGCCGATGCGGTGTAGCTGGACAGAGCGCGGTTAGGTAGGTCGTTACTATATGCTCCGAAAAAAAATTGAGTAAAAAGACATAGGTTGCTCACAGGCCTCCGCACGTCGGGAACGCGCTGACAATCTCGGCTATGGAGGCGCCTTGTTACGAGCTGGTATTAGCTAGCGTACGCGAGAGATAAGCAGATAATAAGCAGATAAAACGTACCAAGCGTAAAGCACATACATGCGCCCAAAATCCAGCACCATGTAACCTTTGAAGAATTCGTCAATTTCTCATCACGAGACACTCGCAAGAACCGAGGTTGCGCACCGAAGATGGCCCACCCAGCAGTAGAGGAGTGTCAAATGTCGTCGCGATACTTGAACACAAACCCTGCGCGTATGCAAATTTATGTCAGACTGCTACAACGGTGGCCGCGCCGTGGATCCGTACCATAATGCTGAACGCGAAGCTAATCTGTACAACGACCAGACCCTATCAGAAAAAAAATAGAATAGAGATTGCGCGCCCGACGTACCGTCGCGAGGTTGGAAAACTCGCGCTTGAAGGAGGGGACATAGCCAAGTGCCTCAAGCTCCTTGTCGTCGTCGGAAACAGATACTTCGCTGATGCTGGTCGCCTCCAGCTCGGCCATCGACAGGTCCTTGGAGGCCATCGACCGATCTTTGGAGATGCTCATGCTGGGCGACAGAAGCAGAGACAGAGGCGAAAGATAGCAAGAGAGGGGTGAGTGGTGCAGGGAGCGCTGAAATTGATAGCATACAAACTATAAGTATCTGCACGCTGCACGCAGATCCGAGAAAAAAAAATCAGGCACATCTTTTTGACGGGCGCAAATGTAAAAAGAAAAAATCAAATGGAAATCCGCACATCATTTTCTTGTTTTTTTTTTGGCGAGTCGAAGGATTATTTTATTATCTCTCGATACAGTCGGAAGCAAGCACTTTGAAAACCACACTTCGTGTGCAGGCGAAGGCTACTGAAGAAGCGTCATAGCTGCCCAAAGCGTGTGGAACTTAATCTCGCCTAACCATCCCTAGGTAAGCATATCAAGCTCATACCTTATCGTCCAATGTCATCCGCTGCGAATCGAATCGAGTTGATAACAATATTGAATATAATGCAAGACCTTCCCAATGCTATGTGTCGACTACTGGATGAAATAATACGAATTAACCAACAACACACACCCTTTCAATTTATTCAGTCTAAGAACCAGAGAAGAAAACAGCACAGAGATAAAGACGGAGTCAAACGGAGAGCCATGTAGCGTATCGTGAAAAGAGGTCGTGTGAGCACATCGCCACGGACTACGCGACGCCCCAGAAAATCAGTAGTCAGTGTACACAGCGAATATGCGCTGCAGTGCCTCAACGTCGAGCGCGCTTAGCTTCAGGCAGCGCGAGAGCAGTTTCTTATCCACATCAACTTCCACCTTATTCGCGAGGTGCTGCCCTGCGACAAGCGACTTGATCACACCCGCAATCTTGCGCTGCTTTTGCACGTTGATCAATGGCTCTATCTGCATAGACGGTGGCAAGGGCCTCAGGTCAGAGAATACCTCCGGATGCGCGGGTGATTTGAAGTTCCCGGTGCCCGGATCCGTGTCGACGGTTTCGGTGGGCGCGGAGGGGTCAATGAGGTCAGGCAGCCGGCTAAACCTGTGCAATTGTGACATATACACGCCTGCGCATCGAAGGAGGAAATTTTAACCAATTGAAGGAGACTACACGCATATCTTCACTCACCAATAAACGGCACACACGAGGTCGGTACGACGACCTTCCCATCCGAGGCACCTTTATTCTTAGTGCTAGAAGAGGCTCCGTCCGCAGTGCTCGTCGTAGCAGCATCATCTTGCCCGCCGGTATTCAACGGCTTCGCGTCGACAATCGCCGCAATAGCCCTACGAATGTACCGGAAGTCATTGTCGCTCGTGCAGAATGCCTTGAGGTCATCGAAAACGCGTATCTCCCAAATCCCTACACGACTCCAGGAGCGCTTCATCGCCTTTCGCACAGACTCGCTACTAAGCCCCGAAATGATGGCGACGAGCGTCGCGAAATTATTTTGTGTATAAGCCTTCTGCTCAGGATAAAAAACACAATTGATGAGTCCAGATAGACAAGAGAAGAGAATACGCGACCACGCACCCAAGCAATACGAATGAACTTGCTGACAATGTAGACACGGTCGTGCGGGTTAGTTAGCGCAATCTCTGATACAACAAAGTTTGCTACGAGATTGAAGCGGGCCCGCGCGGCAGATAGAACGCTCATCTTCACTCCCCGTAACTCAACCTTTCTGCGACGGTCGCGAAGGAATTGCATCCAATCACGGATGTTATATTCCTCCGCAGAAGACATCCACTCCTCCGATACGAGCTCCTCGAACTTGATGCCAAGGAATATTTCGCGCTCGATAACGGCAAAGTGCTGCGCGAGCGTCCCCGAGCGATAGTGCAATATGAATGAGCGATATGGAGCCGGGTTGTTCGGGTGCTTAGCAAGGAGGAATGTAGTCTGCCCATTCCGTTGTGCAGTAGGCGACTTCACAGGCGTTCCACCCGAAGTGGAAGGCCGTGATGGAAGTCGGCTTAGTAAAATCTCCTCCGGACCGCTTCGTCGACCTTGGGTTTTGCATCCGAGGCTGGGGTATGAAGGCTCTGAGTACCAGGGCTATTGATTGGATGCGCCGTCTGACGAGGTGTCGGAGTGACCGCTTCCCCCACCCACGTTCTCCCCTTTATCAACCTTCAAATCATGCGAAAAACGATTGCAATGAGTCCTCCGATGACCGAGGCAATGAAAGCCGTGACGTCCTCCTCGTTAGCTAACGAGTCCATTGCGCCACTTTCCGTACCATAATCGTACTCAGAATCGAACCATCGCCCTCGTCATCAGAAGGAACCGAGGCTGCTCGACGCCAAAGTCACCAGCGGCCCATCCGTTCCTGGATCGTGCGCACCCAGCCGTCGATTTTTGCCTGCTTTTGCCTCTGTTGCCTAGGATTAATTTGCCCCTTCAAGCCGACGCAGCGCCGCCTCAGCATCCCCAGGGTCTTCACGCTCGTTGTCGCTGAGGTCATCGACTAGTGCATTAACCTGCCATTGTTCAACGGCGTTCCCGAGGCCGCGCGGCGATGAGAATGATGAGCGCGCAGAATCTACCTGCTCAGACATAGCAACAGACGCGCGTGACATAATGCCCATAGACGACACGCTGTCCACCGAGCGGCGCACGAACTCAAAGTCACGTCTGTTGGGCAATCGCTTTGTTGGGCGGAGACCTGTTGCGCGCGTAGGCCCGCTCTCACGGGAAGAATCGTCCGACAAAAAATCAAGATCGTCGATGGACACGACGTCGGGAAACGACTGGAATTGGCCATTCGTAATCGGGTTTCCTAAGAATGAAGTCGTCTCGAACGACCTCATCGAGCCAGATGAGCCCGAGCCAACCGACTCCGCGCGTTCTGTCGAGCGCACGCGCGACAACGTCCTGTGTACAGGGCCATGTGCCTCAGAACCGGGTGTCTGCGATCGTGAATTGTCGTCCTTGAGGCCTGGACTTTCAGGTCGGAGATCCGCATGTGACGCCAGAGGGGTCCTACTCGCGGGCTCCGTATCTTGAGGTGACGGCGTCGGAAGCGGGGATGACGGCGAGGACTCATCCTCGCCGTCACCCGATGACACCGATACTGTAACCTTTGGGATGTCAGGCGCACTCGGCGTCACCGGCGAGCTTGCTACGGGATCAATCATCTTGAGATACTGTTCCACACCCCCGCGCACTGCAAACAAATCACCGGTCGCATTGAGCTCGAGGTCAAATGCAGACACGTCTCCGTACGGTGTGAGCGCGTAGCGGGCGAGCGCGAACTCAGAACGCGTTTCCAGCGGCCGAGGCGGCCAATCGTGTTCACGACGACGCGAGACAGCGAACTATGGTGTACAGGCAAAGCCGACGTTGTCCCTGCAAGCGGAAGATGGGTCCCAGGTTGAATAGCTCGGGCGTGCTGCAAAATTGTCAGGTGCAGCGGTTGCTGGAGCAAAATCCTAGACGTCGAATTAGTTGGACGCGTGGGGGAAGTAGTGACGCTCGTAACGGGGCTTTTGTTGCTCGCATTATCTCCTGGCCAAGCTGATTTGCAA
>JAJOHG010000201.1:0-46497 GCA_021029095.1 Phellopilus nigrolimitatus
GGCATGCACGGCGCCAGAAGGTGGTATGTTTGTCGAGTAGGAGACGGTGAACGACTTGTGCGCTTGGTTACGCGTCGGACTATCCTGTCCATGTCCGACATGTAAATGGCTTCGGGGGATGTGAAAGGCACTGGCGCTCCCGCGGGATGGATGATGTGGGGTGGATGAAGATTTACTAGTATTGGAGGAAGGCGAATTCGAATTAGAGGGTGATGCCAGGTAAGTCGCTTGAAATTGACTTTTCAGAAGTGATGGATCTGCTTGGGCATTTGCTGGCGCATACGAAGCATCCGCAAAGTGATGGGATTGGATGCCTCTATTGCTCAGAGGCTCGGAGGCTCCCTGGCTCGACTCATTTCGAACCACGTGAGTGGGTGAATATGGTTCGGGAAACGAGCTGTAGTGCTCAGAAGCGAAGGTTCTGCGAGAACGCGGGCTGGAAGGTTCCTGGTGTCCGGTTTGAGAAGCAAGGGAGCGATTTGGGTCAAAATAAGGGTTATGAGGTGTTTCTAGAGGAGATGCGGATTGGCTATTAGTATAAAGAGGCCTATACGTGAGCGACTGATCCGGCGAGGGTTTTTGAGGTGAATTGCGAGGGGTACGCTCGTAGGTATGAGGAGAGGCGAAGAGAGGAGAGGCGATATGAGAGTGTTGAATAGGTGTATATGGTTCAGCCGTGGAAGATTTCGAAGGTGAAAACTGTTCGGGACTTGAATGAGTGGACGAAGATACCGATAGGTGGGGGAGCCTCTTTCTGCTGCCATTCAATGAGTTCCCTACGTCATGCGTAGGCAGGGCAGCTACCCTTGCAGATTTTGGTAGTGTGGTATGTTCGCGGGCTAGGGTTTGGATTTTGATCAGGGTAAACGACTGCTGCTTTGTTTTTTGACGAATGACGAATGATTCTTCTGGGTACTGGGTACAGCACGGCCATTTGAAGACATCCTATGAGCTTTTCTAGGCGACACAGCGACTTCCAGCGGAGTGGCATAGCTGCTTTGTCGACCTAGATAAATATATGCTCAACTACGTCGAGCTCAAGTAGCGCGAGAAGCACACCTTTCGACAACTCTGATACACCGGCAGATATACCACGTTTCTCTCTCTCCTCCCACCACTGCTCCAGCCTCTTCAATCTGAAGTCCGGGGGCGCTATTATCGATGTAGCCTGTGGATCGGATTCAAGGCTTCGCTGCGCGAGCTTCCGACATTTCTTAACCATAGCCTCTTTGAGAAGATGGATGTACTGTGCATCTCGCAGAGACTCTGCGTCGTGTTGAGCCAACACATGGGCTTCGATTTTGAGTAAGTTGGCGTAAATCGCGGCTGGACGAGGAGGAATCAAGACCTATGAATTGCGAGTGAGTACCGTCGGACATGATGGAATGAATGATGAGCAGAGACATACCCGAAGCTCATCAAGAGAATCTGCACATTGGAGATATCGCCATCCTCCCTTTGTTTGTTTGGAACGTCCATGTGGCTCCAGTCGACCACATACACTTGCGGCAGGGGCAGATACGTTGAAATTATTGGAGGAATTTCTGCTTGTACCGTGAGCGTACATCTGGCATGATCATGGGAATGGACAAGCTACAGGCGGCGGTAGGCTATATGGTGATAGAGGTCATAGACTCGTGTTGTTTGACGCGTTTACACGCTGTTCAGCGGCAAAAGTGAGGCAGGGCAAATGGACAGTATCGGGCAATACACGTGTTGGGAGACGCCTTGAGGCAAGGATGCATCACCACTCATCCTCAGCTACATATTCACTCTTCATCACAACAATATTTAGCACTCGAAGCACTGAATTATGAACTGCTTCCTTCGGTTTCAAAATACATACTTTTTCGCCAAGGCTAGGACACCACTGTAACCCCCGACGTCCACACCGTCACCTGTCCTCTCCCTTCCGAAAACTGCGGACTCTTCCGTCAGACAACAGCCCTTGAGCGAGAATAGTAACGAGCAAGAATAGTAATGAAAAAAGGTCAAGCCAGTTCATTTAGCCTGTCTAAAGAGCATTCATTACTCTAGACCAGCGGGATACAGTAAATATCGGCAGAGTGGCTGTTACTAGTAACACTGTTAGTTACCGAATGCGTAGACACGTGTTTCGTGCTCCCGCTTACCGGTTAACCACACTGCACATCTTGCTGCAAACCGTCAAGCTGCTTGTACGCTTGTACGCTATTATATGTCATCTCCTCTCGTGCACTACGAAAATTTCCTGCTCAGCAATGCGAGCACGATTTCAACACTAGAATCGTCGCTCAGGTCCTTGACCTGGTTTCTCCCGGGCCGTTTTAAGGATGCGGAATTGGCATCAGAGGCTTGTACGTGCTCGAAGTCCTACGCAGTTCCCAGTTCCCTCGTCCTGAGGTCTTCATAGTGTCCGCTTTTCTCAATGTAATGAGCCTGTACCACGACACGCTTTTGTCGCGTATTGTTCGTTCGGATGCGAAATTCAAGCCTTTGCTTCCGCCGTCTCCTCATTCACGTTTCACGCGCGCCTGGTCAGACAAGAATGTGCGATACAAGTGGGCGGCTCGCACGCTCGAGATGATTCGCTTCGTGGAGCTTGTCATTGAGATGGGTCTTAGGAGGAAGACGTCAAATCGGACTAGATGGAGAGGAATAGTTCTGCTCGAGATGATCAAGTGCGTATACTGTCTGCAACTGCATTGGAGGAGTCAACGAGCATATCTACAGAGCAGTGCTTCGTTTGGTAATACTGAAGATTACACGTCGACCGATGCTTTCTCCGCCCCTTCCAGAGCGCGACTTCGATACGTCCCATATCCCGTCGCAATCTGCAGCTTCATCACCCACTCTTGCGCCGTCTTCGCAGCCCAGTTCACCCCTGATGACACCAGACCACTTGAAAAACAATCATATTTCTTTGGATATTAACAATTCACTTCTTAATACGCCAGCTGCTCTGAGCTCCGAAGCTCCTATAGAAGAATACTTACTTCCGAAGGCACTTTCCACCACGTCTGTCAAGAGTTCATCAGCTCTGATGCGAGAACTCGGTTCTCCAACGGATTGGCTTGCGGAAATCATCTATATCTTGCGGCCTCTAGTATATGGTATGATTCTACCTATCCCCCGAACGATCGATGCTAACGCCATTTTGTAGTCGGGATCATCAGCAAAAACCCGAAGTCGACGAATCCTTTGATTGTGTCTTTGTCCCTTGAGTTATTCTCTCGTTACTTGCGACGTGTCGCGCCTCCTTCCGCAACTCTAGAACGTGGCGAGTATGCGCGACGAGACCGTGACTTCTTGTGGTACCTATTACGCGGTTCCATATGGCAGACATATACAAAGTAAGGAGGATAAGTTTCGTTTATTAGAGTGGCATCGCTGAATTATTTCCTTTTCAAATAGGCCAAAACTTGAATCGTTTGCGAACAAAACGGCACGTACACCTGTTTTGGGTCTAATGAGCGCCTTTATCAAGGACTGGATACCTTTGATTGAGGAGTATTACTACTGTTAGTCGATTTTTATTAAATTATTATATTTATTTGACTAATGTAGCGTACAGATACTGCGACATAGCCGATTTCGCCGTTCGTCCCAGGCGTCTTGCTAAATTATTGTGTTTGCCTGAAAGGTGATGGTTTGGATATATTGCGTGAGCAGATGTTGGTCACCAAAATATCATACTACTTTTATACCTTTTTTTTGTACGATTATGTTGCCCTTCTGTCTTCTTTATTTGGCCTCTTATCACGGTGAGATTTTATGTAAATCTTGTAAGTACACGACCGATTACATAAGTAAGTAAGACGGCGCTCCTCATTCCGAGTTGAAACAGGCTGAAGCCGCTGCAGGGCTGATTTATGACCTCTACGGCTCTTGCGCTCGTTGGAATTTGAGCTTCATACGCTGAAGCTTTCGCGTTTATACCCTCTGGATACCCTCTCTTACTTCACTCTTACGCGACGAAAGGCCTAAGCTTACGCGAAAGTCATGGCTCCGTGGATCATATGGCGTACGGTTTCGAGTGCTGCAAAGTGAGTTCTTATGCGAAGTTTCACGAAGATTTTCTGTAATTGATAACATCCAAAATGCAGGCTGTCGACTGTTTTGCAGATACTCTTATTCCTACCTTTGACATTGGCGACTCTATCTACTCAGGCCTTCCTGCTGCTGTCTTTACTTCTGTTCATTCATTCGGTCATCCATGGCACGATGCTTTTGTTGTGGGGTTCTTCATCGCTCTCCGTCCTACAGGTTCCAATGCACCCGTTCCTTCTCCTCCTTTGTTTCAATATCTTCTCGCAAAGTGTTCCTCCAGTCTTGGTAGCTGCAGCGACTTGGTGGGGTAAGATCCTCAGTTGGAGCAGTCCATGGTTCATAGCCATGGAGGGGTTGAGCAGCCTACTTGTGGCGCAAAAGCTTGGGAGAGTCGGCAGGGAACTCGCAGGTGAGGGTGAGGGGTACCAATTCAGTTTGCTCGTGGCTTCTGCGGTGGCCTATGTTGGATCAGCATGGCGTATAGGCGTAGTAAGTGATTCGCGTGTTTCGTCCCGAGGAATTCTCACAATAGTCTTGTTCCTTCTAGTCCTATCCATCTGTGGCTACTTCTCCACTTTCATCAACACTATTGGGAGCGGCATTGACTGCCTTTGTCTTCCTGACTCTGATTGGGTTCAGCTTACGCCGCACGAACGTTATCGAATCGTCTGCGTTAGCCCTATTCTTGGCATATAACATATGGCTGTGTGGCTTTGATGATTCTTCATATTCAGGCCATGTTTCTTCATAGTGCGTCCGCCTTTTGAGGGTTTGAGAAGATGACACTGACAACTACCATCCTGCAGTGCTCCACTGCTATCCAACATCCTTCCTCATATCCAAACATTAATAAACTTCGTCACGAATACTCTTCCGAAGCCCGTTTTGTTCGCGCTTGCCTACCGTTTGACGGTTCTTCACCTTGCGTCATATGTCCTTCCTACGATAGGGGCCGATAGCTGGGAAAAGGAATTTGGCGTGGATGATGGCTGGAGCGAACGACCTGTACGTGATGCCGTGCTGCTTCTTTCTAAATGCGTAGATTACTGAACTACTCTCCAGACGACAAGACTCACGTACTTTCTACTCACGTACAGGCAGTCAATCTTGGTGACAGTGTACTCTCATCTTTTATGTAGGCCTTTGAATTTTCCTTCATCAATCATTGTTCACGTTCTGTTATTCTTCTTTTCCTTAGTCCTGGACCAATCATCTCAAGTTTGGTGGCGTTGGATGAATATCTTCCTGACTTTGGTTATATGGTCGATTGAGCTCGTCGTCAGCAGTGATAACGATTCAGATCCGATCGGGAAAGAGTGGAAAGTCGATTAATCTCTACTGTGACTTCTACTCCACTACAATCCATTGCACCTTACACGACGGACTCTATCCTCACGCAAGCAGCACTGTATCAACTACATGGAACACGTTTTTTCCTCTTCTTCAGCCCCGTATCATGTGCCTTATCGATTTAACCCCAAGCCAAATCGGACTACGCAGAGTACAGTTCGTAGCTTTCGCTTTCGATCATGCCTACGACTAAGGACTTCTAGTCACGATCAGCAACTTGCGACCAGCATTGTTAATTTGTTGTACGGTAAGTGATATTCCGCCCTAGCAAAAGGCTCTCAGAGTTAATGTAGTTGCCTCTGATTTGCTATCTTATTTCCGTTAAGATGTAGCATTATGTAGCATTCCGAGATCTCCTACGGAGTGGATGCTGCCGTTTGATAACCCGGACAGTAAACCAACCGCATCCCAAGTCAATTTCTGGATGGTGACACGATCATCGAGATATAACAGAATAGCATCATCGAGAACGTGTCATATCGTCATATACGTGGTGAAGTGCCCAAAAGATGAGGAGCTCAGAGGCAGTCACCAGAAGAACAAGTCTTATAAGAAAATGACACAGCTCAGATCTACGCCTGCGGACCAGAACTTTGGAGTAAAAATTAGTGTTCCTTCTCGAAAGAGTCAAACACTCCTTGAGGGAAACCGATCATGCATGTGCATGTAGGTCATTTGTTTCCAAGTTCTGGCCATAAGATTGGCTTCGAGAAACAACTCCGCTCTGCTATCCAGAGAGCCCTAATGCTGCTGAGCTCGGATTTCGGCTGCGATTCGGAAGATAAATATTTATCATGGGTCAAGGCTATCGGTGACAAACAAAAATAATATCATGCCGTTCATAAGCTCGCTGAAGGCGGGATTGAATCAAGGAATGCCTCGGAATACCGAACACATTGTTGGTAAACGTCCTCAAACCCTCGCTAAGAGCGACAACATTAGCACATGAATATGCGCGATATAGCACGAATACCGACCGCGCCGCCATAATACGGATCGGCGATTGGTTTCCCATCGACGTAGGAGCCCCACAAACGAATTTCGGCCGTCGATCCCTTCGGAGCCATTTTCCGCAGATTGAACAAATTCGACTCGTCTGCAGCCAGGATATGCGTAAAAGTTGTGAAATCTAAGATATCAGTAATACATGACTGTTCTAGCATGGGATTTGAAGGCGACACGCTCACCTTCTTTGCTTACTTGACGCGCGAGACAGTCTACGGGAACTTTGTACTTCATACCGTATCAAATGTCGTGAGTGTCAGCCAAACTGTACGTTTGCTTACTTTATTGCATACTGCCACTGTCCTGTGAACAATATTGATGCATAAGGGGTGATTGTAAATGTTAGAGCGACAGGTCTTGCCTTTCATCCGGTTCCTCTCCAGCATGATAGGCAGCTGTCCCGGCACTGTCGACGGTGATGTCAATACCTCTCTCCTTTGCGATGTGTCTGTGATCGCGGATCGACATGAGTCGCGATTTTCTGACTGTTGACGAAAAGAGCAAACTTAAGAACGGCCTCTCCCATGGGGGAACGGCAGATATTTCCAAGGCATACAACGAGCACTGAAGGAGCCATCTGTTTCAAGAAGTGTCTATGCAATAATGCTTGATTGTTCGCGGTGTGAGGCAAGGTCCTGGTTAATCCTGGGTTAATCTGCAGTCCAAAAGATTACCGTCATGGACCGGTCCTTGAAACAGCACATTTTATTTTGCTTTTTAAACAATTATATCATGAAAATTTTCTCAAAAAAAAAAATACCATTATAAAGCTATGCTACTCAGGTTTATCTGCACAAAATTTAGAGTGATAAAAGCAAGGAACAAATGAGTTATGAAGCGCATACAATTTGACTCCGAAACGGCACATCAACACTCCTTGCAACACAACTTTCCCACGCTTATCTTCACTCGGGATTTGAGCTGCTGCTCACATCCCGGGTGACATTTTAAATGTCAATTTGCTTCCAAATCATCCTCAATATCTTTCGGAAGCTCTGGCTTGGGAATAGACAGAAGTGAGCAATTGAACTGCAATGAGACATGGCACGGAAAATCTGTGACATGACAAGTCAGTGACACAAGTGTCACAATTGCAAAGAGCGCCACACACAACTTACCTGAATTTTTACACAACTGTATACTTATCCATCTGACTTGAAATTTTGCAAGGACATTGATAATATTGTGTTAACAGTAAACACATTTTTTGTTTGAGCATAAAGAAGGGTTTTACGAGTGCATAAGACTGGAAACATTTTGCACCACTCAGTTCTAGTACTTTCTCATGCTTATTTCACCCATAACTTCATTAATTGTAGACCATTTTACACCAGATGTTTTTGTAGTAGGGCATTTAGATGAAAAGATGATTTTTGTGCACTAATTTGAACTGAGGAAGGTGTTGTTGAGTCAAATTAAATGGCGTGTTACAAGGAATGGTGGTGTTGCAAGGACCGGTCCATGACGGTACCTCACGTGACCCCCCCGGGCACGCGCCGTTTCGACGCGTCGATCGTCGCCATTCTGAGATACCATCACGACCACTTGTACTCTGCCTCCTGCCTCCTTACAGGACTGGTGACTCTTATCTACTGTGTGAAACACCTCCGGAATGCCGTCTCCACCCGTCCAAGTTTTTCTAACTACAATTGCATCGCAACCTGCTCTGAGGCAACGGCAAGGTTAGCGCTGAGCTCTACTTGTGTTATTTCGCGCTTTCTCTGAAGCTTAACAGAATACATCCTTCGTATACTACAAATCAAGAAAATACCGTTCACCTCATATGATCTGGCCTCGAATGAGGAAGCCAAGAGGCTCTGGAAACGAAAGGCGCCAGTTGGTGCGCTTTAAGTTATGTGGCACCATCAATGCCTCTGAAATCAATCCGCCTTCATTTGCAGCCAAACAACAGCTTCCAGGCATTCTTGTCGGCGGAGTTTTTCCAGGAGTATGTGCTTTGCTTTTTTATTCGTGACCCAGCATTCATCCAAGTACACAACTAGACCTACGACGATTTGTAAGGCACGCTTGTCCACGATCCTTGTGATACTCATAATTTTCGCTTTCAGTGAAGAAGCAGTAGAGTACAAGGAACTGGAGAAATTCCTGCGTGTGAATGAATCTTGGGATCCGGACAACCATGATGTCTCCACTCTCTCGGTAAAACCAGTTGGCGTTCCTGGCGCATCGTCTCCATCACAGATGACGAACCACAAGCCGTCGTACTCTGCGAAACCTCCTTCGCTAAAGGATAAATCGAAACAGGAGGAAGAACTCGATGCGGGCTCCGCGCTGGAAGACGCGGTACTTCAAGGTGTATCCGTCACAGATGCAGAGCTAGCCGATCTCGTGAAGGAGTTGGGGCTCGAAGGCGACGAAGCGGGCGATTTGGTGAAAGGCCTTAGCGTTAGTACTCAGAAAGAAGCCGAAAATGCGGCTACGGAGGAAAAGTCCCCTGGGGTGAAGTCCGGTACAGCGGTCGAGGAGAAAAAAGAGGCTGCGGAGAATGATGAAAAGACAGAGGATATAAAAAAGGCCTCGAAGGAAAATTATGTCTTGGAAGAAGAGAAGAAAGTTGTCGGGTAGTTTCAGCTCTGCACTCTGATTATTCGAAGGACTATTCTTGTACTGGATTTCGACGACTACTGTGTTTTATTAGGATGCTGGGTATATATCATAATAACTACGCCAAAGGTCTCCCATGTTGTCAACCGGGGTATTTATAATTTCCCTTTCACCGATACGACTGATCCCCCATCGAGAGTGATCGTTGCGCCGTTGACAAATGCACCAGCTCTCCCAGAGAGATAAAGTGCAGTGCCAGCTACGTCCTCTGGAGTGCCTATGCGGGTAAGCGGGATCGTACTAACGATCGCATCACCCATTGTTTCTAATGTGTGTGCCATCACTGCGAGGAAATAGAATAAGAAGTTTTGCAATAAGCACAGCAGAGAACGAAAACGCGCTTACTTTTACTTTGAAACGGACCTGTCCCGATATTAAAATAGATTAATGCTGAATCACAAATTTACTGCTAATACGCGCCATGCACTCACCGCACGCAATCGTATTGCTTGTAACTCCTTCCCAGCCAAGGCGACCAGCCAGATTCCTGCTTAGATGATGCAAGGCAGCCTAAGAAGATGGGTTATTCAAGCCGAGTGTATCCTTTTCGTCTTCCATACCTTTGACGCAGCATATGCGTATGTTTCATGGCTCGGAACAGTTATGCCTTCTACAGAGCCAATCTAACAAACATCGTTAGCTTCAAATTTCTCTCTCTTCGACATATGACAGACCCACGTTGATAATACGAGCAGGATCCTTCCACGACTCACCCTCTCTCCCTCCGGCAAGAGCAGCTGCGCGAAGCAGAGGAAGACATTTCTGAGTAAGATTGAAAACCCGCTGCAAGTTGAGTGTGAGGAGTTTTGTGAAAGCTTGATCCTGCATGATGTCAAGAAGCAAATTCCGTAGACTGTTAAGTGACAATTTCTCACAGGGTATTCGTCGATGCCGGCACCCCAGGCAGCACCAGCATTATTAACGAGAACATGCAGTGCATTCTCCCTGCTTCCAATTTCGTGGACGAGCCTATCCACCTCGGAGAGCTTCTGCATGTCTGCGGGAATAGCGATACACTTTCCCGGGCCCATTTCACTGAGCTCCTTGGATGTCGCATCACAATCCTTCGCTGAGCGCGAACTTATGTAGACCTGACTTCTTATCTATTTCCATGCACTTCGAATGGCAATGTCGCGAGTGCAGCTTACCTTCGCACCGTTCTTCACAAACCCAGCAGCTATCTTTACAGAGCAACGCGAGCAGCAAGTAAACATTTATGTACGAACTCCTCAGTCCGAAACTAAGACTCACCATTTTTCCAATTCCCCTGCTTCCCCCGGTGACCAGCACGACTTTGTCCTGCACACTAAATAAACTGTTCACTCCAAGACTTGCCATGGTGGTTCAGAATGAAGGACGAAATGCACACGCCGGCTTATGCAGGCTTCCGCCAATAGCCGGCGACCATAATAATATACCCGAGGGATCGACGCTCCGAGACGAACGTGATTATGACATGACAGAGCATTGTCTATTCGAACACCGAACACGAGTCAGTAGCAAAGTAACAGAGTACAGTGATGATCCAGGAATTATATGTATATGTATGCCAGTTGAATGGTGCAAAGAGCATGCGTTTTTTGCACTCTAGTCATCGGGTGGAACCGTCCATAGCAGCCTTTTATTTACGGGACCTCGAACCTGCTTGGAAGCTAATGTCTTCACACCAAAATCCTCGTAAGGATGTTAGCCCTCGTTTGTCTGACGAGATCCTGGAGCCTTTCAACGTCCTGCTTGCTAACATCCGAGATATCCGCCATAAGATACGCGATGTCACCTTTGCTGTCCGAGTACTGCTTTTCGACGTTGTACGGGCTGAGAATCTCGTTAACCTGCCTAAGCACGCCAGGTTGGTTGTTGTGCACGTGGCATAAACGTATTTGGTTGCGCTGGTCTGCGTCGATCGCACGCAGGTCGACTTCGGGGAAGTTGACCGAGCCGAACGTCGCTCCGAGAGTAAGGTAACGCGTCAGTGCGGACGAGACCTCCTCGCCGATCATGCGCTGTGCCTCTTCGGTCGACCCACCAATGTGAGGAGTGAGAATGACATTCGGAATAGAGCGGAGGGCGGTCGACCAGGTGTTAATTTGATCGTCGAAGGGTGCACCATTCGCACCTGGCTCTGCCGGGAACACATCCAGCGCAGCGCCAGCCAAGTGTCCATTCTTCAAGGCAGATATTAAGGCAGGGATGTCGACGACTTTGCCACGGGCGTTGTTGAGCAGGTAGGAGCCCTTCTTCATCTGTGCAAGCTCTTGCGCACCAATAAGATCTATCGTTTCCGGAAGCTCGGGGATATGGAGAGTAACGAAGTCCGCTTCAGAGAGGAGGCCTTCGAGCGTGGAAACTTGTCGAGCAGAACCGAGGGGCATGATGTTGACCACATCATAGAAGAGGACACGGATACCGAATGACTCTGCAAGGACTGAGAGCTGCGAACCGATGTGTCCGTAGCCGATGATGCCCAGTGTCTTCCCTCGCACTTCCCAGCAGCCCTTCGACATCTTGTTCCAAACACCTTCCTTTAGCTCGCGGGCACGGTCGAACAGCTGACGTGAGAGTGCGATGACCTCGCACATGACAAGCTCCGCTACCGACCGGGAGTTGGAGAAGGGAGAGTTGAAGACAGGGATGCCTGCGCGGGCGGCACTGTTGAGGTCGACCTGATTGGTACCAATGCAAAAGCACCCGATGACGAGCAACTAGGTCGGGGAACGGATGAGCCTACATATATACACACATATTTATGTCGAAGACACGAGCTGCATACCTTAGAAGCAGCCTTCAGCACTCGCTCAGTGATCTTAGTCTTGCTACGAATGCCGATGGCATGGTACTGGCCAATTTTCTCGACGAGCTCATCCTCGCTCCAGGCCTTGGTGAAGTGATCGACTTGGAATCCCTGGGCTTTGAACGCGTTGACGGCTTCCGTGCTAATGTTCTCCAGAAGCAGGAGACGAACCTCGTCCTTGTCGACAGGCCTTAAAACATGAGACTGGCGAATGGAGTAGGAAAGAGAGTCCTTGCGAAACCTGTCATGGAAGGTGCTCTGTGGAGGTGACTGGGACAGGGAAAGAGAAGCCATGGTTGAGATTGGAGACCTAGAGATGGAGACCGCGTTCGGGTTCGTGTTGGAAGCAGGAGTCTTGGAGGGTATAGAAATGGAGGCCGAAGGTGTTGACGACATTTTTCTTCTCGTAAGGGAGGCTAAGCGAGATGGCGGGGGTGTGTGATCCGATGCACGATGAAAATAAGAGGGCGATTTACGAAAGACTTGTGCTGACCGAAGTTTTCAAAAGTATAGTGAGTCCGAGTCACATCGCCGTTGGCTCATGTATGCTGGTCGGCCGAATCCTTGTCTGGGTCCGCTTTAGCCAACCTCCTAATTACATGCATACTTTTCTCGATCGACTAGATGGGTCTCTACTTGCTCGACTACGGAGCAGGAAACGTCAGGAGTCTCGCTAATTCTCTCAAAAAGCTCGGCTATGATTTCCAGTGGATATCATCTCCAGATGACTTCGCAAAAGCAACGGTTGGTGTCGTGAAAACTTATCTCCGAACATGCACAAGTGTTGAACAACTATTTCGAATCACAGAAACTCGTCTTTCCTGGCGTAGGGGCATTCAAGAGTGCTATCGAGCACCTGAAGTCCCGTGAATTACTCGAGCCTCTTAGGCAGTACATTGCCTCGGGTCGACCCTACTTCGGTATATGCATTGGCCTCCAAGTGCTTTTCGCTTCCTCCGCAGAAAACCCCGGCGTCGAAGGCTTGGCCATTATCCCATCCACCATCAACATATTTAACAATGCAGACAAGTCCGTGCCGCACATGGGCTGGAACTCCGTCGAGTTCGTCGATCCTGAAGAAAAAGCGAAAGAGGGCGTGGACGAGACTTCTCACTACTACTTTGTCCACTCCTATCGCGCCGCGTATGATCCAGCAAACCTCGCGGCCGCGCAATGGGTGCATGCTACGGCGCAGTACGGCGAGGAAATATTCATCGCGTCTGTGCGCAAGGGGAACGTGTTCGGCACCCAATTCCACCCCGAAAAATCAGGCGAGGCTGGCCTGCGCCTCCTGGATGCCTGGCTCGGCAAATCCGCGGAGGAGCTAACCAGCGAACCCCCCAGACCTGCCGTCATCCGCACCCCCAAGCCTCGCGATGGCCTGACTAAACGCATCATCGCATGCATGGACGTTCGTGCGAACGACGACGGCGACCTGGTCGTGACGAAGGGCGACCAGTACAACGTGCGCGAAAAGGTTGCCCCTTCCGCATCGACCGTCCAGGCCACCTCGGCAGGCGCCGTCCGCAACCTCGGCAAGCCCGTCGCGCTCGCCTCGCGCTACTTCGCCGCAGGCGCGGACGAGATCTGTCTGCTGAACATCACGTCTTTCCGCCACTCGCCGCTGCTCGACCAGCCGATGCTCGCCGTCGTGCGCGCAGCCGCGGAGAACATCTTTGTCCCGCTCACGATCGGCGGGGGGATCAAGGACACGGTCGACCCCGACGGCACGGCGCGCAGTGCGCTCGAGGTCGCCGGCGAGTACTTCCGTGCGGGCGCGGATAAGGTGTCTATCGGCTCCGAGGCGGTATTTGCCGTCGAGAAGCTACGCGCGAACGGGCGCGCGGACGGGACAAGCGCGATAGAGACGATCGCCGAGGCGTATGGGCGGCAGGCCGTGGTGGTGAGCATCGACCCGAAGCGCGTGTACGTCGATCTTGAGTCGTACAATGGACCATACAAAAATGAGCTCGTCATCGGTGAAGGCGCGGAGAAAGGGAAGGGCTGGTGGTACCAATGCACCGTCTCCGGAGGACGCCAGACCCGAGATCTCTCAGCGCTTCAGTTGGCTCAGGGATCAGAGGCGCTCGGGGCGGGGGAGATTCTACTGAACAGCATCGACAGAGATGGTTCTGGGAAGGGTTTCGACCTCGATCTCATTCGACTTGTCCGCAACGCCGTCACCATCCCTGTTGTCGCCAGCAGTGGTGCAGGTAGTGCTGCTCATTTTGCAGAAGTGTTCGCGAAGACGGGAGCTGAAGCTGCGCTCGCTGCTGGGATCTTCCATAGAGAAGAGGTCCAGATTGAAGAAGTAAAAATAACGATGGAGACGGCTGGCATCGCGACTAGAATACCACCTTCTAGCAAGTTGCTGATTTCTTAAAAAAACTGGAATACATGTAATTACAAGCAAGTTCATGGATATGCCATATTCATTCGAGCACTAAGTATAGAGTAAAGTACAAAGGAATCATATTCCAATCACAGACCCAAGGACAGAAATCGTCACTGACTTTACAAGGGTAGAGGGAAGGTGTCACCAAAAGGCATGTTGCAAAAGAAGACAGATGGAAAGTGAGGTGTGGTTTTACAATTGAAACAACGGGTGGCAAAGGATATATCAAAAGACAAATGGCACCCAAAACCATCTAACAAAATAGACAGGGAGACCCAAATTGCGCATGTTTGCAGAAGAACAGATAGAACTCAAGAAAAGGAGAGATGAGGGAAAGGGCTTGAATATAGCCCCAAACATGGCTCAACGCAAGGTATCTTCAGAGAAAACCGGAGAATGGAAGAAACTGTTCCCGTGTTTATCTGTTTCCTCCTCCCCGCACGACACCTTTAACCTTCCTGAGAATGCTTGTCTTCCTGGCCATACCGCCGCCGGGCGACGCGGCAGTTTCACCAGGGGAGCTAGGCCCATCAAAATAACCGTCTTTTTCGTAACCATTGCTAGGAGGCGTCTCCGCAGGTCGAGGGGGTAAAGCCTTGTTGCTGACCTGAGCCTTCTCCACGTATACATAATGATCGGACGAGTCTGTAGGAGATATATGACCTGCATGTGCACTCGCGTTGCGACCAAAGCGCCCAAAGAATGAGTTCTGGTGACGATGAGCTGGCCGGCCCGAGCGTCCACCATCAACAGGAGCAGAGGCGTAGTTCTCGATGGAAGAAGGAGGTGAATAGTCGTCGCCGACTTGCGCAGAGTCTACAGGGACATTAGGCGCATCGCGCATCTTGCGGATTTTCTGCATAAGTGACTTGCTCCTTTTTGGCGCACCGGGAGACGATGCATGACCTGGCGAGGACAAAGGCGGAGAGACTACTTCTCCGTTCGCACCAGGGAGGTTAATGGGTTGAGGCGGGGGCATGTTGCGCGCCGATGGCCTCCTCGCAGGGCGTGGCTTGCCTTCGTCAAGGTAGGTCTCACGCAGCTCCCAGCCCTCACGCGCACGAGGACGACCGTTTTGAGTGTGGCTCTCATTGCCCCCGCGGATTGAACTTGGTGCCGACGCGTCTCCGCCACCGCCTCCGAAGAATTCTTCATACGGCTCGGGCTCGTGTATACCCCAGGCTTCTGCGATACGGTCAACTTGTTTCGGGTTCTTTGGCTGGCCATCGTGGTCTGCACTTGGATAGCCTACGGTCGGGTACGGAGAATCATAATGACCGCCTCCCATAGTATCAACTGCAGCCAACCGCCGATCGGCGCGGAATTGTGCGGCAGACATTCGACTATCATCATCTGCGGAAGTCCAGGCCATCATCGGCGCCTTCGATTTATGGCGATTGCGAGAGGGAGCACAAGCATCGAATGGACCATCGTGGTGGAACACTTTGAGCAACAAATTGCATCAATACACCATCACCGAGCGATAAGAAGCATAAGTATACGAGACGTACTTGGACCAACACCTGTGAAATCAAGCCTATCAATCACGTCTGCGTGGCTCGAGCCCTTTTTGGCGGGTTTGCCAGACTTGCGAGCCTTCTCCGCGGCATTAGCGGACTGAGTGACGGAGTCCTGCGAGTATGAGCGACGTGATGTAGGTGGAGCGTGCTTAGAGCCAGAAGCTGAAGTTTGTACACCGCTGTTGGAAACTATAGTCAGATTTGGCCGCAAGCGGAAATGACTGGAAGCGGCATACCCGGTCTGGCTCCTACTGATCTTGGCCCTCGGAGACTGGTCGGTTGTGCGAACGGTGACAGTGTCGCGGACAGCGGCTTCAAGCATTCTGTGATCGCGTGTGTCGTAGTGTCTGGTCGATTTCTTTACTTGCTTCGGAGGCACCTGAGGGGCCTGAGCTGATCTGGGATAGGAGTTGTCGTAGGAGAGATGAGGAGCTGGGTATATGGGGTCAAGGAAGGGATCTGAGCTGGACCTCGCTCTCTGGTGGACAGGGCGGGAAGAGTGGGAGGAACGATGGGGGTTGGTAGACGAGGGCATCTCAGAAGCGGGCACGAGGTCAAGTACTGAAGCGGCGAGCAACGGTTGATTGGGAAATCGCTTGGCTAATGGATCAGGTACGTACGGTTCCGGAAGAATTCTAAGTTTGTTGTGCGTTGCGCTCTCGGCTGTCTGACTGGAAGCGGGGAGATCGATGGAACCGAGTAGGACGTGTAGACGACGGCGAAGGCGAGGGCGAGGGCGAGGGCGAGGGCGAGGGCGATGTCGAGCGTCGAGCGGACAAGCCTAACGGCGGAAGGTAGCGGAACAGTACAAGAGGTGCCTTTGGTTGTCGCCCAATCAACTCCACTTCAACTTCAGCATCGGCACTTTCCGAAACCTTGTTCTACCACAGGATTAATGTGGCGTAAACCTGCTATGCGCATACACTTTCCCTCCTTCGCAGTACATTATTCATATGATGCATAGCAAAACCGGATCTTTCACCTTATGTTTACGTCTACTGAGATAGTAAAAAAAAATCGTTTCAGTGATTAAGCTGAAGGCAAAATCAAAGCAGATCCCCTTAGAACGATGTGAAACAAGCTGTGAAATGAGCAGCTGATATGCTCCGTAGGGAATTCGAGAGACTCTTGCGCTTGCAGAATTTCGGTCGCGTTTACTGAAACTGGCATTCGGCACTCGGCACTCGACACTCGGCACTCGACACTCGGCACTCGACACTCGGCACTCGGGAGGCTTCGTACAATACACGTGACACACCAAGTCTCACGACTCCGGTTTATGAATATGATGCACGTTCGCGCGCGCAGCATCGATTTGCACGTCGCTGCTGGTCGCGACTCGACTTGCTTCACTTGCACGGACAATGGGAAAACCACCTCCGCTCTCCATGAGCGACGGTCCTTCACTTCCCGCTCTCTGCGAATGGTCTCGCGACGAGATCGCCGCTCGCATCCTCGCTGGCGAGTACCTCTTTATCTACCACTCCCGCGTCGTCCGCGTTACCCCGGCCTGGCTCGCCCGCCACCCGGGCGGTGAGCTTGCCATTCTTCATTTCGTCGGTCGGGATGCAACAGATGAGGTCGACGCGTTTCATCCCGACGAGACGCTTAAGCGCATACTGGGCTATGTAGTCGCGCGCGTAAATATAGGTCCAGATGGCTGGGAGCCGTTTGTGCCGCCGTATATGATGGGCTGGGTTTGGAAGGAAGGGAAGGACGGTAAACGGACTTGGACGAGGGAGGCGAGCATCATACACACCACGAAGTCTGGTGTGACAGCAGAGGCGACCGGCTATCCGCATGACGAAATAAGTCCCTCGTCGCAAATCCTCCTCGTCAAGAAAGAATCCATCGACCAAGAAATAGAGATTGGAACCCCTAGCCTCGAAACGCTCTCTCCTCCGCCGAGCACGCTTTCCCGAAAAATACAGGCTCAACACTCTGCAGCGTACAAGGATCTTCACCGACGCGTCACCGACGCGGGTCTGTATAAGACGCGTTATATCACAGGCTATGGACCCGAGTTCGTCCGTTACACGCTCTTCGCCGTGCTCTCAGCTGTCTTTTACTCGAAAGGATGGTTTATTCCGAGCGCGGTTTTCCTGGGTTTCTTTTGGCACCAGCTGACTTTCTTTGTCCATGATCTCGGTCATATGGGCGTCACTCATGATTGGGTTTGGGATCGTATCATTTCAATCTTCCTCGCTGATTTTCTTGGAGGATTGAGTGTTGGGTGGTGGGTCGCCGTGAGTGAAGTTGAGATTATCAATTGTCTCAACTAGTCTGATGTAGTCTTGTTTTGAACAGAATCACAATATACATCACCGTTAGTCTAATTTGTCTAAATACATGTAGTTCGAGAAGATGCTGATTTTGTCCTTGAGAAGTGGTCACAAATCATCCCAGCCAGTACGTTTCCCGCTATCATCTTGCTCTCTCTCGAATCTAAACGATATTGATAGTGACCCTGACATCGAGCATCTACCCTTCTTTGCTATTTCACCACACTTCCTATCCGATCTGTACTCGTCCTACTACAAGCGAATCATGCCATTCGACTTCGCAAGTCGCATCTTTCTGCGCATGCAACACCACCTATTTTACGTTGTACTGTCACTCGCACGTTTCAACCTTTACGCGCTATCGTATGGACACCTAATAAAGACGATCCGTGACTCTCCGAAGGCGCGCGGCGGACGCTGGAGCTGGTGGGGCGAAGTAATCGGTCTAACCACGTTTTGGATATGGTACTTCTTTGTGCTCCGAGGGACTGGCAGCTGGCAGAATGCGTTGCTTTACTTGCTCGTGAGCCATGTGGTGACTAGTCCGTTGCACCTTCAGGTAAGTTGATTCTACCCCTCTTGGCTAACAGTTTTTTTCTCACAAATGGATTATTCAGATCGTCCTCTCTCACTTCTCTCGCTCAACCGCGGACCTTGGTCCCGTCGAGTCTTTCCCGCACAGGCAATTGCGCACGACGATAGACGTGATCTGTCCCGAATCAATCGGGTTCATTCACGGCGGACTGCATCTGCAGGTGACACATCACCTCTTCCCGCGTCTGCCGCGCCACAATCTCAAGGCGGCGAGCAAGCTCGCCAAAGAGTTCGGGCGCGAGCAAGGGCTCGAGTATGCTGAATTTGGTTTCATTGAGGGCAACAGTGAAGTGCGAGGAGTGCTGAGGAGCGTCGCGGAGCAGGTGCGGGTGATGGGTACGATTGCAAATGCCAATATTCAGGAGGCGTTGAGCATGACGGGTAAACAATAAATTTGCCGTCTCATTTCCTTACTCGTAAAATTCTTGGCTTGTACGATTTCCCCCGCCTTGGAGACAATTTGGTCTCATAGCAAAAATGAGAAATCGGGGACATGGCATAATCATATCCATTGCATGTAAGAACATGAGATCTGATGAGGACCGAGTACACGCAGAAACCCGGGAAAGTTTTGAATGGCATACAATATAACAAGGGGGAAAGCGATGTAGCAAGACGGAAGACGCTGTTTACTTCTTCTTGTTCGCCTCCTCCTCTGCCTTCTGTTGAGGTAAAATAAATGATATCAGCATACACAGTTTCTATCCACGAAAGGGAGAAACAAACCTTGGCAGCGCGAAGTTTGCGCTTGCCCTCGTATCTCGCCTCGGCGCGGCTCTCACGGAGGGTGTGGTAGGCCTCAAAGTCGCGCTCTTCTGCGGTGATTTTGCGAGGAGCCTCGTGCACTGTGCCAGCCGGGAGGGGGAGCGACGAGCGGGTAGTCGCGGAGGTGAGATCATCACCCTTGTAAAATCGGATCAGGACTGGAAACGAAATTTCTAGAACAAGAAAAACACACCGTCGAGTCGCCCTGCTTGGGCTTGCCAGCCTTGCGGGGGAAGACAATGAGCTTGGCTTTGTAGGCCGTGAGCCTGTCAACATTGAGCTTCTTGCCCTCCTCGCTTAGATTCCGTCTGCGGTGGTCGACAACGATGCCGACTCCACGGGCCTCCTTCTTTCCGATGCCCGCCTCCTTGAGTTCGGCTAGAGTGAAGCCACGACCCTCGCGGATCTTGGTGTTGTAGCGGACAGTCTGTGCGCGGACGGCAGGGCGGAGGGGTTTCAGGGGGCGGACACCGAGGGTGGCAGCCTTAGTCTGGCGGGCGCGGCGGCGCCTGAGCTTGCGGCCAGGCTGGTCAAACCAGGTCCTGACGCGGCGCTGCCAGTCCTTGCGGAAATGGTTGTCGTGGAGGACGTTGTTGTGTGCGAAACCCATATCTACGGAGTTGTCGGAGAGAAAGAGAGACAAACGTCAGTACGTTGTGTCCGCGACATATTCCGTGTATCCACATCCAAAACGACCATCCACCCCATCCATCTGTCGTTTCTCTCCGTTCAACCGCCAAAATCTCCCATGCAGAACCCATGCACCCCAGCGAACGACTGCAAGAGCAAAAAGACGAAACGGCGTCTCACCTTGAGGGTAGCGACTGTCTTCGTGAGGAGGTCGGCGAACGACCGCAATCTACAGCAGACGCTTCCTTCAGGCCGAGATGCCGATCAACCGAATTGGGTATTGACTACGATTTGTCTAGGGTTAGGTTACGTCGGTTCTGACTGTTTCATTATTTCCTCCTCTCTCATCAAGCATTACAGTAATTGATCATCATATGGTCAGCAACTTTGTTTTTTCGAAATCATATCTCTCCTACAACCTCCACATCCACCAAAATGCGTGCATATATCCCCGACAATGCCAGGAATATAGCCATGCCAGTGATTAGTAAATATACTTGTAAGAACAATTAATTTTGCAAAAGTTTTGAAACGAGCTGAAGTGTCACAATGATCAGGACTTGAGCATCCTGTGACACATGTCACACGCAAACAACCTAACAATTCTGAAAATTTTACAAGCTGCTTTGTGTCTTTTCTGACAATTAGAAACCACTTCCTGAGCTTGACTTCCTACAGCAAGTTTGGTTGTGCATAAAATAACGATGTTGACGCGCTGGCTGCATGTTGATGCGCTAAACACCATCTCTTACCGCATTTGGCCATGCCTTGAATGCTGTCACATTTCACTTTGTAGATGCATACAAAATTCAATTCTTAGTCAAAACTTGTGATTCCAGTTCAGATAGCAAACCGAAAGTAAACATAATTTATATGTGCAGATAAATTGGCCTTTTTTTCGTATACAAAATTAAAAAGAACTGATCAAAAGTTGGTACACATTTTGTAGCACGTAGATGCATGCAAATAAGGGATTATTTCAATCTTCTATGAGCGGAAAAATATCAAATTTGAAACGTAAGTTACTCCTATCATTTTCAAGCTATGTACAAAAATTTAGATTGATTGGTGCAGAACTGGACGAACAATGAAGAAGCGGACCAAGTGATGGTCATGGATCAAGTGACGATTAAATACTGTACTTGATATCTTTCGTAGTTATCGGATGATGATAATATCTTATCTTGACTATGTAAACGGACAGTGCGCTAGAGCGAAGATATCTCTACACTTATTACAAGTACCTGCCCTGAGAGCAATAATATCGCTTCGCAAAGATAAGTTGGTTTTGTAAGATAAGTTGGTTTTGTACGAGAATACTTGGGATGAGGGGTGAAGGTGGGTGAAAGTGGCACGTAATTGGCACTTAAATAGTAGACTTATTGGAAGTATGTCATTGGATGGCGATTGTGTTGAATGAATTTGAATACTATACATATGCGATGAAATACACAGAAGCCTGCCAGTCATTGGCTAAACGGTGTCGCCGTCCATCGATTATCTTTATCCTCAAACCCCGGAAAAGGCTTTTATTTCGCATGTGGTCCTCCAAAGTTTTCGTGAAAACTCCGAAAGTTTTGACAAATATACATCCTGTTATCTTATTCCTGATTTTTGGCTATAGGCTTGTGGCTATAATCTTACGCAAATGCTCATGTGACCTAATGCTACCCGACTCGGGATTATCATTTATCCAGGATTATATCTAGAGACATTTTTCGTTCTCACAGTTCCTCTCAATCCCAGCCCTGCTCCTTATCGCACTATGTCCAGCCCAGTCCTCTTTCCACCCTACCGTGCTGAGCATCTTGGATCGCTCAAACGTCCCGCCGAGCTTTTGCAGACGCGCGCCGGTTTCGAAAAGGGCGAGGCCACCAGAGATGAACTCACAGCTGTTGAGGACAAGGCCGTGAAGGCAATAATAGAAGTACAACGTGCGACGGGCATCAAGTCGATCACGGACGGAGAGTTCAGGCGGTCAGTCACTGCTGGACAGTATATACGCGAGACAGTGTGTATTGACACGCATATACACAGGCATATGTTTTTTGACGGTGTTTTTGACAATTTGGAAGGCATGAAGTATATCAAGGAAGGTATATGCGATTCATTCGATGCTTTTCTTGCACGATTAATCTGACTTTTTTACCCCCCAAAATCAAAAGTTCCCCGGCATATGCTCATGGTACCCCACCCATGTCAAACAATCCAAACACAGACGCTCACCTGCTCATAGGCGTACGTTCCCGACGTTGCGGCATTCATTAAACTCGACTTCCATGGGGGCGACACTTATATTTGCGAGGTATCTTCCATGTCTGACCTCGCTAAATAATGATGGCTGACAACTAGCTCAGAGCAAGCTGAAGCGGACGAAGCCTTTCTACAAGACGCAATTCGAGGCGCTCAAAGCGCTCACGAAACCAGAGGAGCACAAATCGCTGAAGATCACCATGTGCTCCCCTGAGTGGTACCACTTGCGACATGGTGAATATGCATACAACAAGGAGGTATACAAGAACGATGGTGTGTAGACACGTTCTTCCCCCTGCTCTCTTAAACTGAAAATTCGCCGTCATAGATGAATACTTCGCGGATATTGCTATCGCATACCAGCAAGAAATCGCGGAGTTATACTCTATTGGTTGCCGAAATATTCAGTTTGACGATCCATTACTGGCTTATTTTTGTGCGACGTCCATGCTCGAGGGTATGGAAGAGAAGGGTATCGATCATGAAGCGCTTCTCGATACTTACATTAGGACGTACAACAAGTGCCTTGAGGGACGCCCTTCTGACTTGGTTGTCGGCCTGCATCTGTGTCGCGGAAACTTCAAGAACGGTATGCATTTCAGCGAAGGAGGATACGACAGAATTGCGATCAAACTCTTCAACGAAATTAACGTGGACTGCTACTATGTACGTGTGCTGATGGTCTTAAACATTCCTAATTACTTATTTGTTCTAGCTTGAGTATGATACGGATCGCGCGGGTACTTTTGAGCCTCTCAAATACCTTCCGAAGCACAAGACTGTCGTCCTCGGTCTTGTTTCTTCAAAAGTGCCAAAGGTGCGATTGCAGCGATTCTCTACAGTGCGCTCGAGCCAGTCTAACAACCGCTCTACATACTAGCTTGAAGATCCTGAAGAGCTGAAGGCGCGCGTCATCCAAGCAGCAAGAGTGATCGCAGATGGTACACCGAAGCGCTCTTTTGAGGAGGCGCTGAACCAGTAAGCCCATAGATGGAAACTGTTTAAGCCTTCTCAGTACTCATGAGCTCCGACTCTAGGCTTACTATCAGTCCGCAGTGCGGGTTTGCCTCACACTCTGAAGGAAATGCTATCTCCGAAGAGGTTGTGAAGGAAAAGCTGGCGCTTGTCGCAGCGACAGCAAAATCCATCTGGCCAAACGATGCATAAAGTGAACTACGCAATTGACTTCCAATTTTATTTATTCGGCTGTATGTGTAGTAGTAGTACATACATAAAATGCAAGTCTATCGTTACCTTTTCGGTACGTCGGTGATCGACGTAGGCGTAGGATCGACGTTTATTAAGGCGTGATTGCTTCCGACTCTTGAGTCTGCTTTTTACTTCTGCCTATCACCAACTTTTGTTTTACGAGCCTCGCTCGCCCGTCTCTGTTGGAAAATAATGTCAACTGAAACAAAGACAACCAGACTCAAACGTGAATGTGTTGCTCCAGAAGAGGCGCACCTTGCATCGCATGCCACTCGCGCCGCTACGGGACCCACAACAAACAAGAGCTCAACGAGTTCAAAGAATATCGCATCCCTACGCTCATTCAGGTCGTTGTCCTCCAAATCATCGCTCAGCACTGCTAGCTCCTTAGGCTCCACACTGTCTTTAAAGAAATTCAAGGTTTCACCGCGGAAACGGACGCGCGTGCTGCCACGGGCGTACAAAAGAGGCGGGAAGAACAAGCCGATCGTGGTCCGCAACTCTGAGTCGGGCGAGTGTAAGGAAAACAATGGAGTCAAGTCCGAGAATAAAGCTCAATACAAAGACAAACTTGCCGGAGCAAAGGCGGAGTAAGTGGCAATTGAATGATGACTATATTACTTCAGCGTTTGGATACTGGGAATGTAACTCACACATGACATTTTCGCTCTCTTCTTTACCAGATTTATCGATCCAGGCCCACTCAAAGTCCTCGAAGAGCTGCGTCTGCTGCAGTTCAAGGTCTTGCAGTCTCTCGGTAACCAGGACTCACCCGGAGGAAGAAAGCGTAAAAAGTCTTACCATCCACTACTTCTTGGAGCTTCGCGGTCATCATCATCCGATCTCTCTTGTCGCGTTTCTCGACGCAAGTCTATAAACACATGTGATATGGCGGACTCAACGACAGATGTCTGCGAGAATAAATCTGTCAACGGACTGGTCGCTTCTCAGACATCTCAAGGCTCTTCGCCTAACACGGGCGTTCTTTTGATTACGAAGGATCTGAACAAAGATGCGACATCCACCAAATGCTCTTTTTCTGTCAGATTTGACTCAGAGGAACCAGGAAGCGTGCCAAAAGCCGGGACCTTAATAAAGTCAAACCTGCCGAGCAGCGTATTAACTGCGACAAGTTCGGATTCGAGGTCTGCCAAGGACGACCCGTCACTTTCCCAGAAGAGTCCACCATTTGGCACTGGTTTTCAGTCTGTGATATCCCAGTTTCAAGCAAAGGAGATTAACGATCTTACTCCTCAAACTCGCTCAGTATCGACTGTCGGAGTGAAGGCGAGGTCCGAGGCACCCCCGATCAATACTAAAGATGACTTGAAGCTGGATATCTCGAACAGAAGAAACGATGAAAATGTGCCGAAGAAGCCTACACGTCATCGCGACAAGACTCCGAGAGTGATTTCTGATCCTATCTCTTTTGAAGCTGCGACTGGCGCATTGCACTATTTTGTCAAGGAATCCTCAGCTTGCCCTGGATCTGCCGTCACCTTTCCTGTCTCTTCTACTCTTACGCTCAACAATTCCACCAAAGATTATTGGAACAAGCAAGCTCTCGCTGGTACCTCCGTCGAGTCAGCACCTGCTGACGTAGGTTTGTCTGTCCACCACGGCATGCTCACAAATGACTACTCCGGGTTAGAAGCGCAAGCAGAGGAGCTAAGACTGGTGAAGTCAGAGCTGGCGGACATCGAGAAGCGACTGAAATTCCTTCGCGATCACCCCCCACAGGGAGGTCCGGGCCAGCTTGCAAACCGTGACGTTCATGCGGCTCTTCTTCAAGCCCACGCGCAGGGACTAGAACCGTTGAGGTCCGAGATCTCGTGTATCGAGAAGCAGTTATGCTACCCCAGTGACGACCGGGGCAAATACAGCATCGACGCTTTTCAGGAAGCAGAGGGCATTACATCGCGTGCGTGGATTGACGAAAACAATCTGGAAGCGCAGACTCCTCATCAGCTTGAAGCGGTGGACGCAGGATCCTACGACGCGCTAGGTGCATTTGATCCCATCGGAGCCGTATCGAAATTGCTTGACATCGTCGCCTTTCCGCTGAAGCTTGTACTGAGGATCGCCTATCAGAAATGAGTCGTCATGTGGTGGTTGATTATACTTCATATTATTGGGTATAGTCTTCGGAAGTGTATTTCCATGGGTTGCCTCGTCGAACATTAGAATGACATAGTGCTACACATTTGTGAAAAGGAGCGATGAGGTACATGCGATTGTGAGTTAAGTTATGGAACAACATCCCTGAAGAAAAGAGCACGGTCGCGAGCAAGTAGTAGCAAGGGACTAGCGGAAAGCAAGTCACTTTGTTTATACGTCTTCCTCCGGGTCACCAATACCGTTGCTGAGAATAGCAAAGTGCGTCTCGCTCTCCGGCAGGCAAGGCGAGTCGTAGATTTTGCAGATACGTGTATTCGCACGACCTTTCCGCAGCTGCAGGCTGCGTGGGATAGCACAACGATAATTAGTAACTTGAGTACACTGCTATAAAGCACTTACCGAGTTGTCGATGCGTGGGCCATAATATTGCCGCCGATCGGTTTCTTGTCATTTCCAGCATACGGGCCCGCGGCGGCATCTGGAGAGGACATGACCTGGTTTGTGATGAGAACGGCGATACCAAACTGCAAAGTCAAGTGGAAGTTAGGTTGACCGTGAATCTTAAGAAGCTTTGAATGGAAACGCACTTCATCCGCTAGACGTTGCAGAGTACGCAAAAACCGTGCGAGGTGCGTCTGCCGCGCAGCGAGCTCGCCGCGTCCGCTATAGTCCGTGCGATAGAGCGCCGTACAGGAGTCAACGATGAGCAGCGAGAACCTGAGCGAGATTGAGTGTCAGCCACTCTTGTACGAGTGCGAAGAAAGAGAGGGAAGAACACACCTCGACTCGGACATCAGCGCACTCGCGTGTATGAGTAGCTGCTGCTGGTGATCCGCGTTGTACGCGCGCGCATACGCGACGTTGTCGAGTACCTCCTCTCCATTGAGGCCGTAGCGCTCTGCGACAGAGAGCAGACGCACAGGACGGAATGTACCTTCCGTGTCGATGTAAAGGCACTTGCCCTCGCCGCCGCCCATGCTCACAGGCAGCTGGCAAGTGACTGCAAGCGTGTGGCAAAGCTGTGACTTGCCTGTGCGGAACTCGCCGAAGAGTTCAGTGATGGCGCCGGTTTCAATGCCACCTTGAAAGAAACATATGTGTGAGAGGCAGAGGGGGAGAGGAGCGCAGCAACTCACCCGCAAGGAGGGTGTCGAGCTGTTTCGACCCCGTGGTGATGCAAACGAGTTCTGACCTCCGAGCGTGCACCTCTGTCGCACTTTGGAAACCGAGCGGGATGATTTTGAGTGCTGATGAAGACATGATGCTTCAGATTATATCATCATGAGACAATCAAGAATGAAGGGTACCTTCAGCGAGAATTTTGTCTGCCTTCTGCTCTGAAATGCCCTTTATGCCCAACAACGCCTTCTTCGGAGTGTATGCGACGGACTCTATCGTATTTAGGCCCGCATCCGAGAGCTTCTTGACATCCTGAGCAGTGATACCTACTTCCTACAAGGTAAACCGGTCATTAGATTGCGAGTGGGCGGAAACCGCGAGACGACGGACTTGGAGTTTTGCGACAAGCAGCGGGCCTGTGAATGAGGTTTCCTCTTCCTCGTTGACATCCTGTTGGGAGTTCTGCGACATGCGTGAGGAGGTCGAAATTGGCAAGCTCGTCGTGGCGACTGCTGAGTGATGAGAGTCAGACAAGCGACGCGGCTTGCTCGCGTTCAACGCGTTCTAATTGAGCCACGTGACCCCGTCTTTTTATTTTTATTTTTGTTCTGAGCACCCCGAGAAAAAGCAACAAAAGCAAAACCAGAGCATATCCATGCAATAAAGCGAAAAAGTAAAGTACGATTACATAGAGAGAGCACCTATTCAAAGAGCGCACCCTCGGGTGCCGGAGTTCTCTCCTCATCTACGTCCTTAATGAACGCCGATGTCTTTCTCCTTCTCCCTGCTTCCATCCGAGTGTAGCGCAGCTTCGGTGGGCTCGGCATCGCTATTCGCTCCGACTCCGGAATCTCCTTACTCAGCAGTCGCTCTAGGTACGCGACCGCCTCGACGTCCACCACCATCTTCGGCCAGCGTAGCATTTCGTACACGTTGAGGTCCGCCGCACACCGCACGTCCACGTCCTTCACGTTGCGGCACACCCGCTCGAGGCGAGCGGGGATGGTCTCCGCGCCGGCGACGAACAGCGTGCGACCCCAGCCGAGCGCGTTCACCCTAGCCGCGAAGTCGCGCGTCTTGGCACCCGGCCAGTCAAGCGTCGGAGCGACGGCAAGCGCGTGGTCGTTGACCTTGGCGGAGAGCGCGACGCGCATGCCCATCTGGCGCACCTTGCGCGGGAGGTCCGTCGCGAAGTCGCGCGCCTTAGGCCCGAAGGCGACACCTCCGCCGCGCAGCATGGGGGACTGGCCGTCGCCGAGACGGGCGCGGCCAGAGCCCTTTTGGGGGCGGATTTTCCTGCCGGAGCCGCGGACCTCGCCGCGGGTCTTGGTGTTGGCCGTGCCCTGTCGGAGGGCGTCACGGTAGAAGTTGACGCAGAGGTAGAGGATGTCGCGACGGATCGGGTGGGCAAAAACCGTCGGGTCCAGAGCAGCGACCTGCTCTTCCGTGGAAGAGCCTTCCTCTATTAAGTTGCTCATCGCAATGTAAACGGGCACATTCTGAGGAGGGACGGCTGAAAGAAGAGCAACTTAAGAGAGAGCAAACAGCTACGGAAGAATGACAAACAAACCTTGCACCAACTGCACAGCAGCAGCAGAGCTAGGCGTCGACGTCGATGCTAGTGCAGCTAGGTGGCGCTGAGAGTGGCCCACTGCTCGTTGAGCAAGTGTGCGCCGGAGTGCAGACAGCATGTCGACGAGTAAGAAAAGAGACTTGCACCCTGCGGTGAACTCCAGAAAATGATTACGTCAGCAACGTCCCAGTACTCTTGAGTCCTTGCTATTTCTTTCGACTCTTGAAAACAGGATTGAATGAAAGGATTTGAAAAGATTGATACAAGTAATGGTTGCTGTGTATTTTTTACGAGAAGTTTTATGTTTTGAGTAGACGAAGTTGAATAAATGTAAGAAATGAGTGGCGGAAGCGGGGATCGAAGAGGCGCCTCAGAAGCACAGCCCGTGGTCGACCCACTATCGACCAAGACAACTTCAACGACGACAACCGCAGCAAGTCAGGAGTGTGAGTGTCTGTTATTCTGTTAGTCGCGATGCCGTTCGGGACGTTCTCAGTTGGTTGGAGTCGGTCAGTCGGACTGGAGAGGCTGGGAGGTTGGATGGAGGCGTTTCGGACTGGATGTGAAACTCAGGCGATCGACTCAGCGGAACTGACTGTCCTTTGCTCTCCCCCGCTAGTCCTCAAATTCTCCACCATGGCCTCGTACAACGCCGTCCAGACTTTCGGTAAAAAGAAGGTCCGTTTCGCGCACATCTTTCGTACAATGTCGTTCATTACTCACATGCTTGGCTGCAGACCGCCACCGCGGTCGCCCACGCCCGCGAGGGCAAGGGACTCATTAAAATCAATGGTTCGCCCATCACGCTGCTGCAGCCCGAGATCCTGCGGCTCAAGGTGTACGAGGCGGTGCTCGCCGTCGGCGAGGAGACGTTCGCGCCGATAGACGTGCGCGTGCGCGTCAAGGGCTGGAGGCCACGTCTCGCAGGTGTATGCGATCCGCCAGGCGCTTGCCAAGGCTGTCGTCGCGTACTATGCCAAGTACTTCGACGCTGCGAGCTCGTTCGAGCTCAAGAAGAAGCTCGTCTCGTACGACCGCACCCTCCTCATCGCCGACCCGCGTCGGATGGAGCCCAAGAAGTTCGGTGGACAGGGTGCGCGTGCCCGCAGGCAAAAGAGGTACGCACCCATTGGTTCTGCGTTCACTCTGACCTGTTGCTTATGTCTGTTCCTTTCGTTTTCAGTTACCGTTAAGGGATGTCTCTTTTCCTTTTCCTTCTTTTCTGTATGGCATACGTACATTTATTGCATTCATGTCGCTGCATCATGCCAAAACAATATGCACATCCTTTCTGACATACTTGTAAACAAATGTGGGATTTTGGGTATAGCTCTGATTACAACAACAGCACAACAACAGTAAACGAAAACAAGATACAAAGCAAGATCTAGCTCCAAAACAAATTAAAAAATAATGAGTACATTAGACGTGAGGCTTGTTGTCAGTGCCCCCCAATCTTTTTTGATGCATGCCATCTCTATGCCCTGCCTCGTACCCGCGCTGGCCCTGCCAACGTGTGAGGTGCTCGACTGCTTCGCGCGCGGCACGTGCCTCGCTAGTTGGAAGTTTTGCAAGAGCAGCGAACAGAACATGCGTATGCCGCGTGATGTCCTCTTTTGTGAGTGCTGGAGGAGATGCAGATTTGGCAGCAGCGCCCGGGGTCAGGTCCCCAGTCATCTGTTGTGCTACGGCCAAGGGATTCAGATGTGCTGTAACTTCCGCGAGCGAAGTCGGGATCTTGGGCGGGGGACGCATGAATATGGAGGGGAGCTCGGTTTCGCGAGCCTTCCCTTTCCCCTTTGCGTCCGTGCGTGCACGAGCTGCGACAGTCTCTGCTTCTTTTTCGCGATCGACCCCATCCCACTCACTGCTGCCGGCCTTCTGACGAAGCGCGGGTGGGGGGCTCGAGCGTGGAAGACTGATATCATCGCAGTCGTCGCGGACGCGGAGATCGACTTGGGCGCACACGCTCCACGCGTGCTTGTGGTTGCGAGCTTCGATATTCCATTCTGTGTCCGCGTCGGTGCAAGCATCGGTTTCGCTTGTTGCACCGGCAGCCAAGAGGGTGGGATGCATGATGAGCGGGACCGGGCTGCGCGATCGCAGAGGTGGGGGCGGAGCATGAGAAGGAATAGATGACGGACTGGGGAACGGCGGGAGACTGGCAAGTGGAATAGTTGTAGTTGATGATAACAGTCCGCCATTCTGGTCAGGCAAGGCAATGTGAGAGGGGTGGGGAGAGGGTGGGCGCTCGCTGGTGTATTTTGCGACCGTGAGCTCAGCCCAGAGCGAGTTGTCGCGTGTTGCGGGATGAAAGCGGACAGACTTTTTTGTGTTGTGAGGAGGCGTGGACGGGGACTTGAGACGTTTGGGGGGTAAAGGGGACTGTAATTTGCGACGCTTTGGGGGAGACGAAGACGACGGCTTGCGACGGTTTGTGGCCAACTTGCGATCAGAGTCTGAGAAGTCCTCGTCTGAGCAGCTGGAGGCCTCCCAAATGCGCTTTCCAGCTCTCTCGAGGCTTATGAACTGATAGTAATCGGATAAGTTGAGATTCAGACATTAGAAAAGAAGAAATAACGTACGCCCATGGAAGATAAAGTCATGATAGGCGTTGTGGCTCGGGGATGGAAGGAGAGAGAGAGGGAGAAAGTGGCATTGCGAGAAGATGTTGGGTTTTAATACAAAGGGCTCGGGTGGCTTTGTCTACCTTGTTCTTAGCACCCGTGCGAACATCATTCCATTTCAGGTTCTGGTTACGTGCGTCACTCAGCGGTTGACACCTACTACTCCTCATCATGGCCTTTTCCTCCTCCCAGATGCCGCTTAGCTCTCAGAACAGGCCCCCCGTCTTCCTCGACGACGACGGCATCCCCCTTAACATCTTCGTCGAGTCCAACGGCGTCTCCGAGAACAGACCCAGGCTCGTCAGGTCTTTACGTGTATGCTCACTCACTCTTTCTTTCTTTCACCCTTTTTGACTTCTATTGACGTCCGTGTCTGTCCATCCAGAACCACGGTGCAAACATCTGCGCTGATGTCTCTCTTTCTCGCATCATCATCGTCGAGCCAAATTCCCCCGAAGGCCGCCAGTTCGTCCGTGATTGGGGTGCCGACCCCGGAAAGATCATCCTCGAAGTCGCATGGATACACCGCTCCATCGACACCGGACGCGCTCTCCTCGAGCAAGACGCTTGGGGCGGCTGTGGGAATCTGGACGGCACGCCCTTGCCTGGCGACGACGTCGACGCCGATGATGCTCCCGGTCCGAGCTCAAAGCGCATCTCCAATCAGCGTCCACGGCTTCCAAGTGTTGTGAGTAGGTCCGACATCCCCGACTCCCTTCCGACCCCAAGACAAACCCCCGTTGATCGCATCTCTTCTCGTTCTGGCACATTCTCCGCTATAAAGAAAAACGCGTTTGCGTCCTCCCAGCGCCTCCCGACTCCGCCTTCTACGTCATCTTCCACGTCCTATCATACCCAGAAAGGCGCTCCTCCGCCTTTACAGACACATAATTTGCCACCTAGTCACCCATCCTCCATGCAACCTAGCCCGCCTATTGCACCCTCAGCCTACGACATGGCTGTCGCGCGACCTGCGCAGGTGCCGAACTTCGCGCTTCACACACAAGCTATGCAGCAACTCATCATGCAAAACCCGGAACTTCAAGCGATGGCTGTCAACATATGGATGCAGCAAAACATTCAGGGAATGCAGGGAATGCAGGGAATGCAGGGAATGCAGGGAATGCAGGGAATGCAGGGAACGCAAGGGATGAACTTTCCCTCGCCATCAGTGTGGCCCGGGCATCCTCAGATGCCTAATAATCAGTATATGCAAGCCCCGTCTCCGTTTGCGACGATGCAGAGCCAGCAACCGCAGCCACAAATGCCTATGCCCATGCCAATACAGACTCAGCAACTCCGTGACCCTTCCCCACCCATCAAAGACGAAAACGAATATTCTCCGCTACCCCTTGAGACTGAGCCTTCACATCATTACGTTCGTCGATCTCCGTCTCCACTCCCTACATTTACCACGTTCCAGGATCGACTCAGCTCGAGTCCACCAGTCTCAACCGCCGAGAGGTCCATGCTTTCGCAGAAAGGCAAGAAGCGATCTCTCGACTCGAACGCGTCTTTCAGTTCTCCAAAGGCATCGAGGCGACGCACTAGGTCTCCACCCGCCTCCAGTAGCAGGCGCCGCGAGAAGAAGAGCAAATCCTTGATAGAGCCGAAACCCTCGTTAGAGCCTGTACGGCGTGAAATTATCAGAAAGGAGGTTCCTCCACCGATCGGGTTCTTCACCGCACAGGATGGCTCGCCTATGAAGTTCTTCCTCCAGGTACAGATTCGAAACAGAGTGCAGCTCATAGCTCAAATTAGGGTACATTATTTTTCTTACTATACTGTCTCGTTTCTTTCTCCATGTACTCAGTTCTGTTTTTGATTATAGAAAAATGGCGGTCAAATTTCTAAAGACCTAGATGACGCTACGTGGATCATCCTGTTCCCTAACGGTGGGAAGTTCACAGACCAATGGATGAAGGTAGCTAAGGACTTGAAACGGACTGTTCTGCGACCGGGTTTTCTCGAGGCATGTCTCGAAGCCGGCGAAATCGTTGACGACACCGAGTTCAGGATGGACCCAGCCAAGAAACGCGGCGTGTCAGTGCGGAAGTCTTCCGGGATGCAGCCTCCCGCGCTGCCACAACGAGACCTCAGTCCAGACCTCAGTCCAGAGGAGGAGGAGGAGATCGTTTTCTCGTCCCCGACGCCGCCACCTGCGTCACAGCAGTCCAAATCGACGAGCAGAAACGGGAACGGAAGCACGAGCGCTACGCGCGGCCGCTCACCCACGCCTCCCGTGGGGAAAGTCAAAGTCATGGGGGGTGGGCGGCACGCGTTTACGCACGAGGAGAAGGAGTACGCGCTGAAGTTTGTGCGGTATCATTTGCGCGACAAGCCTGATGCGTCCATGCATTCTTTGGGGTCTGAAATCTCGCGTCGGGTGTGTTGTTCCCTTTTGTCTATTCCCCGATCCTGCTGTGCTGAATGGCTATCCCAGGTCCCTACCCACCCGCAGAACTCGTGGGTAAATACGCTGTACAAATACAACAAGGAGATCGACAGGATCCGCGAGGAGCTCGTGGCGGAGAAGCACGGAACGCCGGAGAACGCGGTCGAGGTTTCCAGCGAGCCGGAGATAGACGAGGTCGAAGAGGTCCTGGAAATGCCAGCGCCCGGCACCGATCGCTGCAGGAAGAATGGCCAGACACCCGTTTCGCACGCACACGGGGCAGCGAACGGGACCGCGCATGAGAAGCCGACCGTGCCCGCCAACGGCTCCGGGGATACGAACGGAGTTGGGAAGAAGGTCGGGTTCGCGCAGGCATACGATGGGAAGGAGGAGCATGCCGAGCATGTCGACGCAGATCTGAAGACGATCATCGACTACTTTGTGCGCCCGCCTGAGGGCGTCACCGACGATGAGAAGCTGTGGGCCGCGCTGGAAGAAAAGGTAAGTCCCATCGTGCGCTTCCACTCCTCGTCGGATGCTGATACGAGTCTGTTGCAGTATCAGTGTCTGACCGCGCATTCGTGGCAGGACTTTTACGAGATGCACACGGACGAGGTGAACACGCGGCTGCGCAAGGCGCTGAACCTCGCTGATCCCGACCCGGCCGAGGAGCAGCCACAGCCGATGGAGGAGCAGCACAACGAAAGACCCCGTGAGGCGCAAGTCCAAGCAGGTTTCAAAGCAAGTGCCGTTGTAGACGCGGGCATGCCGCAAGCACAAGAAATCAGTAGCTGATGAGCATTTTATGACGTTTTCATCCGACCATGGTATATTATTGCTATTCGTTTATTCTTTGCGTAGGACTTCGTACTCGTTAGTATTCACAACCCTTGCTCGTACTTCTGATATAACCACGAGTTTGCCAACGTTATTCAATCTTCGGATTTCAACTTCCATCTCTTATGAAGACCGAATCACGCGATTTTGCAGAAGTCTATGGAACTTTTTCGTTGTTCAGCGTGAACATGCAAAACATCCCCGATAGCACGAGGACAGGGCAGAAAGAACAAAGAAAAAATAGCAGAGAATATATGTAATAACCGTAAGGAATCTAAGGAAAGCCTAACCAGCAACATACATGCATCCGTAAGGAGCAAGACAATCAACCAGAGCCTAAACGGGTTCGTTAATATCGTTCACAACCAATCGAGAAGACAGACATACCTCCAGAGTAGACTTTGCCGAACATAAGCTCCTGAGCCTTGTCGTAGAGCGAAAGCACACCAGCACCAGCAACACCACGGAGGATGTTGGCAGCCGCACCCTTGAATAGCGACTTCGTACCCTCCTTCGCAACAATCTGCGCAGCGGCGTCGAACATGGACTTGTAGTGCACGGTACCACCAGACGTCATCATCATGCGACGACTGTGGAAGAAGTGATTAGAGATAAGGATGAAACAATACCCGATGACAAAGATCGTACCGGATAGTGTCCAGAGGGTAAGAGGCAAGACCAGCACCAATGGTGACACCCCAACCAAGCCCGAACGACGCGAGGAACGAACCCTCGAGAGCACCGACCAGAACAACCGGTTCTGCAACCAATAGTGAGACTAAGCCAGAAAACATTTAACATACATGACTCACTGAGCGAGTCGTAGACACCGAAGTAGAGACCACGGTAGACGATGATACCAACGACCGACGGGACGAAACCACGGTAAAGACCAGCAATTCCGTCCGACGCAAGGGTCTTCTTGTAGACATCAACGAGACCATTGAATTGGCGCGCACCACCCGACTTCGCCGACTTGGCGTCATTCGCAAGACGCGTACGGGCGTAGTCGAGCGAGTAGACGAAGAGGAGGGACGTCGCACCAGCGGCACCACCAGACGCAACGTTACCAGCGAACCACTTCCAGTAGCCTTCGTTCTTCTTGAAGCCGAACAACGACTTGAAGTAGTCCTCTGAAAAAAGTGACGTGGCAATCAGTGTATGTCCCAAATAGGCAACACGAGATGTACAGACTGAAGGCGAAGTTCAAGGCTTGGGTGGGGAAGTAACGAATGACGTTGGCGGTGTTGCCACGCCAGAGAGAGACAAGACCCTCGTCGCGATAGGTACGACCAAAGCAATCTGCGATGCCCTTGTAAGGCGACGCGAGACGGCCCTGCTTGATCTGAAGCAGAATGTAAGTCGTACTGCATTGATCGTCACGGATGTAGGAAAATTCTCACCATCTCATCCTGATGACGATGCGCGATGGGTACATTAAGTCAAAAGATATTGCGACTTTGAAAAACGAGTGCAGACCTGGTTCTGAATGAGGAGCTAGAAAAATAAAATAAAAAAGATCGTGTGAGCAGCGATAGGCAAAGCAAAATGGTATGCAACACGAACCTTGATACGCTCGATGGGGGCAGCAGAGGTCTTCGCGACAGCCTAAAAACGTATAGTACGTCAGTGTTAAGCAGTTCAAAAGCTGGTTAAGTGAACGCACCGCGGAGACACCACCCATGAGGAAGTCCGCTACGAAAAGACAAGTGCCAGGTCAGCACCAAGAAGGAAAAAAGTGGAAAAAAGGCGTAACGACGGTCAAAAAGCGCGTCAAAAAAGATATACGCACTGGCGAACTCCTTGGGAGTCTTGGTCCTCTTAACGTCGGCCATTTTTGATAACGGAGAAGAGAGGAGGGGAGAATAAAGAGATTGAGTGGTGGTTGTGGAAAAGAGGGAAGTGTCAGTGCCCTTCGGCCTTAAATAAGGCAGTCGCCCACTTCGGGCAGCTTCGGATCAGGCAACCTTTCTCAGTTCGTCTCTCGGCCCGTTTCTACTGGTTCATTAACACGTTTTTCTCCCGGCTTTCTATTTTCTCTTCAAGACCAATCGCATTGCGTGCTCGGACGTAACCCTCATTACACCTCCTCATAAGGTGTTCAATCTTCGCATTACAATCGTATACCAATCTATGCACCACCAGTAAACCCAGAATACGTTACATCGCAGAAATAGAGAGGGAAAAAGAAAGGAAAAAAGAAAAATAATAATGAGTCACCACAAGTGCTATGGCCATTGCGACCCGCCACTCCCGTTCGCCCGCGGCAGGTAGGCGCGATACGTAGTTTGTGCCGATGTGGGTGGTACCTGCCTCGATCCATCCGCGGCCCCGTTGTAGTTCACACCCCCGCCATTTGTCGCCGGCGCCGGGTATACCCCATTATATGGTATGAATGGACGCGCATTTTGTGCAGGAGCAGGCTGTGGATGTGTTGCGTAGTAAACCGGAGGAGAGTTTGCAATTGGCGGAGAATGATGTGGGTGCGTTGACGTAGATGACACCGACACTTGACGCGTCAGCGGTGGTAGTGTTCTCGATGCGTAGCTGGAGTCCGATCCAATAGGCGTAGGCGTGCCTCTGGTTGGATATCCATTGCCAACTTCTTTCCTGGACGTGGTGAGCTTGAGTCCATCACTCGTGCGAGACTTCTTGTAAGCCGCCTCGTCTGCACGATCCAGTAGTTCAGACACTTTCCGCTTCGCAGCAGGTGGCCGAACAACTGGAGGCGCGTCCTCCGTGTCTGAATCGAGTGTCAGGTCGATCACGGCGGATGAAGAGGGTTTGGAACCGGAGGCGACCGAAGATGCTGCGCCGTTCCTACTCGCGCCATTTGCCATTGAGATCGAAGCCGAAGTAGACGGCGAAAATTCCTTCTTGACTCGCCCTTCATCTTCGTTTTCAGAATCGGAATCGAGAATAACAACTTCTTCTAATGACCTGGAAGCAGATGCAGAGGCTGATGATGCAACCTTTGTTGGCGAAGATAGCAATGACCGAGCCTGGCCATTAGACAATGGAGCCTTTTGAGGTGCTGATGGTGTTTTTACTGGCGCTTTCGACCGATATGCAGCAATCCAAGCGGCCGAACCGTACTTATTGTCGCCAGTATGCCATTCGCCATCCGGTTCGACCTCGACTTCGTCGACACTGTCTGGCGTTTGATCGAGTATCTTGCCGAAATAGCTGTCATACTCGTCAGTCGGACAATATGAAATACACCGATATGAGAATACGTACCCGTCCACGATTAGCTCCTCGGAAATCAACGCCTTTTCACACACTGGACATAACCAGGTCGTCGTCTGTTCCATCACCGAATACCATGAATAAGCATCAAAGCACTGTGGATGAACGCATTTGTCCGATCGACAGGGAATCTTGATCCGCGTATAGCTCAACTTCGAACATCATGAGCAAAATGGGATAATGAGTAAGGGAAACCACTGACTGGGCACTTCAAAGACATCGTCTGTTTACCTATCACAATCTCGTCGTCGTCATTGGAAGACTTCACCACTGGAAAAGGTCATTAAGTATCTGACTTTGGGAAGCCTGTGATACGAATGCTTACTCTGAGCTTTGACTTCATCTGAAGTCCGAGATTTGCTCTTTCTGAGGCGATCAACAAGCTGGTCGACGGTCGAAACCTCTACAAGAAAAACGACCAAAAAGAATTTCTGGTACCAAAATTAGCACTTCCGCCAACTGAACGTTTTAGCAATCACTTACTTTTGGCCCACTGTTTGCCTGACTGTTGACATATATCATGTCGACCCTGTTCTGTACCCCCGCATTCATCCGCACCGTCTTACTCAGGTCTGCAGGAGGCGCAGTCCCAGGCTTCTTCTTGATTCCCTTCAGATTGGCCTGGAGTAGTGTGTTATTCACGCGAACTTCGCATGTAGCAGGAAATTCGATGGGACATGGCCCCGTGTTAGAGCGAAACCCTGTTGGAGATGGAGCGTAAAAGGTGTTCGTCGTACAGTACAGTCGCAACTGATACTTCGAGCTGAATAACCGACTCAATCGATTAGTTTTAGAAGGCAGTCTGCACGAGCTCAACTAACCCGGGCTGTGAAAGTTTGTTGATATGCTCTTGCGAAAGGGAAAACTGAAGCGTCTGGGAGCGCCGATCCATCGAACCAGTTGATTCTGAGCACGTTAATTAGTTGGGCAAATAGTTGACTTTCTCATGGACGACAACATACCGGGACATTCGACGACACTTGATACGGCCTGGTCGACTTTGTAAAATGGCGATGACTTGAACCGTATTGAAACGCCTGAATCTGAAACAATGTCAAGTTGTGTATATATGGCGATGTGGTACGTTTGACATACTGGTCCTAGATGGGGACGACGTCGACGACGTAGGAATAGGTCGGCGAGGGGGCGCATATGGGTCGTAGCGCCCTATGGAACTACTACTTCCGCCACTCGCCGAATGATGACCATTGACTGCGGCCCTCGGAGATGCATAAGCTGAGCCATGCGCGATGTTGTGCGCAAAATTATGACTAGGAGTGAAGGTCTGGCTTGATCCCGTGCTGGTATACCTGTTAAAAAAACCGTTGTTGGCGGGTGTCAGAAATCCGATATAAGAATCCATCACAGGTTCAACGAGCAAAGAAACCCGAATCCGGAGAACATGGACGGCGAAGATATACAATGGCTTGCCAGCCGCTACGAAGCAGCTTGAAAGAAAGAAAATATCAGGCCAAATTGAAACGCACATGCCAGATGTCCGAACTTGGTGCAGCACAGTGCGAGCACGGAGCCAATGTTCTGTCTCGTGTTTGTACCGATACTTGTCGAGCTCGCCAGTAATTCTGTCGATGAGTTCCTGCTTCTTTCCTGACTTCGATAGCTGAGCGTTGCACTCCTCCGTGAGGCCAGCGATGATTTGCTTGAGTCTGTCGACGGTGTGCGATTTGACGGTGTGACGGAGATTCTTGCAAGAAAGATGCTGTCAGTAAGCGGAGCTGGTATGACTTTGTTGTATCAAGCCCACCTCAAAGTCGGACCAAGTGGCCGCATCCGGCTGCGTCGAGGACATGGGAAATAGACAAGAGGTGCGAGGGCAGCCACGGCAGCATGAAGCACTTGAATAGTGGCGGCGTCGCTGACATAAGCAGAATCCGCGTGTCTAATTGACGCGTTGAGGACTCGGACAACCAACCGCGTTTGCTACTTACTTACATCTTCGATCGCTTGATTCTTGCATATACAAGACCTACTTCAATCAACAATGTCTGACACTGGCGACGATAGTTTGACTGCAGAGGAGAGGGCGGCAAAGGAAAAGGTTGAGAAGCAGAAAGAGGAAGAGGAGCAGGCCGGTTAGAACATCTTCCCTCTGCATCATCAATTCTCGGTTTCCGTGACTTTCGTTTCGGTCGTAGCTTTACCGTACAAATGGCAGCAACAACTTGGTGATGTCGACATCACCATTCCCGTTCCAAAGGGCACCCGCGCTAGAGACCTTAAAGTTGTTATCGCTAAGAAGAAACTCAGCGTTGTCCTTAAGGGTCATGAGCCCATCATGGAGGGCGAACTCTGCAAGGAAATTAAGATTGAAGATAGCACATGGACCCTTGGTATGTGTTGGAACACGTCTAAAAATGCGCATGTGCTAAATCCTCTCGTGATCGTCTACTTATCAGAGGATCAGGAGAAAGTTTTTATTCGCCTAGAAAAAATTAACAACATGACTTGGTGGGAGAACGTGCTCACTCACCATCCAAAGATCGATACGAAGAAGATTGTGCCGGAGAACAGTAAGCTGAGTGATCTTGACGGAGAAACCAGGTGGGTATATGCGATCTTATGCGTGAACAAAACCTATGTGTAACCTGAAAATAACAGAGGCATGGTTGAAAAGATGATGGTGAGTGTACAAGGGGCTAGCGGCAGCTGTTAGACTAACATGATTGCTTCTAGTACGACAATCAGCGCAAAGTGAGCAGTCTCTAAAGTCACTCCGAGCTCGGTATATCTATATCTATTCGTCTAGCAAATGGGACTGCCTACGTCTGATGAACAGAAGAAGATGGATGTACGTATATTCAACATTCATGGCTTGGATCCGTTGTCTCAAATGATTGCGGAAGACATTGAAGCGATTCGAGCGGGCTCATCCGGAATTGGACTTTTCAAACGCCAAGATTTCATAGGAAATGAGTGAGTCCTCGGGCATTTCTGCTATATCTGCAAGTCTTTTCTCATGCAAGCGTGAAACAGAAGTGTTACTCAGTAGCAACACAGTAGTACCGAATTCTGTAGCAAATGTATTCACCAAAATGTATTCTACGCGTCTGTTGGTTCGAATTCACGTCATCGCGTAACTCGTTCCGAGTCGCGTCTACTCCCACACTCTTGCCTTTTCGAGTTTGTTGTCAACCAGCGTGTTCTTATGCTTCGTCTGTTGGGACATGCTCGATTTCAAGTACAACGTTCATTAACACCATTTCATCTTACTCTTGTATGCCGGCGCCTGGTGACGTTGACGCAAACGGTCGAACATCAGCCTATTCAACTTCGTCCCTACCAAGAGACGTGTTTGCAGGCATGCCTAGACGCGCTTCGCGAGCAAGATACGACGCGTATTGGTATATCGCTGCCGACAGGATCAGGCAAGACGACAGTCTTCATTTCGCTCATCTCTATGCTGCACCCCCCGCCTCAAAGCCCTGACGCGAAACGGGCGTTAATCATCGTAAATAGTGTCGAGCTCGCGAGACAGTCTGCTGAACAAGTGACTAGAATGTTTCCGGATTTGAGTGTGGAGATAGACCAGGGAGTCAAACACAAGGCAACGGGCGAAGCAGATGTGTAAGTGAGAACTCGGGTCTCCGTAAATGATTTACCGCTCACATCCATGCAAAGAACTGTGGCTACGTATCAGAGCCTTCTCCGGGGAAACAGAATAGCGAAATTCAATGCGGACAAACTCAAATGCGTCATTATCGATGAGGCCCACCATGCCGCTGCACCCTCGTGAGGCTTGCTCCTTCATCAAATCAGCTTTCTGTTTGACAAGATTTCAGGTACCGAAAAGTGCTCTCTCGCTTCGACACAAACATCCGCCACCCCGACGTGGATGTCCCACCTCCAACTTTATCTCATCCTATCCCAATCATAGGATTTTCTGCTACATTTAGTCGTCACGATGGACTCGCGCTTGGATCAGTTTTCCAGCGTATAGTATACCATCGGGATTTTTTGGAAATGATCAAGGAGCAATGGTGGGAAGCACGTATTCAGCGGAAATCAGGAAATTGAACAGAATTTTACAGGCTTTGCAATGTTCGCTTCACTTCAGTGACGGCTAAGCTTGATCTCAGTCAAGTTACCATAAACACGCGTTCTGGAGAATTTAATCCGACCAGTCTGGCTCATGTAATCAACAAGCAGAGTGTGAATGACTTGGTCGTACAAAGCTGGCTTGACAAGGCTTGTGAATTATTGTTCTCTACCTCGATTACTTGCGTCTCGAAGTACTGACATATTGCATCAAGCATCTCGACGTTCGACTCTTGTGTTCTGTGTAGACCTCAATCATTTAAGAGACTTGACGAACGCTTTTAGGCAAGCAGGTGTCGATGCACGCTATGCATACTCAGGCACTCCAGCTATGGAACGGAAAGCACTTGTGGACGCATTCAAAAACGGCGATTTTCCCGTGCTCTTGAACGTCGGTCAGTTTAGACGTCTTTCATGTACTTATTGGAAAAGGACACCAATAGTCAAAAATCCTAGCTATTTTCACCGAAGGTACCGATATACCAAATATCGATTGTGTAGTTGTCGCGAAACCCACTCGCTCAAGAAACGTATTTGCGCAGATGGTTAGAGCCTTATGCACATCTCATTTCCTAATTTACCCACTTTTGTTCAGATTGGCAGGGGCATGCGATTGTCTCCACAGACAGGAAAAGATGACTGCCATATCATCGACTTCGTAGACAGCACTAAACGTGTCCCCGGAGTCGTCTCTATCCCAACATTGTTTGGACTTGATCCCGATGCTATTATAAACGGTGAGTCTTTTGACATTGCTATGCTTCGCACCGACCTTACCATTTCCTTAGATGAGACATCAGAGTCTCTGGAAGAGCGTGCAGAATCATTAATGAGCACTGTCTACGATAGTGACGATGTTCCCGAACCAACATCAGTCACATACGTAGACTACGATAACCCTTTTGATCTCGTGCAAGATACATCAGGAGCTCCTCACATAAACAAACTCAGTCGCTTTTCTTGGGTAGGCTGTGGAAGTGACATTTATGTCCTTGAGTGCATGGGCAAGGGGTTCATACGGATTGAGCCTGGCAGTGATGACGATGGTGAGCTTCCCATTCTTAACATATGTCAGGAAATTAACTCGAGGTAGGCGAGAAGGTGTACCATAGTCATTATGTGGAGGCTGCTCCTGAACGGGAATCACAAGGCCCTTTCAAACCTGCCCGTTTCAGAAAGCCGAGGAAAATTCTGACGGCAAGCTCTTTAGACGACGCAGTTCGAGGCAGTGATAAATACGCAACTGCCAAAGTACTTTTCGGCAACCTTGTCTCTGGGTGCGTAAGATCTTATGATCTGTGGCATATCACAACTAAGTTTTCCTTGCGATTTTTACAGGCTGTTTCGGACTGCAAAATGGCGAACAGCACCAGTTAGTAAAAGTCAGAGAGAAATGATCTCAAAGCGATTCAGTTCAGCTAAAATCGAACATCTGAAAACATCCACTGATTTTGAAAGTCTGACGAAAGGACAAGCCGCGAATATAATTACACGACTAAAACATGGCGCTCAGGTATTTTATATTCCTCCCTCCCCTCAGAATGACGCTGAGCCCGCAACAGGCGCGCTACGCGAGAAAGGTCAAACTCGCTCTGAAAGATGCACAATCGGCAGACAAAGAGAAGCGCCGCAGAGCCAGAGAACACGTCGCTGTCGGCCCTTTGCATTCCAGCGAAACTGTAGACCTGCCCGACGCTTGAAAAGCTTGAATGGTGTGATGTTTATAGGCTCGACTCGTCTTTTCGGAGTAGAGGGGAAACCGCCCGAACACTATGCAGGGACAAGACAGCTGCTTTTTGAGCGAGCTGGATCGCTGTGTCCAGCTTTCTCGGGTCATGGAATGTCGAAGGGTCGCTGACAATCGATGCACAGAGTGCACCCACGAGCGAGTCTCCTGCGCCCGTAACGCTCACGATTTCGTCCTTCTCCATCACAATAGCCGAGAAATGTTTGAGGACAACGATTTCTTTGGAATGAATACCCTTTGCAACAATGTACCGCCTCAACGGATTGCTTCGCTCGTTCGCCCACGCAGTCGATTCAACATCCTGTCCGGAAATTCGCATCGCGACGACAACGCCTCTTTCGCCGCACTTGATGATGAGATTTTGGAAGAATGGCAGCAAGTTGACGGCCATCTGTGCGATACCTTCCGTTACCAGGAACGAAAGATTACCCTTGTCTTTGGAAGGACAAGCGGGCTGCCTGCCTAGCTGTTCGAGGTCCATTCGCCATTCTGAACCAAGGTTGAAGCTGTTGATGACGTCCCACCACAGACGGTGGTTTACCAGTCCGTGCGTTTCAGAGTCAGCCTCGCGGTACATATGGGAGAGTTCTAGAAGGTTAGGAGAGGCGTATGTCACTGGTGACCGTGTAGAATCGGTCTTGTTTGTGATAAGCTGGTCTAGAATTGCAGGAAGGATCGAGATTGACTTTGAAGACGAAGTTGGCTCGCTAAAATAGAATGAAAAGAGTGAAAAGGTTGAGATTTTGGAACAGCGAGTATTGCTTACAAGAAAGCTTTTATAGTTTGTGACGTGAGTGAGTCTGTCTAGAAGGGATTCACAAGAGACAGGCTTACAATCAATTGGCTTCTGACGGTTACAGAACCTGGTCAAAACCGCAGAAAGAGTCGATGGCAACATGTTACCGTCCATTACTACCAGTGATGGGCTCTCTTCGCTTAAACGTTGTAGGACCTGGACAGCGATCAGCCACCAATAGTGCAAAGTCTCTAGCGGTTTTCAGGCTCACCTCTTTCTCGGATACATTACGTATGATGTCCATATCCGCCACTCCGCCCACAAGCGCGCCAGATGCATCGAGTACCATGTCACAAACTGCCGTTCTGGCGTCCTCAGAGTGCAAGAACCCGTCACTACGCATACCGAGCCGTGCATGTTCGTCCAGGAGGAAAGGCGCAAACTCGTCTTGGCCCACAGGTGACACGAGCAGCGTAGCGCGCGGGTCTGCATCAGGTCCAGACGATAAAATACGGTGCGCCGCTTCTGCGATGTTCCGCGCGACGCCGCCTATGGTCAAAGACACTGTTCCCGGCGCTGTCGTCTGCGCAACATCGACATGTTTTTCGCCGTCGCTTGGCGCGACTCTTCCGGTGATGTCGATCGCTGAAGCACCGATGACAACAAGCTTCGAAGGCGTCTGATTGCTAGGAGTCAGCAGGGGTCGTACGTGGCATGTTAATGCTACGATACCCTGAACTCAGAAGATGTTGGGCTTTGCTCGCGAGGCTCGGGCCGTTGTTTTTCTTTTGGGTCGGAAAAGGTTTTGTTCGAGGTGGTCGATGAGCGAGACGTTTTCGTCGAATCTTCGTGCTGTCAAAATGCGAAAAATATGTTTATTCTTGAAATTAGATTACGTTTTATCGGTGGGCCTCACAGCTTCCTCCGCTTCCAGTTTTGCGTATTCCACGGCAATTTTGCCACCTGAGGTCCAACATACACAGCACAAGCCACAGTTAGAGGTAATCTTCAATAAGCCAGGTCGGAATTCTCACCAATTACCGCAGCATTCTCAAGAAGAGCAAGGTCTGTACACGGCCTCAATCACGGTAGTAACAATAAACAATAAAAAAAGAAACACGCACTGCTCTGCAGAGATTTTCCGCCCGTCAATTCTACTACGCGAGCAAGGAGCCACGGCGTGACCTCCTTCCCCTTCTTGCTTACCCCGTTCATCTCGGATTCTAGGATGGCTTGGTCGACGGCTGCTTGAATCTCAGCTCCTTGCGAGGCATACTCGTCGGGTATCGGAGCCGCAAACAAGGTCCCATTCTCCAAACCCAAGCGCCATTGTGCTTCTTCAAGAAGCAGGATGAAAGTGTCAAATCCACCGTAGAGTTATACTTAACTTCACGTACTGAGTATATCGGCTGCTGCTCGAGGGTTGTTGACTTTCCAGTTCGTCTGGTGCAGTGAAAGATTAGACGTGATTTGCAGACCTGGCTGAAGAAAGGAATGTACCTTAAATTCGCTTTTGCCACAGTAAAACGCAGGGAAATCATAAGTCTCCCCATATGTCAGGACTGGGACACCAAGAGTTTCCTATCAACGAGTAAGTATTGCAATTTTAATGCAAAGATGGACATTTTGCAACTGACAAGATATTCCAAGGTCCTGGAGTTGCCAATGTTGTCGTAAGATCCAAAAAAAAAGGTAGTAAATAAAATGAATATCGTACCTTCCAATATCCAAGATCGACTTGATACCTCCGGAGACAACCCCAACATTGCGTCTCGAAAGCTCATGTAAGTCAGCAGATATGTCTAAGGCTATATAACAAAACTTGCTGTAAGGAATCACATTTCAATGCATGAGATCATACTCACTATTTTCCCCTCCTCGATGCACCCCGCCCAGACTAAAGGTTAGTCAATAACGTCGGACCTTCCGTAATACAAGACGACGAATACTGACCCTCCAGTAGCGATGACCTTAATCCCAGCCATATGCGCAAAAATCAAAGTAGAACATATAGTCGTACCACCATCCCTTCGCAGACCAATTGCAGGGCCAATATCACGACGGGAGACCTTGATGCGCTTCGTGAGTACGCCTGCCATGCATCTAAGATAGTAAGCTACAGTACCTTCACAATGTTCTTGTTCCCCTCCGTATCCGCGAGCCGCTCCAGCTCAGCATCCTGCAGGCCGATCTTGACTCTCCCCTCGACGATGCCAATCGTCGCGGGTACGGCCCCCTGCGCGCGTACGATGCTCTCGAGCTTCCTTGCAATCTCGAGGTTCACTGGGGGCGCGACACCGTTCGTGACGAGGGCTGTTTCAAGGGCGACGATAGGCCGGCGCGCAGCGAGAGCCTCCTGGACCTCCGGGTGCAAGTCGAGTGCACCCCCGCGCCTCGTACGCTTCAGAAAGGCATTTGTAACAGCCCCGGGGTGTGTCGCATATGATCGTGCGCGTGTGGGGCACCGAGCGGTCTGACACCCGACTGAACATTATGATTGAGTGAGCCTGAGCACTATTCACGCTCGCTGCTCGTGACTTCATGGACTGAGCGTGACTGTGACACGCCGCGCATCGTCGATCATGTAAGGGG
>JAJOHG010000202.1:0-46446 GCA_021029095.1 Phellopilus nigrolimitatus
CGTATATCCCTGGACAATCTGCGTCGGGGAAAGTCTGTCATAGAGCGCTTCTTAAAAGCGGTTTCCACCTTATAAACCAATCTTTAATCAACATGATACACAACCACCTACGTTATTTTCGCTCTGCCCTTCGTTATCCCATATCATTTACCCATTTTACCCTTAGGTATTCGTAATATATCGCTGTCAATCTTTCTGATATTAGGTCCATCTTGACCTTTGTACTTCATTTTGTCTGCTCCGCTAATGTATTTTTCATGTAAAAATCTTTTCTTTTTCAATTGTACAGTACAATAAACATCAAGATTAGAAGACCATTTTAATGTCAGATGACGAGGAAAATTTGTAATGATGGTTTTGAATAAAGAAAAGGGAAAGACGTTTCTCAAGCCACAATACTCTGGTATTTGATAACTAGGCCTGATTTAGGGAATACTGAGAACGGAAAATAAATCTAGATAGACTTACAGACTGGCTTCATAGGGCGTGGTTTGGACCTGGAGAAGGTAGATAAGAATTTGTGAGTCTTTCCGTATTTCCAAACAGTAGAGAATCTGCCGGAGAGGGAGTATTGACTGTCGAGTATATATACTTACAAATTATCTCGATCAGGCTCTGGGAGAGTGTTGATTCGCGTCTACAGCACTGTAGTCATACTTTAACAAAAAGAGTGCGAGTATGGCCTTAATTTCGAGCTTCGCAAAGCGCATCCCGGTACAAGGATGCCGGCCTATATGCAAGGAAATGTTTATAATAAGAATGATTTAGCATGCGCACGAAAAAAAGGAGATCTGACCAACGCCTCAACCCAAGAAAGCCCAGTGCTGTCTTTTATCCTCGCCGCGCGAAAAGCGGGACGGGTCCCATCTAATAACAGAGCATGTTTACCGTCAATACGTCAATACCCACGAGACATGACGAACACGTACTTATAAGGATCAGGATAGATTTCGGGGTCGTGATGTACACTGTTCACCGAGTACGCGAGAAACGTGCCCGGCGACGCCTTGTGGCCTTCGAAAGACATGTCTTCGCCGTCCTGCACAGGCAATACGCGCCGCAGCAAAGAACCAGTCATGACAAAACGGATCGTCTCGCGCAAACACAGATCAATCACTGCCATTTCTTCCTCCCATACTTGCGGAGGAAGCTGAGCAAGCTGCGAGCTCATGCTCCCAGTCGAGTCGGTATACTTCGAGACGAATTCGCGTATCTCTGCGAGAACCTTGGTTTTCCACTCGGGGTTGACCGCAAGAAAGAGCAGGAGCCAGCTCGACATTATACCTGTGTTGACTAATAAAACGAGGTAAGATACTGATAGATTACGAATGGAAACAGATAGACGAACTTATACCAGCAAAAAGGGCACCCATGACGAACTGTATAATGTCATTTACGCCGTCGCCCTCGTCTAACAGTACCTGAACAGAGTCATCCTCCCTTCTCCCTTCTTCCTTCCGTTTGTCGATGGCGCCCTTCAACAACAAATACAAATCTGCCGTAGCCTGTTGTTTGTTGCGCTTCCGCACAGTGCTCGGAAACCATCCAAGAAGACGGGAGGCAGCCGACACGCCGTTCTCCATATCCCAGTAAAGCTGCATAACGCGTTTCACGGCAGCTGGGTCATCCGCGATCTCCCGGCACGATGCAGCGCGGATTGTCAGTTGGAATACCGCCTATGAGAAATAAGTACAAGAATACACACATGAGTATGACATGTGAGATGGCATACATTGTAGATGTCATTGAAAGGATCGAACTGCCCATTTCCAGCCCACCTCTCCGTAATTTGGTCGAGATCTTGGAACATCAACGTGAGGTCTATGACGTTGTTGCCGCCATGAGTACACGAACGAATTCAAAAGAACTGGGCGGCTTACTTCTAGCCATACGGTCACGTCGAAGACACTTAGTTACTCGTTTGCTTAACCAGAATTTAAGAAAGGGAGAAATTGATAAGAGTAAGTGAAATAATCTCAATTGTCTCTACCTCGTCTCCATCGTTGATGTATTTCTCAACTTTGATGTCTCTTAACGACGGTGTCTACTAAGTGCGTGTCTCATGAATTCAAATTCGGGCGGAACGTGAGTGAAAAGGAAAGGCTTGCAAGTCCGAACAGTATCGCATAGCCCTCATAAAAGTGCAGATTTTTGCTTCCGAAAAACCGATGGCGGGATTGTTCGCTAGATACCACCCATACTTTGTTCTGCGTTTGAGGCTCAATCAGCAGGAAAGTTTGTCAGAACAATGTGAGGACATACGCGATGAACTGTGAAGGAGAATATGTTTCCAAATTCCTTCAGACCTTCCTTTATAAACGAATACCTCCTCGAGTAAAAGTCCCAAGCGCCGATGAAGGGTATACCAGCTTTGTAGGGCACGCCATCCTCGTCGGTCGATTTGAAGACATAGACAGTCACCAGGATTCCGGCCAGCCCAGCAAGAAGACTTAGCCCATAAAGAGAAGACCTTTCGGACAAGTTCAGGTCATCAAGGAAGGTCGGAACGATGTTCACTGTGTAGAACATCGATTTGAATAGAAATAGGGGGGTACACTCGCGAGACAGAGACAGACAGAGACAGAAACAGAAAGAGAGAAAGTGATATCGTTATTAACCTCTGCAGCGCGCTCAGATAGGGGACTAAATGCCTTCCCTGCAGTCGTAAAAAAAGATCTAACAAACGGAAGTATAGTGGATTGATCTTGTCCATCGACCCGTCCTCCTCGGCGTCCTCGATGTCCGGCTCTCCCTCTCAAGTCTCGGGAGAAGCTGCTGTTCCGTGTGCTATTCCAGTGTTGTGAAGGCATCCAGCGTTTGACAGAGGTGCACGAGGCCTCCTTCACGCTGAGAGTTTCTAGAAGTGGGATGTTTTCGAACACCGGGCGCCCATATTATGGGTACTCAGTAACCGCAGTGGTGCGTGGCGCATCCCCAGTCGCAAAATCAGGCTTTTTACATGCACCATTTTGTCTCCTAGTGCTTATTCAAGAGATAATGCGTTCCTGGAGTTGTCTGTTTGGACATTGGACACCCCCTTTGCAAATTTGTCCACGCGCTCGTTACGTTACTATGGGTTTGCATTTCACTGTGAATTGTCATCGTCACCTAAGAAGCACAGCATCGTGGCCTCATAATATACATATGTATATGGTTTGTCCTGGTCTGTCTAGAAGAATTGGAGGCTTTCTGAACCAGCTTCGAGATATTCGTTTCAGGAAATCAGTTAGGCGAGCTCCCCAGACAGAGTATTGCGTTAAGCATACAGGGCAGTTAGCTTGTGCGACGACACCAAAGAAGACCCGAAACCGAAGATTGAGACCTTGAGGAAGCAGGAGGAAGGAGAAGGAAGCAGCCACGTTTGGCAGCGCTCGGCCAGGAGCCCAACAAGACACGGCGGAAAATCAGCGTTGGCGCGAGTATGTCCCAAACAAATATCTCTTCGCTTCCAAGACAAGCCAGCCCGTTCGAGGGAGGCGCAAGGAAGGACGTGGTCAAGAGACACGTTTTCTTGCAAATTTGCTGAAGTCGCAGAGGCGAGTAGTAGTGCAAATTTACCCGATACAGTCATTCTGCTTACAACAACTTCGGAATGCACGGGGTCCTCGTCCTATACATATGATTGGTTGGAATTGTGCCAAAAGCAACTGACGGAACAAAATCTTTGAAGGAAGTATAGGTGGGTTAGAAAAGTCTTCGGCCCCCCCTAAAAAAGGAAAGTGGTTCCTGTCTGCGTCGTTCGCACAGAAAACCGTCAAGAAATGCCTTGTAACCATGCAAGTCTTTGCCCTAGATACATATGAGAAACAAAAACTATGTGTTGATTTGTTTTGCTGGATGAGTTGAGCTGGCAGACAGTGGTGGGTGGCGCCGCAAAACGATGCCGCGTCGAGCGCTACGCAGGCGGGAACCGCCTTCCTTTTTAAGGGGGGCCGAAGACTTTTCTGACCCACCTGTAGCTGACCCAAAGTTGTTGCCATAACAACTCGGGTGACAGGTGATTTTCCTTTGAGAGAATCGCTGCCTTAACGACTGGCTTTCGTACTGGAGGAGCTCCGAGACAGATACATCTACATGACCTGGCTTTTTATTTTGCAATACCACTTGGGCAGGAGGTCTGGGTCATCATGGAGAAGTGCATCTCCATAGTCCTGGTCTTGACACAAGGGTCGTTAAATAAACTCTTTATGTTATGATAAGCATTCGTGGTTGAATGGGGAAAGAGAAGTGCATAGTACGCGACTTCTTAAGCTACGATACTCTGATATTTGATATCTAAATCCAGTTTTAGAAAACACACGGGAAATAAACCAGCTGAACTCACAAACAGGCTTTACTGGCCGTGGTCTGGACCTGGAAAGTGCGGAGAAAGGTTTGTAAGTTTTATCGTCTTTCGAAATATGAAGGAAGATGCTGAAATTAACAGCCGACAAGCATGTACTTACAGGTTGTCTCTATCGGGCTCTGGGAGAATGTCGACTGGCTTTCCCGCCGCGTCGACAGCACTGTAGTCATACTTCATCAGAAATTGCGCGAGTATGACTTTAACTTCGAGTTTTGCGAAGCGCATTCCGAGACAAGGATGGCGGCCTGGTTGCAAGGTAATTTTTGTTATAAGTTTCATGTAGCATATACGCGCGAAAGGAGGACTGACCAACACCCCAGCCCAAGAAAGCCCAATGTGCCTTTTTGTCTTCGCCACGCTCGAAGCGAGACGGGTCCCACCTAATAGGAGAGTATGTTTGCGTCAGTATGTTAATGACCACGAGACATGACGAACACGTACTTCAAAGGATCAGGATAGATTTCGGGGTCGTGATGTATACTGTTCACCGAGTACGCGAGGAACGTGCCCGGCGACGCCTTGTGGCCTTCGAAGGACATGTCTTCGCCGTCCTGCGCAGGCAAGACGCGCCGCAGCAAAGAACCACTCATGACAAAACGGATCGTCTCGCGCAAACACAGATCAATCACTGCCATTTCTTCCTCCCATACTTGCGGAGGAAGCTGCGCAAGCTGCGAGCTCATGCTCCCAGTCGAATCGGTATACTTCGAGACGAATTCGCGTAGCTCTGCGAGAACCTTGGTTTTCCACTCGGGGTTGACCGCAAGAAAGAGCAGGAGCCAGCTCGACATTATACCTGTGTTGACTAATAAAACGAGGTAAGATACTGATAGATTACGAATGGAAACAGATAGACGAACTTATACCAGCAAAAAGGGCACCCATGACGAACTGTATAATGTCATTTACGCCGTCGCCCTCGTCTAACAGTACCTGAACAGAGTCATCCTCCCTTCTCCCTTCTTCCTTCCGTTTGTCGATGGCGCCCTTCAACAACAAATACAAATCTGCCGTAGCCTGTTGTTTGCGCTTCCGCACAGTGCTCGGAAACCATCCAAGAAGACGGGAGGCAGCCGACACGCCGTTCTCCATATCCCAGTAAAGCTGCATAACGCGTTTCACGGCAGCTGGGTCATCCGCGATCTCCCGGCACGATGCAGCGCGGATTGTCAGTTGGAATACCGCCTATGAGAAATAAGTACAAGAATACACACATGAGTATGACATGTGAGATGGCATACATTGTAGATGTCATTGAAAGGATCGAACTGCCCATTTCCAGCCCACCTCTCCGTAATTTGGTCGAGATCTTGGAACATCAACGTGAGGTCTATGACGTTGTTGCCGCCATGAGTACACGAACGAATTCAAAAGAACTGGGCGGCTTACTTCTAGCCATACGGTCACGTCGAAGACACTTAGTTACTCGTTTGCTTAACCAGAATTTAAGAAAGGGAGAAATTGATAAGAGTAAGTGAAATAATCTCAATTGTCTCTACCTCGTCTCCATCGTTGATGTATTTCTCAACTTTGATGTCTCTTAACGACGGTGTCTACTAAGTGCGTGTCTCATGAATTCAAATTCGGGCGGAACGTGAGTGAAAAGGAAAGGCTTGCAAGTCCGAACAGTATCGCATAGCCCTCATAAAAGTGCAGATTTTTGCTTCCGAAAAACCGATGGCGGGATTGTTCGCTAGATACCACCCATACTTTGTTCTGCGTTTGAGGCTCAATCAGCAGGAAAGTTTGTCAGAACAATGTGAGGACATACGCGATGAACTGTGAAGGAGAATATGTTTCCAAATTCCTTCAGACCTTCCTTTATAAACGAATACCTCCTCGAGTAAAAGTCCCAAGCGCCGATGAAGGGTATACCAGCTTTGTAGGGCACGCCATCCTCGTCGGTCGATTTGAAGACATAGACAGTCACCAGGATTCCGGCCAGCCCAGCAAGAAGACTTAGCCCATAAAGAGAAGACCTTTCGGACAAGTTCAGGTCATCAAGGAAGGTCGGAACGATGTTCACTGTGTAGAACATCGATTTGAATAGAAATAGGGGGGTACACTCGCGAGACAGAGACAGACAGAGACAGAAACAGAAAGAGAGAAAGTGATATCGTTATTAACCTCTGCAGCGCGCTCAGATAGGGGACTAAATGCCTTCCCTGCAGTCGTAAAAAAAGATCTAACAAACGGAAGTATAGTGGATTGATCTTGTCCATCGACCCGTCCTCCTCGGCGTCCTCGATGTCCGGCTCTCCCTCTCAAGTCTCGGGAGAAGCTGCTGTTCCGTGTGCTATTCCAGTGTTGTGAAGGCATCCAGCGTTTGACAGAGGTGCACGAGGCCTCCTTCACGCTGAGAGTTTCTAGAAGTGGGATGTTTTCGAACACCGGGCGCCCATATTATGGGTACTCAGTAACCGCAGTGGTGCGTGGCGCATCCCCAGTCGCAAAATCAGGCTTTTTACATGCACCATTTTGTCTCCTAGTGCTTATTCAAGAGATAATGCGTTCCTGGAGTTGTCTGTTTGGACATTGGACACCCCCTTTGCAAATTTGTCCACGCGCTCGTTACGTTACTATGGGTTTGCATTTCACTGTGAATTGTCATCGTCACCTAAGAAGCACAGCATCGTGGCCTCATAATATACATATGTATATGGTTTGTCCTGGTCTGTCTAGAAGAATTGGAGGCTTTCTGAACCAGCTTCGAGATATTCGTTTCAGGAAATCAGTTAGGCGAGCTCCCCAGACAGAGTATTGCGTTAAGCATACAGGGCAGTTAGCTTGTGCGACGACACCAAAGAAGACCCGAAACCGAAGATTGAGACCTTGAGGAAGCAGGAGGAAGGAGAAGGAAGCAGCCACGTTTGGCAGCGCTCGGCCAGGAGCCCAACAAGACACGGCGGAAAATCAGCGTTGGCGCGAGTATGTCCCAAACAAATATCTCTTCGCTTCCAAGACAAGCCAGCCCGTTCGAGGGAGGCGCAAGGAAGGACGTGGTCAAGAGACACGTTTTCTTGCAAATTTGCTGAAGTCGCAGAGGCGAGTAGTAGTGCAAATTTACCCGATACAGTCATTCTGCTTACAACAACTTCGGAATGCACGGGGTCCTCGTCCTATACATATGATTGGTTGGAATTGTGCCAAAAGCAACTGACGGAACAAAATCTTTGAAGGAAGTATAGGTGGGTTAGAAAAGTCTTCGGCCCCCCCTAAAAAAGGAAAGTGGTTCCTGTCTGCGTCGTTCGCACAGAAAACCGTCAAGAAATGCCTTGTAACCATGCAAGTCTTTGCCCTAGATACATATGAGAAACAAAAACTATGTGTTGATTTGTTTTGCTGGATGAGTTGAGCTGGCAGACAGTGGTGGGTGGCGCCGCAAAACGATGCCGCGTCGAGCGCTACGCAGGCGGGAACCGCCTTCCTTTTTAAGGGGGGCCGAAGACTTTTCTGACCCACCTGTAGCTGACCCAAAGTTGTTGCCATAACAACTCGGGTGACAGGTGATTTTCCTTTGAGAGAATCGCTGCCTTAACGACTGGCTTTCGTACTGGAGGAGCTCCGAGACAGATACATCTACATGACCTGGCTTTTTATTTTGCAATACCACTTGGGCAGGAGGTCTGGGTCATCATGGAGAAGTGCATCTCCATAGTCCTGGTCTTGACACAAGGGTCGTTAAATAAACTCTTTATGTTATGATAAGCATTCGTGGTTGAATGGGGAAAGAGAAGTGCATAGTACGCGACTTCTTAAGCTACGATACTCTGATATTTGATATCTAAATCCAGTTTTAGAAAACACACGGGAAATAAACCAGCTGAACTCACAAACAGGCTTTACTGGCCGTGGTCTGGACCTGGAAAGTGCGGAGAAAGGTTTGTAAGTTTTATCGTCTTTCGAAATATGAAGGAAGATGCTGAAATTAACAGCCGACAAGCATGTACTTACAGGTTGTCTCTATCGGGCTCTGGGAGAATGTCGACTGGCTTTCCCGCCGCGTCGACAGCACTGTAGTCATACTTCATCAGAAATTGCGCGAGTATGACTTTAACTTCGAGTTTTGCGAAGCGCATTCCGAGACAAGGATGGCGGCCTGGTTGCAAGGTAATTTTTGTTATAAGTTTCATGTAGCATATACGCGCGAAAGGAGGACTGACCAACACCCCAGCCCAAGAAAGCCCAATGTGCCTTTTTGTCTTCGCCACGCTCGAAGCGAGACGGGTCCCACCTAATAGGAGAGTATGTTTGCGTCAGTATGTTAATGACCACGAGACATGACGAACACGTACTTCAAAGGATCAGGATAGATTTCGGGGTCGTGATGTATACTGTTCACCGAGTACGCGAGGAACGTGCCCGGCGACGCCTTGTGGCCTTCGAAGGACATGTCTTCGCCGTCCTGCGCAGGCAAGACGCGCCGCAGCAAAGAACCACTCATGACAAAACGGATCGTCTCGCGCAAACACAGATCAATCACTGCCATTTCTTCCTCCCATACTTGCGGAGGAAGCTGCGCAAGCTGCGAGCTCATGCTCCCAGTCGAATCGGTATACTTCGAGACGAATTCGCGTAGCTCTGCGAGAACCTTGGTTTTCCACTCGGGGTTGACCGCAAGAAAGAGCAGGAGCCAGCTCGACATTATACCTGTGTTGACTAATAAAACGAGGTAAGATACTGATAGATTACGAATGGAAACAGATAGACGAACTTATACCAGCAAAAAGGGCACCCATGACGAACTGTATAATGTCATTTACGCCGTCGCCCTCGTCTAACAGTACCTGAACAGAGTCATCCTCCCTTCTCCCTTCTTCCTTCCGTTTGTCGATGGCGCCCTTCAACAACAAATACAAATCTGCCGTAGCCTGTTGTTTGCGCTTCCGCACAGTGCTCGGAAACCATCCAAGAAGACGGGAGGCAGCCGACACGCCGTTCTCCATATCCCAGTAAAGCTGCATAACGCGTTTCACGGCAGCTGGGTCATCCGCGATCTCCCGGCACGATGCAGCGCGGATTGTCAGTTGGAATACCGCCTATGAGAAATAAGTACAAGAATACACAAATGAGCATGACATGTGAGACGACATACATTATAGATGTCATTGAAAGGGTCGAACTGCCCATTTCCAGCCCACCTCTCCGTAATTTGGTCGAGGTCCTGGAACATCAACGTGAGGTCTATGGCGTTATTGCTACCATGAGTAATTACATTCAGGAGATTCGTGGGAGGGGGGACTTACTTCTGGCCATACGGTCACGTCGAAGACACGCAGTTAGACGTTTGCCAAACCAAGAGGTCTTGAGAAAGGAGGAATCAGTCAAGAGCGTGTGCAATATCTTCATTTTGCTCTACCATGTCTCCGTCCTCAACGTTTTTATTAACCTTGATGTCTTTCAACGACGGTGACTAGATGTGCGTCCCATGAACGAAAATTACATCAGAACGGCAGACGAAATGACTTACATCTCCGTTCAGTATAACGTAGCCCTCAGAGAAATGCAGATTCTTGCTTCCGAAGAAACGATTCCGAGCGTTTTCACCAGATACCACCCATACTTTGTGCTGTGTTGAAGCCCGATCAGCAGCCAAGTCCGTTGGAACTGCTTAAAGACTTACGCGGTTGATTCTGAAGGAATACACGTTTCCCAATTTCTTTATCCCTTCCTGTATGAACGAATTCCTCCTCGAGTAAAAGTCCCAAGCACCGATGAAGGGTATACCGGCTTTGTAGGGCACGCCATCCTCGTCGGTCGATTTGAAGGCATAGACAGTCGCCAGGATTCCGGCTAATCCAGCGAGAAGACTTAATCCATAGAGATTGGACCCTTCAGACGAGCTCAGACCATCGAAGAAGGTCGTGCTGATGTTCATTGCGCTAGGCATGGGGGCAAGGGAGTGCAGCTGAGCCATGCTGCGAGTTCCGTTTAACTTATAACATGCAATCCCGAACGGTATTCTTGTTTAGATTCATTATATCCGGGTATGTGCGGGCGTCAAAAACATACCCCATAAGCTTAGAACCGATTCTCATCATTTTTACTGGGCGGCATCACATAGCATTCGCGTGTTCGAATGGATCGCGTACCTATTTCACTGTAAAGTTTACGTCAAGAGGGTCGTCAAAGTCAACATTCTTTGCCGTCCAAATTCGTTATACATGTATTAATTTTGTTTTTGGCAGCGAAACGACGTGCGATACGCAGGCGGGAACTGCCTTCCTTTTTCAGGGAGGGCAGCCGAAGACTTTTCTGACCCACATGTATCTCAGTTTGGAGACTTTTGACCTTATCAAATATTTCAGATGTTCCCGAACGTATTGTGCACATTGAAACATTCGTAAACGAGACCTCGTGCAAAACATACTGTATTCGCTCCCTTTGCACATAACATTTGGGAACTCACCATCACCACGCTTGTAACTTCAATTAATTTATCATTCGGCAACCAAAGGCTCGTAAGTACATGCGATCTATTTTACAGGTCGTCTTCGAGTTGAGCTTCGAGACTCTCTTACCGGCCAGCGATACTACAGAAAGGATTCTGAGAGTCGTTGCGGGTGAATAAACTCGAACACCTGCGAAGGCCGCGACGCGACTTGTAAGGAATCAAAAACCTGCGTGATCTTATATGCGAAGCCACAGCCATGACATTGATTATAGATTCATTCTTTTCATGTACGTACTCACAGAGCAAGCACCTCTTAAGAACCTTCGCTTGCCGTCGGTACTCTCTGAAACGTTGATTAATTTTCAAACATTGGAATAGGGTCTGCCTCCGCCAGCGGCGGTAGTCTCGCATCGGATTCACTGTTACCAGTGCATTCAGTTCGCATATTTGAGTGAACATGGCCGCTTTTCCATTCGTTCTTTTGAACTCCTTGTAACGGGCCTGCATTGGTGTATAACTTGGGCCGCATGATTGGCTAAATAAATGCACACAAAAGCATTCAACTCATGTCCTGAAGTTTCGAGAGATCAACAAATAACAATTATCTTTAAGGTATTCATACACTTCTAAAGGGGAAAGTACACGCGCCTTCAAGCTTTAGTGTGAGACAGTGATAAAGTGATAGGGGAAAGACTCGAGATCAAGCTTGAGCTAAACTTGCACTGCGACTTCCTCTGGTGCTATATCCGCGCGCTTGTCCTCTCCTATAACTTCCGCACCTGCTGGCGTTGTCGACGCTACTTCATTCGGAGCAGCGCTGGTCACCGCCTTCGCGCCCGCCGCTTCTTCAGTATCACTCAGGTTCGCCTCATCTGGAGCTGACTGTACCCCTCCGTTTGCTTGGCCACCCCCTGTTTCGGCGTCATCCGCTTTATGAATGAGATCGTTCCCATTATACTCCTTCGGCCTCTTCACCTCCCCGTCCTCGAATATCCAGGGACCTTTCGGCATCCTGCCGATGACCGCGCGAGCCTCCTCGTCTAGCGTCGGCTCGTCGAAGAAATCCCACTCGAGCTCGCCTCCATAACGTTTCGGCAGATTTTCGGGTGCAATTAAAGCCATGAGGTCACGGACACCAGCGCTGTCTCCACCCTTCAGAGCACCGATGATAAAGATCTTCTCGCGTGTATACTCGTCGAACCAGCCCTGAATATTGTTTTATAATCCACGGATTTAATAGTCAGTCCAAAGAGAGCGAGGCCAAACCCAAAGTGGCGCACCTTGATCCACCCCCAGACAGTAGAGAAGAAGGCCGGCGCGTTGACAACGACGACAGTGCCGAGCGTTTCAGGGTAGTTTGCGTTCGCAAGCACAGATGCCTCTTGCAGATGCGTGCGCAGCGTCCACATCTGGCGCAAGGACACTCCATTGAGGTCCACAATTGTGGAGACGGACGTGATTGGTGTAGGATCGATGGCATGCGGAAGGAAAGTGCAAAGAGGCGACACAAAGCGTGTCATCGCTTCGTATAGAACAACACTTTAATTTAGAACGATGAGTTCGGTTCGACTATATTTATGGAATGGTGAGAAGGAAACGCACATTCGCTCATAACGCCTCTTAGGAGGCACGGAAGTGATTTCATCCTGAACATCGCCCGACACCGCTCCTAGACGGTACACATAGATGGGTATACCTTGCTGCGCACACACCTCTCGTCAATGACCGAACGAATCAACAATGTAAAAGGTCTGGGATTTGCGCACTCTGTCTCGTCGCCCAGTCCACCTCGGGTAGTACCTCCGCGAGTTTTCAAATTCGTCTGACGGGAAGTTTGCGAAGAGTCTGTACACGTCGTGTTCCTTCTCCCACGCTGCACGATCAGCGAACTGCTTCCGCGCTTTTACGGGATCAAAGCGGCGCGCGCGCAAAAAGCGTCTGTAGGCAAGTTCAAGAAACAACGGATGATAAATCATCCAGGAGATCAGCTCTTCTGATGAAAACGAGAAAGCCGAACACACATACAGCACGGTTGCATCGTCATGCGATGCCTTGCTCCCCTCAGTCGCGGGCGTATACAAATCCGCCTTAGCCAAGTTCTCCTTAAACTCCGCGAGCGTGGCCTCCTGCTCTGCGGAGAGTCGGCCGAGGTGGCCATTGAAACTTCTGCCAACGTGCAAAGATTTGTTGCTCATCGTTGAATACGAGGAAATCAAAGCATCAAGGTTCTGACGGAAGAGGTCGCTGGTGTCGCCGAGGGGTGAGTGGACTCAGTGGAGGATTGCGGCGACTCTGAGACTAGAGACGCCGAGCCGCCGAAACGCGTCGCGGGTTCGTCATACGTACTTACCAGCAACGAAGATCCTCGCGCCACCACGTGGATCATTCCGTTTAGAGTCTGTGGCTGGCCACTCTAGATGTTATAAGTGACTCGTCAGATCGGTTTCTGAGTAAAAGCTATTTCCACGTAAGATGTTAAGTACATTTATCTGCTCGCAAAGTCGAGTGGCCGCGAATTTTAGCGGAGTTAGGCCTTAAGACGATTGTTTCCAGTCTACGCCGTCCCTTCCCGGGTCCGCCACTGATGTACTCTCGTTCTAGATTTGGAGTCCTACTATCATATGATAAGTTCTCTTTCGTATCGGAGATTTCTAATGTCCCCTATCTTTCTCTCCACTTATACAAAACAAGCACGAAGGAACTTCATCATTGTTGGTGCTTCCCCAAGTTTACAGGCCCTGCATCTTCAAACATTCGTATCCGATCGCAAAGCTGTAAGCTCATACATCGTGCTATACGCACGAGGATAACTTAAATGATATATTAGGTCAATAAATATGGACTACAAAGTATTGCCTCTGGCTGTTCCACCAAACACTCAGGCTCTTACAAGCAAGACTTTCAAACCTCCGCCTCTGGATGGCTCTCTGACTCTGCCGGAAATTTACGACTGGCACCTAAACCACACATCTGATCACCCACTTTTTGTGTACTCCGACGATGAAGGCGTGGAGTACACAGTTCCGTGGGGCGAAGGGGTCTGTGCTGTCCATAGAGCTGCCCGCGAAGTTCAGCGCCGTGTCGGACGTGAAGCTAATGTTAAGGGTGCAACACCAACAGTCGTTGCCATCCTGGCTGCAGCTGGTGCGTAGCTCTATGCTCTATGCAACGACTTCCTGCGCTTCCCCTTGATTCAATTTCTTATAATTAGACACCATAACTTACTTCCTGAATACGGTCGGCATTCTCCGTGCTGGGTATACTGTGTTTCCCATTTCGCCGCGCAGTTCGCCAGCTGCCGTTGCCCACCTTCTGCGCAAAGCTAATGTCACCCACATACTCATAGGCAGCGAGAATGCAATTCAGTCGCTCGTGGTGGCTTCTACCAATCTACTTGAAGATGACTACAGATCAAGCATGCAAACGTCTATCATCCCATCGTTCAAGGAGCTTTATTTTACCGATGTCTTAACGGAACCCGCGCCGACTATTCAATTTGATCTCGATTGCATTTCAGTCATTTTGCACTCGTCTGGATCGACTGCGTTCCCGAAGCCCATTTATTGGACACACTATCAGCTCTTGCAAATTTCCTGGACACCGTGTAAATAAACTCTATCTGTCTTTAAATTGAAAGTTCATGCTGATTTTAGACCAGATTTTGGAGAACAAGATATGTGCGGGTTTCGATTTGCTTGTCATTCGATGCCCATGTACCACGGAATGGGTCTGATGCAGACTGGCTGGACAGTAAGCGCCTTCAAAAAAACTGCATGAGCACGCTCAAATACATAACATCAGGCCACTGCTGGAGTCGTCATTACATCTTTCCAGCCGCATACTCCAGCGATCCTACCGAGTCCAGAAAGCGTCATGAAAGGCTCTATTGATACAAAGAGCGACATGATTTTCTGTGTTCCAAGCTTTGTCGAGGTAAAAACAAATCGGATGGTTTGTTCTGATGCCGAACTGAATTCTTGCAGGCATGGGGCGGTAACAAGGACTACATTTCCCATCTACGAAAAATCCATGGCATTGTTCGTATCCTCTGTGAATGCAAAATTCTGACACTGTCAGTGACAATTGACTTCGCTAGTTGTACGGCGGGGGCCCTTTAAATCAAGAAGTCGGCGATGCTCTGTCGAAAGAGGGCGTATCCATCTTCATACTTTACGGATGGTGAGTTAACTCTGCTTTCGATCTACAGCAATGACATAAAAAAACCTGCAGCTCGGAGATCGGAATCATGAGTCCCATTGTTCCCAGTAAGTCTGCGACGTACGTCCTTATGTCAAGCGCCGCAAGCTGATTCCGTGCTTGCAGAAGCTGTAAGAGAAGACTGGAACTACTTCCGTCTGTCGAGCAACATAAAGGGAGAATTCATTCCCGACGGAGAAGGCAACTTCGAGCTTGTCGTTGTTGTAAGCATTGACTAATTCGCTGTCTGGCAAATTTTATTCTCATTTTTTAATGTTTTAATGTCTTCCAAGCCACATCCTTATGAGGTTCCCTGCGTTTTCAATACGAAAGCAGATGGGGTAGATGCTTATGCCACAAGCGACCTTTTGACACCTCATCCTACCAAACCCGGATATTGGAAGATATTCGGCAGGGTCGATGACCAACTTATTCACTCGACGGGCGAAAAGGCCAGAATTCCTAGTACCTGAGAGAGATCCGGAAGCTGACACTACTACTACTCCTAGACGAATCCAGGCCCATTGGGTACGTTGTACAGTTCCTACTTTCTGATTCTCATTCTGATTATTTTCTCTTTACCAGAGAATATACTAAACCAGGACCCCCATGTTCTGTCATCGGTGATGTTCGGGCGCGGGCGTTTCAACGCCGGAGTCATCGTCGACCCAAAGCCTGAATTCAAATTTGATCCAAACGATACCAAAGCGTTGAGCGAGTTTCGTCAGAAGATCTGGTATGTCTTAATAAAACTTATAGGCATGAACCTAACTATTGCATAGGCCGACGGTCGAGCAGATGAATGAATATGCCCCCCAGCACTCAAGGCTGTTCAAAGAGGTCTGCATACATTGCTACATCCCTCTTTAGCCTTACTGATGTCCGAATTAGATGATTATTGTCTCTTCACCGGAAAAGCCCTTCGCCTACACGGCTAAGAACACGGCAAGACGACAAGCCATAATCCAGAACTACGAACTTGAGATCGACACACTTTATTACGCCGTTCAAGAAACCACACAATCAGATATACCCTTACCATCGAGCTGGACATTGCCTCATGCTCTCGATTTTGTGAGGACGATTGTGATGAAAGTAATGAAACATTCTATCGAGGATGATGCCGACTTCTTTCGTTTCGGGTGTGACAGGTTGGTAACTTAAATATTCTTTTAATGTTCACGATTTAATTGAATGGTTGCAGTCTTCAGGCTACCTGGATCCGAAATACGCTCTTGAACGCATTGCATGTGTCTGCCGACCTTAACACAAGAGGGGTGCCTATTAACTTCGTTTATAATCATCCCTCGATCGCGTCTCTGGCTGCATACGCTTCGAAATTAGCGGCCCCTACATCTACCGGCGTCGTCGTCGAAGATGTCGCCCACAAGGTCAGAACGATGGAGGATATGGTTGCGAAATATAGCGAAAATTTCGAAGCACATACTCCTATAGCCTCTTCCAAATCTTTCGATAGAGACATCGTCTTGATAACCGGCACGACCGGGGGCCTCGGTGCCCTCCTTCTTGCCAAACTACTCGAATCTTCACATATAGAGCGAGTCTATGCGCTTAATAGAAGCGGGGGGCAGCTTTTAAACCGACAGATAGAGGCTTTGAAGGGACCCGGCTTCGACGAGAAGATGGTGGAGTCACCTAAACTTGTTTTGCTAAAGGCAGACTTGGATAAAGATGATTTTGGCCTTGATTATATAATTCTAGAGCAGGTGAATCTTACGGGCTGTAAGAGATGTGGCTTGGCTGATTTTACTCGACAGATCCGAACGTCCGTCACGCACATCATTCATAACGGTGATTTCTGACCGAAAATCGGCACAATCGAAGCTTACTTGTTCTCATAGCGTACCCGGTTAATTTTAATATGTCGCTCACTTATTTCGAGTCGAGTATCCTGAGCCTTCGCCGTCTTATTGACTTGGCGTTGTCTTCGCCTCTAGCCACACCGCCGCGACTCCTGTTTACCAGTTCAATCAGTGTTGTTCATCGTCAGTCGTTTGGTTGCGTTTCCGATTAAAATTTAAACAGCTCAATCGTTTCTTTTTTAGGCCATCCCAGCAAAATCCCGGTTCCAGAAGAGATTGTGGAACCCTCGAGTGCCATCGGGACAGGCTATAGCGAGTCGAAATGGGTCTGCGAAAAGATTTTGTCCATTGCGTCTACCAGGACGCCTCTCAAGCCAGTGACGGTACGCATCGGGCAGATGAGTGGTACGAACACAAACGGCTGTTGGAATTCGAAGGAGTGGGTTCCGGCCTTATTCAAGTCGAGTATTCATATGAACTGCTTACCTGCCCTTGATGCGGTATGTCTCCACTAACAAAAGAAGAAACGAAGTTTTCCTGACGTTGGTATCCTTACGCTAGGATATTTCATGGCTTCCTATCGACGTTGCTGCTGGAGTAATCCTGGAGATGCGCAATTCGTCTGTGCATGTGCTTCATCTTGCTCATCCGGTTCCCGTCCCATGGTCCTCGATTTTCAAGCCAGCGTCAGAATCCCTCGGCATACCACTTGTCAGTTACTCTGAATGGCTGGAATCGCTCCGCAAAAGCGGCGACGGACTTAGCACCGAGAAAACATCAAAAAGTCTCCATGATAATCCTGCGCTGCTAATCTTCGATTTTTTCCAGTCGGCTGAAGTTCAAGGGACTCCTTCGGAATCTCTGGAGGCAATGGGCCTGAAGAGGCTCTCCCTCGAGGAGGCGTTGAAGGTGTCCCCTACATTGCTAAGTGAACGGATCAAGCCACTTTCGGGCGAGAGTGTGAAAGGATGGCTCGACTATTGGCGGAGCAGTGGATTTATCTCGTCCAGACACATTGGTAGTTGTTAGATAGAATTTTGTGTTTACATGCCGCGACATAACCCCGTTCCGCTGGTATTGGTGATTTAATAAGTAACCTTCCGTCTGCTTCGATGCCTTGTTTCAATCGCCACTTGAGGAAATAATACTCAGCAGTAGGGGAGCTCAAAGTTGAGCTCGAATTTCCTGAGACTGAGACGCCTGCTTTTTACGGCGACCCAGAAGCAGCTCGGCATGTCGGCTTTGTAAAATACAGGTGGGTCAGAAAAGTCTTCGCCCCCCCCCCCCCCCCCCCCCCCCCCCCCCCTAAAAAAGGAAGGCAGTTCCCGTCCGCCTTGTCGCCACAAAGGCGGTATCAAATAATGTTTGACTGCGCATAATCTTTGCCTTAGATGCATATTATAAACATACAATACGCACTTGTTAACTACTTTTTGGATGTGTTGAGCTGGCAGCACACCGTAGGCAACGGTGAGCGACGACTCGATGAAGCGGCAGCCTTTGCTACGCAGGCGGGAACCGCCTTCCTTTTTCAGGGGGGGCGAAGACTTTTCTGCCACCTGTAGAAGTATTCGCAGCAGAGTCTGATGCAGTCGGTGGTTGGTGGTCGAGCTTAAAAGTAGAGAAGATCTTTGATTTCTAAGATAAACAACGACCGTATAAGGAAAGGACAGAAGAAAGCTAGCAAGTCGACGTGGATTTTCACACGGAGAATGACATGAAGGTGCTTAGTGTACATTTATACAATTCTGAAAGCACTATATCTTATATGATCTAGTCCATGAGAACTGGAACGGCCTAAATATGGGCCATTATAAAAAGTCAACAGATGAGCCTATCCATTTCCCTTGTAGCTCTATTTCGGCGGAAGGGAAATAGTCAACGGATTTGACAGGCCGTGTCTATGACAGTAGCCACACGTCGGAGTCCGAAATATTTACATAAGCTCGCAGTACGAACAGTAACAAATCGGTTAGTAATCGCAATAATTGAAACCTTCCAAAAAAAAGGAAATTTCGACTTTGCCTTCTGCTCTCTTAATAAACAATTAAGCAAACTTTGAAATAGATTAAACAGCTTCGGCGTTGCGGTGAATGACTACACCTTCAAGCTATGTAAAAAGAATAGACAAGACAGTGAAGAGCGAGACAACGCAATTTGGGTGACCGGAAAGCAGCAAGAACTTAAGCCTCCAGAGAATAGTATGATGCAGAACGATTGAATCAGAAAACATTTAAGGACGAATAGCGTTCGTAAAAGCATAAGCCGCGGCCCGGCGACACAGGTCTGGCTTAAACAGTGTCGAATCCGACATTGTACAACGACCGTCGTTGATCCCGGCTAGTCGGAAGGCGGAGCATCGGCACTGGCGCGCTCATCGCTCTTCGATGGCCAAACAACCCTCCGTCTATCCACTTTGGTATGTAGTCATGGAGTCCACTGGTGCCTTTTCCCGCCTCAAATGCGACCTGCGACCACACGCTCCGGTACACACGATGAAGGGCACGGAACTCTTCCGGGCCGGACGGTGAAATGGGGAGCTTTTCCGAACACGCGCAACCGGGCATGTGCAGAGCAGTATTTCGCCCATATGTTGCGAAGTTGACGCCTGGAAGTGTAGAGCTCGCTGACAGAAGAAACTGCGGGTCCAACAGAGTGTCGTGTGGGTCCGAGTCATCGTTTTCATGGCCAAGAGAGCGCAGAAAACTGAGGAAAGCTGGAAAGACGAATGGCGGCGTGTGTGCGGCAAGATCCGAGAACCATACATTTGCAGAACGGGTGCGCTTGTGGGTGTAGACCGCGAGGCCGACGAGTAGGGTAGCGTATGATGCGAGGAGAATGCCAACGCTTCCGGAGAAAGTGATAAGGATGTTCGAGAGCGCGAGCAACGCTGAGATATTGAAAGATGTCGGTCTTGTGGAACTCCCTTGAGGGCCATTGCGAGCGCTTTGTGATTCTGATACTGTAGTCGATAACACCGCATCCATGATGGCGACGGGTAAGAGAACGACCGTCCAAATAGCCTCTAAGCCAACGTATTGCCCACCAAACGCGCATCTGCAAAGCCTCAATTTTGAGCCAAAGAGTGCAAAGAAAGAGACCAGTCCTATAACGAGCGAAGATCCAGATATTAAAGCGAGATCCGATACTTTACGACCGGCTGTAGGCAGTATGGAGAGGCAGATGGAGAAAGATAGGAAGGAGACGGTAGTGACGTAGAAAAGCAAGAAGGATCGGCCTTGCGCGAAAGTGAGGCGCCACCAAGTCATTGTAAAGATGCCAGATAGAGAGAACGAATAGAAAACTGGAAGAGCTTAGAAAAACATAACGATGGACGATCGAAATTGAATGGACTGAGCGTTGGTTTCTTTGACGTGGCTGACGCAGCTCGGACCGAGCCGAATTTACCACGATATTGAAATGGTGCCTTCCTCGTCTGTACACTCTTCTTTCTCGAATTTGTGCCATGTCATCATACTATAAAAAATAGGATAACTCTATGCCAGAATCCAAAATAAAATATTGGGCTCTATTCAATATCTAAATGAACGCTTCGAACGTTGGACAAGAAAGAAATGGGATAAATATGTCTATCTGGTACATAATATACTTTCTGTGAGATGAGCGATATACCGTTTATTAAATGCATTATATATATATACATTGTTGTGTCAAGTGAGATCCATGCGAGATATTGATGTGTTGGACAGCAGAGCGAAGGCAAGACTATGAGATGTGTAGAATAGAAAGAAAAATACAACGCAGTTGTATCCGAACCCGCAGCCCTTCGAATCCCCTCAGACCTTGCTATCGGAGCTTCTCAAGCGCTTGGAAGGTTTAGAGCTATGAGACGCCGCGTTGTCCACAATCTCCTCATGGTCAGGACCACGCTTCGTGCCGGAACTCTGCATTCCGGACGTCATCGCTTGGCGAGCGTAAGGCGACGTGTCCGTCTTATTCGGAGCGGGACCTTCGTTTACCGCCTTCGAACTCCGTAGCAGATAACGCGTTTGCAATGAGGGTGGTATCACGTCCTTAAAGCTCTTGCCCGCTGAGACTTCGACCGGAGGAGGGGGTGCCGAGTAGTTGGATTTCAGTTCGAGTAGCGTGGAATCAATGGCCTTGATAAGATCAGCAAAGACATTCTCCGCTTCACGATCACGAGGAAGCCTGACTGGCTCCGGGATAATGCCTCCAAGCATTGCAAGGACATGTGGGTGGGGTTTCGATGGATACAGAATCCCTCGCCACTCTCTCATCAACGGAAAAAGAGGCTTGAAGTAGTGGTGCACCCGAGAGATGATTTCCGTTTCGTACTCATTCTCGACCGTCATCATACTGATTTTTCTTTGACCCACACTTTTCATGGCCTCTCGGTCGAGAGGATTAACTGCAGCTGGCGACAAACCGCACCAAGCAGCTATTCCAGTGTCATTGAAAGCGCAATCAGCTGCAGCGCGAGGAGCGTCATGTGGACCACCTTGCGTAGTGCACACCCAAACCAATACGTAGAGCAACGATTCCAGATCGTGGTAGTAACAGTGCTTTTCAATCCTCCCCATGAGCATGTCGATTGACATAAAAGGCAGAGTCCCCTACAGGCTTTTGATCAAAAACGAGAATTCATAGATGCAAACACCACGTACAGTTCTTTCTCCTTTAGCGCATCCCGTCCTCGGTTGTTTTATTGCGTAGTCGAAGTCGATCACCACTCCCTTTCGTAGAAGAAGTTCTTTTATCTTAACGAGAATAAGATTCCGAGGGCTGATGTCGCGATGGACGATCTTCTTTTCATGGAGTGCTTTTATAACTGGAATGCAACGTTAGCAGTAGTTTGAATAGACAATGAAAACAGTAACGAACCCAATACATAATCTTTAAACGCCGACACGAGTTCCGTGAGTGAGTCGAAGTCCTCCAAACCTTTCCCGTAAGGCGTAATGAGCAGTCGATGGTGATCCCTGATCACCACATCCTCATCGTCCAATAGATCGCTGTCGGTCGTGTCCTTGATAATCTGGCCGTTGATGCTAAAGTGCACAATTTCATGATCAACAAATCTGGAGACTCCGTCTATCGTCTTGATATCTTGCAAGACTTCCGATTCCTTAAGAGGTCGAGATCGATCCACCCAAGAATCCTTTAGCACAGAAACGTAGTCGTCTCCTTCGCCCTGTACCATAAAACAGACCGTCCCACGACCGCAAATGACAGGATCTACATGAATCGTTTCGAGGATCCTGTAGAGCTTGCCATTCATCTTGACACAAAGACGCTTCGTCGCAGCGCGTGTGAGGGGTTTCTTTGACTTAGTAGATGGATTAGCAGGAGGAGCCATGGATGGACCAGCCGCAGTAGCTTCGGGAGCGTTTACCAAAGGAGCTTCCGGTGGGCTAGCTTTGCCAGGTTCGGACGAACTAGAAGCGGCTGAGGTCGACATGGCAGGTTTTGAAGGACGCGTATCGGTAAAGAAGGACGGATCAAAGCCGATGTAGTACTCTTCAGAAACGAGGAATCCGATTATGACGCGCAAGAAATCTTCCGGAGAAGAGTGCACATTGAACCTCGTCGAGACTCGGATCCCTGCGCGGTTGAAAACGTAGAGCTCCATGTCGTCGTCAAAAAGACAGAAGGATACGACGAAACGACGGTCTTCTTGGTGACTATAACAAAGTCGAGCATACTGCGCACCTTGGACTTCTACCATATTGAGAGGAAACGTAGGGTTCGACTTCAGCTCGCCAAAGCCATAAACGCCGGCCCAGCTGCCCTTCTCCTCTCGTTCTGCGTCCTCCCTGCTTAGCACGACGATATCCGGTTTGCGTTCCGCCGTGGTGGAGTTCAATGCGATTTCGCGGTAGCGGTCGGAGAACACGCGATCATTCGAGCTCTTCTTGTAAGCAGGGTCGAGAAAGGATCGAGCTTCATCGACGACCTTGTTGAAGTAGGTCACAATGTGCGGCTCAGCACCAGGCTTGCCTGTTACAGGCCAATTGACCCACTTTCCATCGCGGTAAAGACACTTCCCCTTGAGATGCTCGAGTACTTTCTTTAAGGGATCGATGCAGTCGCGAGCGAGGTTGGCTTTGGAAGCCATGTGTTGAAGTCGGGCAGAGCGTCGAGGCCCGTCGGGGGAAGTAGCAGGTGTGGAGGGTGCGGGAGTGGGAGGGGATGTATCACGTACGTGAGTCGCATCACCATCTGCCATGCTGGATTGCAGTTCATCATCACCAGAAGCCCCCTCGTTTGATTCAGCGTTTGCGTGATTGTTCTCGACATCGGCCTCAGCCTCGGGGTAACGAACATGTTCGACGGATAGGCCTGTAGTCACATTGAAGGCACGATCGGGAAAACTGACCGAGACGAGTCCCGGAATGTTGCGGAAGGTAGCGTCCATAACTTCGTCTCGGACAGATGTGCCTATGTCGTCCCTCTTCTCTTTCTGTATATCAGGAGATTGGGAGCCAGCGTATCTTGTTTTCACGTAGGTCTTATTCTTCAACGGCGACTGGGAATCGAAGGTGTGAGGAAGATGCCCGAAATCGTTTACGTTAGACGCGGCGGCGTCCGACGACGACGAAGGCGCCGGTGGCTGAGGAGGAGGAGTCTTGTCCCGTGAAGAGGCCCAAGATGGGAGAGGGACAGTAGGTCTTTCAGACATTGTGTTTAGCAAGATGTGGGAGATGGTAGAAGAGAAGCGATGGGGGTGAAGTGCATGTTGAGCTCACCTTAAAAGCAACAATGGGCTTCAGCCACAAGAACGTTGCTTGTTTGGGGTCCTCAGGGTAGTCCTGTGGCTGGATGACGATGATGGTTGAAGTTGGACTGTGGCTTGCAACGTGACGCGACTTGTAACTCACAGCGTAACGCTACGTTACGGCTTACAAACTACCACGCTCAGTCACGTCCGTTACCAGACGCGTCTTTTCAAAGTTTATCCGATTTCATTGTCTCTGCGAATCCTTTTTGTCGATGTAGGAACGTACACGCTAAAATTTGACGGTCGTTACTGGACAAAATAGTGGACTTAGACTTGAGATAGTGATGATCATCGATGATCATCGATGATCACTAGTGATCACTAGTGATCACTGGTGAAAACCAAGTCTAAGAGCTATTCATTGATGATCACTAGTGATCACTAGTGATCGTCGATGAATGGGCACTTGGTTTTCATCGTTCACTAGTGATCACTAGTGATCATTAATGAATGGGGACTTGGGTTCATTGTTCATCAGTGATCATCAATGAATGTCGTGCTTCGACTTGAGTGTTCACCAGTCATCGATGAACAGTGAAATTCTATCTACTCAAGTCTAATAAAAAGCCTCATAAATGAGCAATGATCGGTGAATGGACTTGACTGGTGTTCACCATTCACCGATGAGTGGTGAATGCCTCAAATCCGAGATCATCCGAGAAAAAGACTATAATTTAATAATTAGTAACACAGCCGCAAACTGTGATCGACGTTCTGCTTCGTCCTGTTACGCGATATCGGGCGGACACTCGCCATCGTTCCCACGCTCTCGTCCAACCCAGCTCCTGAGGTTTCAAAACAATCTCCCTGTCTCGTCTGCACAGTCCATCATGTCCAGCTTTGGAAGCAGACGCATAACGCTGCGTGTGACTATCACAGTTGACTAGACGGCCCAAGTTTGTCCGACACCTCGTCGCTCGTGAGCTTGGATGAATACAAGAACCGCAATAGCAGCGGCTCTTCGCTGTCTCTTTCGTTCAGATCGGCGGTGCACACCGAGCCAGAGGATGATAGCGTCCCTGTTAGCTCGAGGGACACCGGGTTACTTGTTTTTTAAGAAAAACGAAGACAATTATGAACGGCGGGAGCTGGTCGACAGTGCAGGACTTCCACTCCTTGTCCGGATTGGAGTCTGAGTTTGACGCAAGCGCGTTCGATGGTACGTCCTTGTTGTTCAAATCTCTGTTTCGTTTTTTGTTTTGTTTTGTTCTAATATTAAGAAAAAAGCGTGGTACTCCGCGGATCCTTCTGCAGTTTTCGAGCGGCTGAAGTTGTCCGAATCCTCTGAGTCCTTCGAGCGAAACACGCAATGGCTGCGCGACCAGACGTCGCGCGCTATCAACGGCATCATGACATCCGAGTTTGTCGTCTCCAATGGTTCCTCACTTGCGCTGAGCGGTGACGATCTGGATGCGCAGAGCCCATTCGACGGCGACCTTGCACTGCAGCAGGACAACGGCCGCTATTGCTACACATACTTACTACACGTACACCTCCGGGAGCTCATCGTTCGCCGCGTCTGCGTCCGCTGCTCACGACGACATCAGCATCGGCGAGCACGGCAGCCACCGCATCGCGGACCCTTCGTGCCCGGCCAGTTGGGTTCACAAGGTGCTTCTGTCCCGTTGGGTGGTGTAGACCCGTCCTTACCTCAGAGCCAGCAACTCCTCAATGGCGCCGCCCCCCAACCCGCTCGCCGTAGGTGTGCACACGGGCAGCATGGGTGGTCTGCCCTTTACACCCTCGAACATGCTCCCTGGACGTCCCAGCCTCCCGGACGACCCCGTCATCCCTCATAGCGGCTTCGCGACCCTCGAAGAGGGTGAGAAAGTGTTCACACAGCTCCTACGCAGGGCGGGCATCGACACGTCATGGAAATGGGACCAGACAATTCGTGCAACCATCACTGACCCGCTGTATAAGGCGCTCAACACTCTTTCGGAGAAGAAAATTTGTTGGCAGAAGGTGCGTATTCCAGTATTTTTTTGAATCTGAGGAAATACGTGCTGATAAGGAGACTAGGAAAAAGAGCGCGAAGAGCGCGAGGCTCGACTTGCGAAAATCAGGCCTGCGATTCGAAACATGCTCAAGGGCAACCCAAACGTCTTCCACTACTCAACTTTCCAAAGCGCAGACCGTTTGTTCGCACAGCACCCAATCTGGCAGCAGGCCAAGATCGAGTCTGAACGCAAGATGATCTTCGAGGAGTACGTCGCGGAGCTCAAACAGCGCGAGGTGCAGGAGAGCCGCGCAGTGCGTGCGTGCAGCGTCGGCAAGGTTGTTGCGCTGTTCAAGGAGCTCAATGTCGACATGCTCACACGGTGGCGCACCACATACTCTGCGCTGCGCGACTCGGACGCGTGGGCGACGGATCCGGAGCTGCAACGCCTCCCGTCGCTCGACGTCCTCCTCGCGTTCGAGGACTACGCGCGTGTGCAGGAGCGCGAGTTCGAGGATCGCATGCGTCGGGAGACGGTCGAGAAAGCGCCGCGATCGGAAGGGGCAAGGGGCGTTCAAGTCACTGCTGCGCGAGCTCGTCGACGTGGGCCGTATCCGGGCGAAGAGCAAGTGGAAGGACGTCTACCCGGACTTCGGGGACGACGAGCAATATCTTGGTCTGCTCGGTATTCCGGGCTCGAACCCACTTGAACTCTTCTGGGACGTCGTTGATAGTCTCGATCAGAAACTTGACGCGAAGGTTACTGTCGTCGAGGAGGCGATCCGCAAGTCTAACGAGCAAGCCGAACAGTCGTTCGAGTTTGGTCCCAACACGACGGAGGAAGAGTTCTTTGCCGCGGTTGCCGCCGCTCAAATGCATCACGAGGACTCGCAAAGCCTTGACAAAGACGACCTTAATGAGATCTATGACTTCGTAAGGCTTCGTAGTGCGTTTTGGGTTTCTATGATATTTACTCGCGTCTTTAGATGCACAGTGACCTTTTCAAGAGATTGGAGTCCGAAAGGCGGCGTGCGCAGCGGAAGCAACGACACATGCAAGATGACTTCCGCTACGCGTTGAAGAAGCTTTCAGACCCAATAGACGTCAACGCATCCTACGACGATGCCATCCCTCTCATGGAAAACCTTCCTGAGTACAAAGCACTCGAGGATGAAGGCCGACGTGCAGCTTTCAGTAAATTTATCAAGAGACAGAAGGTGATTAATACGCGTTATGTGTAGGAAAGCTGGAAGGTACTCATTCTCAAATCTCAATCTTTCAGGAACGCTTGCGCGAGCGCGAGTTATCAGAAGACGGCGGCTCAGGAACGGTCAACTTCGGCGGGCCAGGCGGCAGCGCGGGGTTCGCGGGCGGTGTGACGCCGGGCCTGCCGACGCCCCTGCCGTCAGCGGCTGCGGGAGGCGGAGGTGGGGACGTCGCAATGTGGGGCGTGTCGGTGAGCTTCGGGCAGGGGGAGCGCAAGGAGACGTCGGGGCTCATGAGCGCGTGAGAAGCGTCCTTTTTTCTTTTCTTTTCTTGCTTTCATTTTGCATGCCTATTATTCGGGGAGTCTTCGCTTGACTCGTCTCCGGGGATTGGAGTGTGAGGCTGAGAAGGTCCCCTCGCTGACTCATCTTGGCGCATTAGCTAGAGTTGTCCTCATCTCAGGCAACTGCCCGCCGCTCCGCAAGTCTGAGCTCGAGTACTACGCCATGCTCTCAAAAACAACTGTGCACCACTAACATGCAGCCGCCGACAATTAGTGCATCAGGCTCTGCGTCCACGCACGGTGTTTTCAAGAGCCGCAGCGGGCTCGCAGCGTCCCTCGGCGCCGCCGTCGACTCGCTCTTGTGGATATCCACAGCCATTGGTTTTCTACTCAATATTCTTGAAAAAATAAGTTGTAATTAAATTAAAACAAAATGTAAGGTGACCCGCAGGTCACTCGCTATACCCACTCCGACCCGGACCTGCCATACCCGGACCCGCAGGTATACTGACCTGTGGGTCCGGGGGTCATACACGGGTTCGGGTCTGGATTTTGAAAATCTCATACCCATGCAAACAGGTCCGGGTCTACCCACGGATCGACCTGTGCTATGCCCTACCACCGACTGCAGCTTCGAAATGATGTGTCGTAAGGACATCGGGTCTGGTCGGAAAGGAGGTTATTTGTAATAAAACTGGTCTTTCAAAGTTGTTTTCATTGATCATAAATGAACAATGATTAAGATTTGACTTTTAAAAATCATTACTCATTGATGATCATTGATGATCATCAATGATTAGTAATCACTAGTGATCACTAGTGATCAATGAAAACATAACTTTTTTCATTGATGATCATTGATGACTGGTGAATTCCAAGTCTCCGTTCATTGATATTCATTGATGATCACTAGTGATCACTAGTGATCATCGATGAATAGCTCTAGGACTTGGTTTTCACCAGTGATCACTAGTGATCATCGATGATCATCGATGATCATCGATGAATTTCCCAAGTCAAAGTCCAAAATCCCCAAGTCCAATGTTTTTTGTCCGATAGCGACCGTCATACTAAAACTCCAGAGTCGAAGTCCCTACCAATGTGAGTTGTAGCCAATTTACTTATAGCGTGAGTAATTCAAGAACTATTTTGCTTTCCCGGACCAGAACAAGCCGGAAGACTTTAACCTCTGTAAATCTTGCGAAATTATGATGCAGTTTTGTCGTCGGTTATACGTGGTGGACGTTTCGTTTATGTCATACTTGCAACGGACTGCTCGCGCATACCTTAGTTGCCAAAGGGTGCTCCACCCCCCTTGACCTCGCCCTCGGTCTCATGCATGCCACTGCCCACGCTCACTTTACCCCAGAATGTGCGTCCCTGCCAGACGATGTAGTGAAGTCATGGTGTGAGGACCGCTGCATTGGCCTCGACGTACTCGGAAAACATTTTCTTAACGGTGTTCGAGAAGGAGTTCGAAATAGAGATGGCCAGCAGGCGGCGGCTCGATTCGAAACACTGCAAAATCGAACGCTGAGCCCCAAATCAACTGGAATTCAAAATGGAGCGAGATCTTGTACGTGCCGTGTCAAGCAGAACAATGCTTCCCAAGCTCGACGCGAACAGCGACAACTCGACTGACTCAGGAAACATCATACTCACATTTTTCAGCCTCGACAAGAGCCTTACGCTATGGTACAGCAAGGACAGTTCGAGGCAGCGGAGTTGCTGCCCGAGTGGTGCGATACATTGCAACATATAATCGTAGTACCGCTCGGGCACCGTAGCAGCAAGACAATGAGTGTGCTGCTTTCTCGACGAGGAAGGGGGAGCCGCCAGCATGTTCTGGAACCAAGGGAGAGTCCACGAGTCCACTTCACAGTAAGTGTGCACATCCAAATTCCGCAGGGTTGCGTGCTTTGCGAAAAACCCGCTTTAATTCAATACCTTCATATATGAAGCCCAGCCGGAATGACTGGGGATTGGGGAAGTGGAGTTCTGACAGGTCCATCTCGGAGAATTGCGTCCCGAGGCTGAGGTGCAGAGTTCGAAGGTTCTTGTGCTGGTGAAGGAATGTGAGTAGTGCATCCATAGGTTCGAAGGATCTATTAAATAAAGCAGTATCCTCCCTTGTCTCGAGAGAGACTCAAGTATTGTAAGTTTCTGTATTGGTTGGACAAGAGAGTATGCTAACGGAGGAGGGAGACTGTGGCTTGCAAATGCGACAGGCTCGTAACTCAAATACATGTACTGTACTACCAGACGCGTCACAGTAAGTTCAGAGTCCGCTTTTATTGTCTACTGCTGCCTTTTGCTCTGTACTTGATTTTTGAGCAAGTTGTGGGCACACACCTTGAATGTATTTCGCCGATATCTATATAAACGTGAACTGACTCGGAGTACACAGACGACGTTGGTAACCACCTTACGCGCAAACAATTTAAGAAGCCTGACGAGAATAAGTACCTAGATTGTTCCATGTTGTAAGGCTCAGACTCAAGATAGGATTGTATCGTAAGTCTTTTCATTGTAGTGTAAAAGGGTCTCCTATCTTCTTTTCCTGAATCCCTTAATTTGTCTCGACCTAAAAGAAATTGTTACTCGCAGTTACCAGATTCGTCGTGTGTACCTAGTAAGAAGGCATTTTGTAATATTTAGCAGTCTTCAAGCTGGATTGGGTGGCCGCACTTACTTACGTGCTTAACTCTCTTTTTTCTTCTCCTCAACTACGAGGTCAGGGGCTTTCGTGTAGAACTTCTACACGAAAGCCCCTGGCCTCATACTTAGGACAACCGATAATCAAGAGCCCGTAAGGTAACAAAGTGCGTTATTATATAAGAGAACGGAGGAACAAAGTGCTAACTAAAGACATGCTTCGAACGATCAGTCGATTATCTCCTCCGCGCCGTCGTCTTCGCTTTCCGCTTCCGCCTGCCGCTGCCGCTCTCTGCGAAGATGCGCTTTGACTTTCTGCTCGAGCTCTTTATTTGTCTGCAAGTTTCGGAGGGGAAAAAGGTCAATTCAATACTATTTGAGAAGAAAAAAAAAACTTGGAGGAGACGAGAAAGGGGAAGACTGTACCTTAAAGTCCGACCAGCCAACCATTTTGTTGCATCCTGTAGCAGGGCATTTCTTCTTTACCGATTTGTTCCCAAGATATTCCTCAATCGCGGCTTTGCAGAAGCTATGTGTGCATACTTGTCTGGAGACGGGTTGCGAAACGTTCATTGGTAGTTAGCATAAAAGGCTGGAGAGAGAGCGAGAGCGGAATGCACTTACGAGGTAAGCGGATCCTCAAGGATTCTAAGGGTGATAGGGCATGTGTAGACCTGAGAGACACCGCCTACAACAATGTCGTCGTCATCTTCGTCGTCACCTTCCTCTGCGGTATACATTTATTAAGTAAATCGACGAAGAAGACAATAAGGTAGCACGGATGGGTACATACCTCTGTCGATAAGCTCGGTCATAGGCGGCATGCCCTGATCAGGGTGCTGAACCTCCTAAAGATAAGAATGTGCGACATGCGATCAAAAGCAAGTAAAAAATATGGGAGTAACGCGACGAACAAATATGCCTTGCTTGAAATTAGCGTAGACTTCGTCCTTTGCATACTTCTGCCTCGTTGTCTTATTCTCCCAGGCTTCCTTTTTGTCTTCGACACCTTGTTCGTACCTTCTCACTACGTTGCTCTTCGTTTGCACCGAGCCCATAGATTTATATAAGCCCCCCAAAAAAGTAGATGTTTGATTCTCACTATTTCTTCATCCAAACCAAGGTCGTTGGCGATGCCTACCAGGGTATCCTTATGTGCCTTCAGCTCAGCCTGCGTATCAAGTAGATCACGCATGATGATATCCATATGGGCGAGCTCTTTCAAAGCCTATATTATCCATAAAAAAAGGATAAGTATGTTGAAGTCCGCATCAGTCTATACGCACCGCTTCGCCATCCCTGCTCTCTCCCGCCTCGGCCATAGCAATTCCCACCTGTTGTACAAGCGGGAATGCTGACCTGTGGATGTTTCCCAAGACTTGCTCCCAGTCATCTGCAATCTGTGCGATTCTTCTCCCATCCGCGCGCGACAGTGGCTGGTCCTGGAAGTTCTCGATGTCGATAGTCTGTTTCACAACTTCCTCTTCTTCCCCCTTCCCGTCCTCCTCCTCTTCTACATGTTTGCGACGCAATTTCTTGCCCTTTTCCTTCTTTAGTTCGCCGGCCTTCGCCCTCTTTGCGGACTTCCTTGACGCCATACGCGGCTGTTCTTCGCGACCTTGGTCATCGTCTTCTACGTCTTCTGTGCGCGAGCGTTGGGACGGTTCGCCCTCTTCAATATTGTCTTCCGATACTTGACGGCGTCGAGAACGAGCAGTGCTTCCCCGTGCGATTGAAGGCATTGACAAGTCAAGTGAATGAAGTCGGATTGCGCACGCGCGTTCATGACAAACTTTAGGGCCGGCTGAGTCGCGTACCTCCGATCTGCGAACGAAAACACGTGACAAATCCTCTGCTGTGTTTCTTTATCATCGTAAGCTGGTGGCTGAGGTCTAAATGGAAAGAGAAAGGGAAATCACTTGGAATATAGCGGGCTGCACTGATGTGTGTTCACCGTGTCTATTTACTCTACCGTTGCACGGAAGTGGAGAACCAATCTTCATAGCTTCGAGTCCAACATTGAGCAACACCAAGTAGGGTTGACAGGTTTGATCTTGGGAGTTTTCTTTGGCATCGATTTGCCTTCTATTTGATCAACAGGAATCACGGACAGCTGAATAGTGTTCAACCTCACTTGCAGACCGCAACTCTGGATGAAAACCGAGGTTATCGCTGAACCCTGCAAATCCATCTCAAAATATGTATACCGATTGGATTCTGCCCCAGCCTTTGCCTTGTGTGCAGGGTGCGCCATCCCCTCAAGAACAGCAGAATGATTTCGGAATTTGTGAATGTATATGACAGTGTAAATGATTATATTCGACCTTGAATTCGTGTTCTCTCATCATCTGTGAATTCTGTCGACCGATCGCTCGCATGGCAGCCTCATCATCAAGCTCGATACTTACAACCGCCCGAACCAAACATGGATAGTCTTTCAAGTCGAACGCGTATCCGGACGCAAGGATCCTTTTGTAACGGAGTTTACAGATTACTGCGCTCTGTGATATCCGTTACTAGGCGTGTCGACGCTTGAAACTGCGCTTAATTTCTCTGTATTTGTCTTATATTTTCCACTCGTCTCCTTAACTGAGAAGAAAAAAGTGGGCGAGAAACGTCAACTGCGAGTCACAACTGTTTTCTTGTGGACGAAGAGAAGAACTTTGGGGGTCTTTCTTTTCAAGTCTCTAAATAATGCTTATTGTACTTGCTCAGTCATGCTTTGGAATCGCACCGCATGACATGAACGCTGCTGCAAATCATGCTCGACTGGATAGGAAGGTGTTTCGCACAGCTACCATGTATTCTCACAGCTCCTTGATTTGCCGCGCATACAGTACTTTCAATTGACCACGTGCCAAGATGTCACCAGGAGGGTCCTCAGGCCGAAGGTATGTAGAAATGTCCTGGCATCTGCATTATAAAAGTGGCCTGCCTTCCCTCGATGTCTCTCATTCTCATTCCCCTCTCATCTACCTCACAAGCCACCTCAACCGCCTTTTGCAATGTCGCTTTGGACAGCACCCCCTCCCCCAGCGACCCCGCTTGGTCGTTACCGCGTTCTTTCTCCGCTCGCTGGCGTGCGTGTCTCGCCGCTCCAGCTCGGAGCCATGAGCATCGGCGACCAGTGGGCCGCTTGGCATGGGGTCAATGGACAAAGAGGCATCCTTCAAGCTCCTCGACGCGTTCTACGGTGTGGGCGGAAATTTCATCGATACGGCCAACAACTAGTGAGTGCCTTGTTATGCATATCAGGCTAATATGAATTTCCTGATCACGTTCTTTTCTGTAGCCAGGATGAGTCGTCCGAGGCATTCATCGGCGAATGGGCCGAGAAGAGAGGCATTCGAGATCAGCTTGTAATTGCAACGAAGGTTCGTAGTACTAAACTGACTTCTTACGACACAACTCAAGCATATTCGACCAATTAGTACACGACGAACTACAAGCGCGCGGCCACCGACATTAACATTAAGGTGAACTACACGGGCAACAATGTCAGGTCGCTCAAGGTCAGCGTCGATGCAAGCCTCAAAAAATTGCGCACCAACTACATCGACATACTTTACGTGCACTGGTGGGACTACAACGCTTCCGTCGAGGAAGTCATGAATGGCTTGCACAACCTCGTCGCCGCGGGTAAGGTGCTCTATCTCGGCGTGTCCGATACACCCGCGTGGGTCGTCGCGCAGGCAAACACTTATGCGAAGCTCACCGGCAAGACGCCGTTCGTGATCTACCAGGGCGCGTGGAACGTTATGGCGCGCAGCTTCGAGCGCGACATCATCCCGATGGCCTTGCGCTCGCTCCGTGGAATGTGATTGCCGCCGGTCGCCTTCGCACGGACGCTGAGGAGGCAAAGCGAGCAGAAACAGGCGAGAAGGGGCGCACACTTTCGCAAGCGGAGTGGAGGCGCAACGAGGATGAGAAGAAGATGAGCGCGGCACTCGAGAAAGTCGCGAAGGAGGTCGGCACCGAGCACATCACTGCTGTGGCGATCGCGTACGTGATGCAAAAGACGCCGTACGTCTTCCCGATCATCGGCGGGCGTAAGGTCGAGCATCGTTTGGCCAATATCGAAGCGCTCAAGATTTCGCTCTCGGACGAGCAGATCAAATATCTCGAGAGCGTCTTGCCGTTCGATCCAGGCTTCCCCGTTACGATGATTGTAAGCATCGAGAGTAGATTTTTTGATATGAGAGACTGACTTCTCGACAGGGCGATGGCACGTCTTCGAGCAGACTTCTCTCGTCTGCTGCTCATGAAGACCGGTGGCCGCTCAAGCAGGCGATCAAACCTAAAAGCAAGTGATATGTGTAGTAATATGATCAACAAGTATCCTCGCTGTTGTCAAAATCATCCGTAATGCGAAAAGGAGATACGTCGTATGATCGATTTTTGCCTTCAAATGCATGCTGTAACCGAAGAGATCCAACCTGGTAAGATTTCCATAGTATCGAGTTTTGCGGCTTATTCTGGTCCGAAAGGTAAACTGGTTGTCAGGCTTCTTAAGTTACTTGCGTGTAAGGTGGTCAGCAACGTCGTCTGTGGACTCCGGATCAGTTCACGTTTATATAGATATCGGCGAAATACATTTACAGTGTGTGCCTTGCTCAAAATCAAAAGTACAGATGTGGCGAGTCGTGATTTGTAAGCTTCGACGCCGCGTATTTGAGTTACGAGCCTGTCACAGTTTCAACTTTCAAGCCACAGTTCGAATTTCAACCATTTTGTCGTCGTCGTCATTGCTCTTCACATCAAGCTTGAATGGTCTGAAAGAAAATACTGGCCTTTTTGTCTCCTCACCAGTGCAGGGAAAGCCCTACTTTCCGATATACGATCAGGAAAAGAACATCGACATCTTTCAAAGCTATGGAGGGTGTTCTTCTTGACATCCCGGAGCTCGTTTCCGTCAGCTTTCCAGATTCTGCCTTCGATTTGAACTCAGGCGCGCACATCAGACAAGCTCCTTGCGCTGAGCCCGAGAGCGCGCGCGCGAGTGCTAAATCGAAGGGCGGGGCATTTCATGAAGCTGAACTTACCACCCCAGATGGTGATGCTCCTTACACTCGTGACAAATGCCCTACTTCCACTCCTGCACCATCCACTCCCACTACTTCCACCGAAGTGCCTAGGCTCTCTGCCCCACCAAAGGCTAATTGTCAACGCAAGTCAAAGGCTTCTAGAGTCAACCGAGTTTGCAAACATCCTATCCAGAAAGTGCTCAGGCATCTCAAGAAGACTGTCTACCGCTCAGGAAAGTGGGTCGATTGGCCTGCGACAAATAACACCGGTGCGGTGTCGAGTGTTGCGTCCTACTCCAACAAGGTCGTTGATGAAGCTCGATCCGTCCTCGACCCCGCTTACAAGAAAAGCCCGAATGATCGCGTGTTCTCCGACCGCTATTCCAAACCAAACATCGCTGTATTAGCCATGGATGATGCCGACCGAGAGGAGAAAGGCAGCTGGGCCGATATTTACGGATTTGGTGAGCTGATGTCGCACGCGGAAGTTTACTCTGAAGAAATAGAGAACCGAAACGCGGAATATGCTCTACTTTCCTATCATTCCCAGGAAGACCGTCGTTTCGTCGTATCTTTTTGTCTTTTTGACGACAACATGGAGCTCTACATCTTCAATCGCTCTGGGATCCAAGTCTCAAGGAGATTCAATGTGCATTCTGCTCCGAGTAATTTCTTGCGTGTCATATTGGGGTTTCTCGTTGCTGCAGAGTCCTACATCGGTTTCGATCCATCCTTCTTCACCGATACGCGTCCATCAGAACCTGCCATGTCAGATCCAGCGACTCCTAGCTCGTCCGACGCGATCAAAGCGGGCCCATCCGAAACTTCTTCAGTTAGCACTTCAAAGGTTACTGAGACTGGTCCGTCTCTATCTCTTACAGGTAGTCCATCCGCTGAGCCAAAAAAGCCTCTCACACGTGCTGCAGCGAAGCATCTTTGTGTCATGATGAATGGTAAGTGCTACAGGATCCTCGAAACGATCCATGTAGATCCTGTCATTTGCGGTCGCGGGACGGTCTGTTTTATGGTACAGGGCGACGGACACGACTACGTTTCTGTACTGAAGGATTCCTGGATAGAACGATCTCGACCTCTTAAGGAATCGGAAGTCTTAAAAGATATCCGGTCGATAGAAAGAGTCTCCAAGTTTGTTGAGCATGAGATTGTGCATTTTAGAGTCGACGGTCAAATTATCATGGACACGACCGACAATGATCTATTGGACAAGGGAAAAGCGGTGATCATGGATCACCATCGACTGTTCACGCCTTACGGGAAAGGTTTAGAGGATTTCGACTCGCTCGCAGAACTCGTGTCGGCGTTTAGGAACTATGTGTTAGGTTCGTTACAATTCTCATCATCTCGTTGTTCATTCGAATAACTTACGCTATGTCTCAGTTATAAAGGCACTCAATAAGAAGAAGATCGTCCATCGCGACATCAGTCCCCGGAATCTTATCCTAGTTAAGACGAAGGACCTTCTCCTACGAAAGGGAGTGGTGATCGACTTCGACTGCGCAATAAAGCAACCCAGGAAGGAATGCGCGAAAAAGGAAAGGAGTGTATGTGAATTTTCCCTTCATGGATTATCGTTATTAATGAAAGTTTGCAGGGGACATTGCCTTTTATGTCGATCGACGTGCTCATGGGGAGGATTCAAGAGCACTGCTACTACCACGATTTGGAATCCTTGCTCTACGTGTTAATTTGGATTTGCACTACGCAAGGAGGCCCGCACGACGCTTTTCGCACTGCGACTGATCGCGTTTCCAACGTCGCTGGAATAGGTATTTGGTGTGCTATAGCGCCGGGCCCTTTCGACCCAAGTGCCATGAACTTTATATGCCTTGTTAAGAGCGCAATGATGGAATGTGAGAACTTGTTCGAGAAGAATATCATCTCTTGTTTACACGTCTATTTCGACCCCCTTTCCGGATTAATGAAGAAGTGGCGACAGATATTGTTCCCGGCTATCCCTGACGAAGTTCTCCTTACGGCGCTCGGTGGCATTATCCCGGAGCCATGCAAACGTCCTGTTGATCGTGAAGAGGCGAATGTCTTTTCTGATCTTTTCGAAGCAATCGATTGCACGCTAATCGAACTTCGGTCGAGAGATTCGACATCCCCTCCTCCGATGGATGTCTGTGCGAGTGCCGAGATCAAGGACGTGCTACCTAGCTCCTTGCAAGCGGCTGATCAGCGCTCATTGTTAGCTTCGACGACAGTAAACAAAGCTCCCGTACCAAATAAAGCGGACGTCTTTCCTGTCGCACTCCAAGCGACGAAGACTGATCACAAGCCCAGGACGCAGAATTTCGACAAGAAACGCCCGAGGAGTCCTAGTTGTGAGCAGATTTTGGACTACATATCATCTCACAGCTCCATTTCTTCGAAACGCTTAAGACGCTCAAGCACCGGTAGTAGTGCATGAGAGGATTCGATTGCGGATACGACCGCGTTTTACTTTTACTTTTCTCCCTTCTTCTCGCATATCATTTTAAGTTTTGCAGCATCTCGAATGAATTTCTAAGCACTCTAGGATTTGATGAATGCATATCACCGATAAAGACTACATGTATTGTAGTAGGTAATTATATATAAATCCCATTAAATTCTTGTGTACGCGTTGTTGTCTCGTATCGACGCGACAAAGCACGTGATCGCGTCAGACCGAAGCTCCAATTTCCGAAGTACTCCTTCTGTGGGGTAGCGTTGCGTCATTCCAGGCTCATCATGCATCCCTCAAGCACGACGCAAAGTCGATTGGTCGACAGCTTGCTGGCATTACACAACCATGTCGATACACACAGCTGGCCATTTCCACGGCATGTCGACGCGCCTACATCAAACTCGCCTGTTCTCAACAAGCGCCGCGCGTAGTAGTAAACAGCGTTTGGTCATTCTTGGCTCGGGATGGGGTGGCTACGAGGTCCTTAGCAATGTGGACAAGAAGCGATGGGGTACGTTAAACTGTACTTGTGGGCGTTCTTCGTCTGTTCGGGCTGACCGTACGCTGAAGACGTATCCATGATCTCCGCGACCACATACTTCAACTTCACACCGCTTCTGGCTGGCTGTGCGGTCGGTACGCTCGAGTTTCGGTGTGCAATTGAGCCTGTTCGTGCATATCAATCTTCCGAGCTACATAATTTGTGTGTTCAATGCCTCTGTTTTCGTAACAGGTCCGGCGATATGCCCCGCAAGCTGTACGTCTGTATTTCTTTTTTGCAATTAAGGACGAGCGGTTCTATTAAATGTCCAAATAGACAGCCTACCAGGCCTGGTGCGATAAAATTGGCATGCGCTTCCCTCAGGCCGCGTCTCGTCCTTCATAATCTGATGTTTTTATTCCCAGATTTCGACCAAAAGACGCTCACCTGCGTGCGTGACTTCATATCTTACTTAATTCTATCAAACGATGGTCTGAGTATATCTACTCACAGGTTCCTGCTACTCCCCTTCCCTCGCGCTTCGAGCGCTCGCAGACGGTCTCCGCGCCTGTGCCCAAACAGGAAGCCGTACCGACAGACGAAGAAGCAGCTACACCGCCGCACAAGGAATTCACGCTGCAATACGACAAATTAGTCATCTCAGTCGGATGCTACGCGCAAAGTATGTCTGCCAAATAGAGTACGAGTCAAATCGGAGGGTAAGACCGGTAATACTCAACGACCGTGCCGTCAGCCTTCAATATACCTGGTGTAAAGGATCATGCCTACTTCTTAAAAAATGTACGTGACGCGCGGGCGATTCGTAGCCGGATTATAGAATGTGCGTATCTCACTGCTGTTTTCACTCGAAATTGGACTTGAGGACTTTCGTTTCGCAGGTTTCGAAGAGGCCTCTCAGCCGATGATTTCGGACCCGGAACGGCGGACCTTGCTCCATTTTTGCATCATCGGGGCGGGGCCGACGGGCGTGGAGCTTTCCGCGGAGCTGCACGACCTTCTCTCGACGGACATCAGGCGGCACTACGGCGCGCGTCTTGTTGACATGGCCCGTATTTCGCTATACGACGTGGCACCGCGGATGCTCGGCGGGTTCGAGAAAGGACTGGCGGAGTATGCGGCCCTCTCACATTTCAATCTGAGGTACTTATCTGTCGGCATGTGTAGTTATGCAGAACGCAAATTTGCGCGTGACGGGATCGACATCAAACTGGGGCACCACGTCGAACGAGTCGAAGATGTGCGTGTTGCGGATTTTTTGTGTCCGTCCTCAAACTCATACTCATCTAGGGTGCGCTGCATGTCAAAGAACAAGGCAAAGGTGCGATTTAGATGTGCTAAATGTGTCACCATTATACGAAGTGGCATGGGTGACTAAGTGACCCTTGTATTACACCTTATTGTGGCCAGTGCCCTTCGGAATGCTCGTCTGGAGTACGGGCCTCGCACCGAACCCATTGGTAGAATCAATCGAGACAATGGCGAAAGACGGGAAAACGGGGAGGTGCGTGGCCTGAAAATTTGTTCTTTGGTGGTTGTTTCTTAATCATTTTACTGAGAACAACTTTTTGTTGGAACGAATGATATCCCTTAGCCTGTTCACGGACAAGCACCTGCACGTACTGCGGACGGATGGGACCGCCGACACCGATGTGTGGGCGGTAGGAGACGCAGCAATTATCAAGGATGAGCTGCTCCCCGCCACCGCACAAGGTACGTTTATCCCCTTTCTCAACCTCAGTTTTACTTGAATGGCACAACTTTCTTTTCAAATGCTTTCTTTTCAAACTGTTGTCCTTCACCGGCGCAGTCGCACAGCAGAAAGCGAAGTACGTGACACACGTGCTTAATCGCCTTGCACGCGACCAGACAACGTCCGAATCATTCCGCTTCAAGAACCAGGGATCACTGGCGTACCTCGGTGACTGGTGAGTTTTATCTTGCCCCGTACCCATGACACTCTATTGTCTCGTGTTTTGGATCGATGCGATGTTGATTATCGGTTATGTAGGAAAGCGCTGTATGATCGTACAAGTGTAGACAGCGGACCAAAGGTAGAAGAGGCCGGGTATGTAAATCGAACATTGTAGAGTTGACATTCATAAGCTGACCACGAACTTGACGATGTAGACGCCTTGCGTGGCTTTTCTGGCGTTCGGCATATTTCACGCGCACGCTTAGCATTCGAAATAAGTGCGTTCTCTTCTCGCAGTTCGCGGAATCATTTCTCTGTATGTATCCTTGAACTCATTCCCTCCGCAGGTTGACTGTCCCATACTACTGGTTCCTTAATTGTGAGTATGGACTTCTTGACAGCTCGCGTTTCGTGCAAGCAAATGGCGATGCTGCTGGGCCTTTCTGTTTTACTCTTACTCATTTCCTTGATATGCAACAGGGATATTCGGCCGTGACCTGACGCGATTTTGAGATGTCTGCGTCTTCAAGTATAGCAGTGCGGATGAACATTTGCGACAGCTGTGTTTCTGTTGACTTTCTATGACGGCTCATATTTAGGCCCTTCTAGTTTTCGAGGAGGACATATCACTGGACTATATCATACAGGCTATAGCGTTTTCATAATATGTAGGATAAATGTACACTAAGTACCTTCGTGTCATTTACCGTGTGAAAATCCACGTCGATTCGCTAGGTCAATTTCTTTCTTCTGTCATTTCTTCTGACGGTCGTTGTTTATCTTTAAAACGAGAGGTCTTTTCCATTTCGATGACTTCAGGATCTCAGACTTCTCCACCTTTGAGCTCGACCAATAGCTTCCTCACCAATCGCTGACTGCATCCGTCTCTTCAGCGTATGCATTTATGCAATTGGACTTAGGGACGATTTTATCTGAGGCTCATCGCTCGAGACGAGACCGTGAAGATTACTTCAATTACAGCTCTCCTCGATGTCGTCGGCCAACAATGTCATACATGTATATCATTATTGCTGTGGATTTTCTTTGCCCTTGATTTTTCCGAATCTATAAGATCTTCTGAGCCTCGCATCTCGGTTGTATCATGGTACGTGTGCTTTGCTTCTGACCAGCTATTCAATACATACAGTACACCGTTTATGGGACCACCCTAGCACTTTCCTTGACTACGAAAAGCAAATTTGGATTAACTGATATGCTATTCACATGATGATGGGATGTGTTCGCATCGCTCACCTCAAAGTGAACTCTTTTCCGCCAGAGTTTTTCCCTATTGCTTTGCACATTGCACTCACCCTCTCCTCATCGATAGGTTTGCAGTCGCATCCAAAGCTTGTATATTACTTGGCGCCCTCCAGCATACCCACTGATCTCCCTCCATTCTCTCGTTGACAAGAGAGTACAGAGCAAGGATGAAGACACCTCGTGTGCATGGACGACGAACAGATGTCTAGCGTTCCCCGAGATAATATATGAGGTCGCATCCTACCTTTGTAACTCGCAGTACCTTCTCTTTGCATCGAGCTGCGGCCGCGTGTGGTACGAAACACTGATCCCTCTGCGCTCAAAATTTCTTCACGTGCTCCTTCGCGACTCCGCATCGTTTAGGGAGTTTCTACGTATCATTGCCAAGCGGTACACGTATGTCTAATGGATACTTTAAAAGTGAACGGTGCTAATTTGTTTTAGGTTCTCTCTGACGCGCGGGAAGTGGGAGACAGCAGCGAAAGGCGTGCTGATGGACTGGAAGATAGACCAGTGCATATAGATCACCCGAGCGCCATCAGCAGTATCCTCGACCTGCTTTTGAAAAACGGAGGACTGAAGTTCTTCACGTATGCGTCCCTCGGCAGGTCAGCCATATCTTTACCTGAAGACGTCTGGCTTTTTTTAGGAAGACTGTCGAGTACATTACAGAGTTTGTGTATCGAGCTAACGGCTAGTCACTCAGTGAGCGTGGGACGGACTTTTTGCCATGCAGATGTTCATGATTACTACGTCTTCCTCCGTTAGCATACTCTCTTGTCCAACCAATACAGAAACTTACAATACTTGAGTCTCTCTCGAGACAAGGGAGGATACTGCTTTATTTAATAGATCCTTCGAACCTATGGATGCACTAATCACCATTCACCAGCACAAGAACCTTCAAACTCTGCACCTCAGCCTCGGGACACAATTCTCCGAGATGGACCTGTCAGAACTCCACTTCCTCAATCCCCAGTCATTCCGGCTGGGCTTCATATATGAAGCTATTGAATTAAGGCGGGTTTTTCGCAAAGCACGCAACCCTGCGGAATTTGGATGTGCACACTTACTGTGAAGTGGACTCGTGGACTCTCCCTTGGTTCCAGAACATGCTGGCGGCTCCCCCTTCCTCGTCGAGAAAGCAGCACACTCATTGTCTTGCTGCTACGGTGCCCGAGCGGTACTACGATTATATGTTGCAATGTATCGCACCACTCGGGCAGCAACTCCGCTGCCTCGAACTGTCCTTGCTGGACCATAGCGTAAGGCTCTTGTCGAGGCTGAAAAATGTGAGTATGATGTTTCCTGAGTCAGTCGAGTTGTCGCTGTTCGCGTCGAGCTTGGGAAGCATTGTTCTGCTTGACACGGCACGTACAAGATCTCGCTCCATTTTGAATTCCAGTTGATTTGGGGCTCAGCGTTCGATTTTGCAGTGTTTCGAATCGAGCCGCCGCCTGCTGGCCATCTCTATTTCGAACTCCTTCTCGAACACCGTTAAGAAAATGTTTTCCGAGTACGTCGAGGCCAGTGCAGCGGTCCTCACACCATGACTTCACTACATCGTCTGGCAGGGACGCACATTCTGGGGTAAAGTGAGCGTGGGCAGTGGCATGCATGAGACCGAGGGCGAGGTATGCACGAGCAGTCCGTTGCAAGTATGACATAAACGAAACGTCCGCCACGTATAACCGACGACAGAATTGCATCATAATTTCGCAAGATTTACAGAGTTCGCAGTTGCGTATTCCATGACTCGGGAAGGTAGCAGTAGACAATGAAATCGGATAAACTTTGAAAAGACGCGTCTGGTAACGGACGTGACCGAGCGTGGTAGTTTGTAAGCCATAACGTAGCGTTACTCTGTGAGTTACAAGTCGCGTCACGTTGCAAGCCACAGTCCAACTTCAACCATCATCGTCATCCAGCCACAGGACTACCCTGAGGACCCCAAACAAGCAACGTTCTTGTGGCTGAAGCCCATTGTTGCTTTTAAGGTGAGCTCAACATGCACTTCACCCCCATCGCTTCTCTTCTACCATCTCCCACATCTTGCTAAACACAATGTCTGAAAGACCTACTGTCCCTCTCCCATCTTGGGCCTCTTCACGGGACAAGACTCCTCCTCCTCAGCCACCGGCGCCTTCGTCGTCGTCGGACGCCGCCGCGTCTAACGTAAACGATTTCGGGCATCTTCCTCACACCTTCAATTCCTCGCCGTTGAAGAATAAGACCTACGTGAAAACAATATACGCTGGCTCCCAATCTCCTGATATACAGAAAGAGAAGAGGGACGACATAGGCACATCTGTCCGAAACGAAGTCATGGGCGCTACCTTTCGCAACATTCCGGAACTCGTCTCGGTCAGTTTTCCCGATCGTGCCTTCAATGTGACTACAGACCTATCCGTCGAACATGTTCGTTACCCCGAGGCTGAGGCCGACGTCGAGAACAATCACGCAAACGCTGAATCAAACGAGGGGGCTTCTGGTGATGATGAACTGCAATCCAGCATGGCAGATGGTGATGCGACTCACGTACGTGATACATCCCCTCCCACTCCCGCACCCTCCACACCTGCTACTTCCCCCGATGGGCCTCGACGCTCTGCCCGACTTCAACACATGGCTTCCAAAGTCAACCTCGCTCGCGACTGCATCGATCCCATAAAGAAAGTACTCGAGCATCTCAAGGGGAAGTGTCTTTACCGCGATGGAGAGTGGGTCAATTGGCCTGTAACAAGCGCGCCTGGTGCTGAGCCGCACATTGTGACCTACTTCAACAAGGTCGTCGATGAAGCTCGATCCTTTCTCGACCCTGCTTACAAGAAGAGCTCGAATGATCGCGTATTCTCCGGCCGCTACTCCGAAATCGCACTGAACTCCACCACGGCGGAACGCAAACCGGATATCGTCGTGCTAAGCAGGGAGGACGCAGAACGAGAGGAGAAGGGCAGCTGGGCCGGCGTTTATGGCTTTGGCGAGCTGAAGTCGAACCCTACGTTTCCTCTCAATATGGTAGAAGTCCAAGGTGCGCAGTATGCTCGACTTTGTTATAGTCACCAAGAAGACCGTCGTTTCGTCGTATCCTTCTGTCTTTTTGACGACGACATGGAGCTCTACGTTTTCAACCGCTCAGGGATCCGAGTCTCAACGAGGTTCAATGTGCACTCTTCTCCGGAAGATTTCTTGCGCGTCATAATCGGATTCCTCGTTTCTGAAGAGTACTACATCGGCTTTGATCCGTCCTTCTTTACCGATACGCGTCCTTCAAAACCTGCCATGTCGACCTCAGCCGCTTCTAGTTCGTCCGAACCTGGCAAAGCTAGCCCACCGGAAGCTCCTTCGGTAAACACTTCCGGTGCTACTGCGGCTGGTCCATCCATGGCTCCTCCTGCTAATCCATCTACTAAGTCAAAGAAACCCCTCACACGCGCTGCGACGAAGCGTCTTTGTGTCATGATGGATGGCAAACTCTACAGGATCCTCGAAACGATCCATGTAGATCCTGTCATTTGCGGTCGTGGGACGGTCTGTTTCATGGTACAGGGCGAAGGAGACGACTACGTTTCTGTGCTAAAGGATTCTTGGGTGGATCGATCTCGACCTCTTAAGGAATCGGAAGTCTTGCAAGATATCAAGACGATAGACGGAGTCTCGAGATTTGTTGATCATGAAATTGTGCATTTTAGCATCGACGGTCAGATTATCAAGGACACGACCGAAAGCGATCTATTGGACGATGAGGATGTGGTGATCAGGGATCACCATCGACTGCTCATTACGCCTTACGGGAAAGGTTTGGAGGACTTCGACTCGCTCACGGAACTCGTGTCGGCGTTTAAAGATTATGTATTGGGTTCGTTACTGTTTACATTGTCCATTCAAACTTCTGCTAACGCTGCATTCCAGTTATAAAAGCACTCCATGAAAAGAAGATCGTCCATCGCGACATCAGTCCTCGGAATCTTATTCTCGTTAAGATAAAAGAACTTCTTCTACGAAAGGAGCGGTGATCGATTTCGACTACGCAATAAAAAACCGAGGAAGGGATGCTCTAAAGGAGAAAGAACTGTACGTGATGTTCGTCTCTGGGAATTCTCGTTATTGATAAAAGTCTGTAGGGGACTTTACCTTTCATGTCAATTGACGTGCTCACGGGACAGATTCAAGAGCACTTTTATTACCATGATCTGGAATCCTTGCTCTACTTTTTAATCTGGGTTTGCACTACGCAAAGGCCGGTCCACACGACGCTCCTCGCGCTGCGACTGATTGCACTTTCAAGGAAACTGGAATAGCTATTTGGTGCGCGATGGCTCCTGGTCAGGGTGATTCCTTACGACGCAGCGGCCATGAACGCTGTGGGCCTTGCAAAGTCCGCTATGATGACAAAGGCGGATCATTTCGAGATAAATATTATCTCTCGGGTGCACCACTACTTCAAGCCTCTTTTAAAGTTGATGAGAGACTGGCGGGAAACATTGTACCCACCTCCCCTTTCCTCACGTAACCTTGCCCGCTTAAACGGCGTTACCCCTGAGGACTCGTTGCTTCCGGCTGCACGTCAGCCAGACAATGTCTTTGATGACATTATCGGGGCCATCGACTCTACGCTATTCGAACTGAAATCCAACGACTCAACACCTCCTCCGGTCGAAGTCTCAGCGGGTAAGAGCGTTAAGGACGTTTTACTACCCTCATTGCAAACGCGTTATTTGCTACGGAGTTCGAGGGCGGTAAACGAAGGTCCCGCTCCGAATAAGACGGACACGTCGCCTTACGCTCGCCAAGCGATGACGTCCGGAATGCAGAGTTCCGGCACGAAGCGTTCGGTCCTGACCATGAGGAGATTGTGGACAACGCGGCGTCTCATAGCTCTAAACCTTCCAAGCGCTTGAGAAGCTCCGATAGCAAGGTCTGAGGGCTTTCGAAGGGCCGCGGGTTCGGATACAACTGCGTTGTATTTTTCTTTCTATTCTGCACATCTCATAGCTTTGCCTTCGCTCTGCTGTCCAACACCTTAACATCTCGCATGGATCTCTCTTGACAACAATGTATATAATGCATTTGATAGACGGTATATCGCTCATCTCACAGAAAATATATTATGTACCAGATAGACATATTTATGCCATTTGTTTTCTGTCCAACGTTGTCGCTCAAAGCTCCCTTTCAGAATGAGTAGCGCATTTTCTTTGCAGATTTTGCCACGTGCATGTGAGTGTTATGCGTTGTAATGATGTGCTTACGCGACGACCGTCATAGAACAGCATAGTCCAACAGATTGCGCGCACAAGTACGTCCAGCTGGCGTATCACATGCTTAGAGGAAGGAATAAAAACATATATTCGCCCTGTTTACCTCCTTATTAGCTCACCTTGAAGTTCGCTCATTGTTGGCACGTGAAATCGGTTTATTCTCTCTCACTATAATAAATGCGAGTTGCATGCAAACGTCGTATGCGTATATAATTGATGAACGTATACCAATGTCAATCTACCAGAGCACGTAGGAACAATTGATCGACGCGGAAGAGGACTTGAACAAAAAAAAAAGAATTTCATTTCACCGGACTGGAATTGAGGAAGTATATTTTGTACTCTATGATAAGTGATGCGAGGGATAATGCTTTGACAATGTTGCTTGGTTGCTGATGCTACGGTGATGATGATGAATGGAAAGTGATGAGAT
>JAJOHG010000203.1:0-46163 GCA_021029095.1 Phellopilus nigrolimitatus
CCATGAAAATCTTTGCAGACTGTCATTAGACGTCCGGGTTCATCCAACTAATAAACCTTTTATTCGGAGGATTTATCACTGGCCGCAGACGAAGGCCATATGTCACGAACGGAATGTCGTTTTCAAATAACTGTACACCACCAGACATATAGAACGTGTGCAACGATCGCACTGTCTCGTTTCCTGGCTTTTTTAAAACTCCAAAAGCACTAATACTTGCACGAGCATTTACATGTGGTTCTTGAAGCACTTTATTTACGGGTCTGCAAGTCGAGTTATGTAGTATGAAATTTCTCTGTCAAAAAAGTTGTGCAATCAAGAAGTGCAAGCAATATAAACATATTAGAGCTGTTCAACTAGTGTCTTTTGCCAGTAAATTGTGTGGGTCGGTGCCGGGAAAAAAATCGCGAGAAGCGGGGCGCGTCGACGACGTGTCTCGGACTTCCCTGTCGAGTCGGTTCTTCTGCAACCGACGCATTCACTATCCAGGCAGTTTTCTCGACGACTATGGCGGCCGTCGCATCCTCTTCGAAGCCCCAAGATTCGTCTCTCCAGGCCGAGACGTTCCGTCGCCTGCATCCGCGCGCATACCTCGAGCGTTTTCTGTCCGAGGGGTTTCGGCCGGACGGGCGGGAAAAGGACGACTGGAGAGACGTCAGCGTCAACGTCGGTGGGTCTATGCGCGAAATCATGCCTATAGTTCATCTCACATTATTGTGTGGGAACGTGCTTCAGGCTCGATATCGACCGCCGATGGGTCTGCACTGGTGCGCCTCGGGGACACAACGATTGTGTGCGGCGTGAAGGCCGAGATCGCGGAGCCCGAGCTCGACAGTCCGGCAATTGGCTTCATCGGTGCGTTTATTTGCTACGCAAAAAATCGAGAAAAGTTGCATGGGTCTCATGGAAATCCGCCACAGTGCCTAATCTTGACCTGCCCGCCATCTGCTCGCCAAAATTCAAGCCTGGCCCGCCTGTGGACGAGGCACAGGTGCTGTCCGAGCGTCTGTACGACGCCCTTATATCGTTCGTGTGTGTCGCAAATGGACTGTATATGGCGCAGCTGATCGCACACGCAGCTCAGAATCCATCCCCCTCTCGTCTCTGTGCATAAATCCTGGTAAAGCAGTCTGGGTGCTGTACGTGGATGCGACGTGCATTAACTACGACGGAAACGCGTTCGACGCCGCGCTGCTTGCCATGACGGCCGCTCTCAAAAATAGTGCATTTAAAATTGTCCGTTCGGATGTTGACATCGTATTCAATGTTTTTATTAAATTTCCAGCTCGGCTGCCAAAAGCTACGTACGACGAAGAATCCGGAAAGACAACCTGCTCAAGGAAGGAAAAACACCCGCTCCAGATACAGCGGACGCCGGTAGCAGTGTCGTTCGGAATATTCGACTCGTGAGTCCCTTCATCTTGCCCTTCTGCAACGCTCTTGAATGTTCAAATTCTTCTCTTTCAAGCACACATATCCTATCAGACCCAACGTCATTCGAGGAGCCTCTGCTCGACACCTCCGTCTCGGTCGTTGTTGACGAGAGCGGAGCGTTGACCTCTGTGCTGCAGTCTGGCTTGGGCACCACGGGCGCGCAGGACACATTGCTGCACTGCATTGCATTAGCGAAAAAACGGCGGAAGGAGCTCGGAAAGACAATAGATGCTGTATGATTGTGTTTCGATAGTACAGTAAATGAGGATGGTGTACGATAAAACAGGCCAAGATAAAAGGCGCACATGAAAAAGCGTGAGTTATATGGATAGATAAAATACGTTTAAAGAAAGCTATAGAACGGTTCCGCCAGAATGCACTCATTGCGCCCGCCCACGCCGGGCGAGGTACGAGTCGATCATGCGCATCATGTTACCGCCGGGAAGCTCATCGGGCAGCCACTCGCCGTTGCTCACGCACAGCACCTTCATGCGCTCGTGGTACTTGAGGTCCGTGAGCAGTTTCGGTGTGATGAGGAAGTACTGCCCGCTGTCCGCGCGGCACGTCACGTCCACGAGCGAGTCGTGCACTGCGCGCTCGTAACGTGCGTCCATGCCCTGGTTGATCTCGTCCACGAGCGAGAAGGGCACGCGCGCGAGCTCGGTGAGCGACATGAGGTACATGATTGTCGTCAGCGCTCGTTCCTGCAGAAAATTGGGGTAAGTCGACTGTAAGCCCAAAAAACCTCCACTTACCCCTCCCGATTGGCGCTGCCCCGTTAGCAGCTGCAGGTCCTCGTTGTCGCGGAACTTCACGAGAATGTCGATCGCCCATGCTGCGTAGTCATACTCGTGCTGTGCTATCTGGATCTCACCCGCGCAGTTAACACCTAAGGAAGCGGCAATTAATGACCCAAAATTGCATCCAGAAAACGGAGCTCACGATCAAAAGCCGCAGAAAACTTCTCGCCAATGTTTGCAATGAGGTCTTGAAGTGCGGGTAGCCATCGATTCTTCGTCTTCTGGATCTTCCGGTCCATCCGCGCCTTCTCCGCCTCTCTGTCCAGGACTTTCGCGCGAAGTCGTTCGATCTGGGCAGAGCTTCAGTCGCCTCTCAATTATAATTAGTCGGTCACGCACTTGACGCAAGCGCTGCTCGTATTGCTCGATAACCCCCGAATTTGTCGCCTGGTTGAGTTCGAGCTGAGCGCGCAGGTTTTCGAGCTCCTGCTTGATTTCCTCGCAGTCCCGCGTGCCAATTTCCCCGCTCTGCGCAGGCGTTAGTGTCAACGGCCGAGCAGCAGATTGATCTTGATACTTACCTCCTCCATCTCCTCGAACGTCTTCCGGAGCTCGTCGTCGATCTCTGCGAGTTTTGCTTTGCTGTCCTTCAACTTCTGCTTCGTGACAGCCTTCACCTCAAGGAATTCCTGGTCGACTAAAGACGCGTAAATCAGTTTTGATTCTTTCGCCAAGCACTGGAGGAAGCTAACGGGCAGCATATTCCAGCATCGCATTCTTATACTCCGTGTCGCGAGCTTTGACAAGCTCCTCGAGGGCGGCCTTGTTGGCTCCGATCTGGAAATATTCAAGCCCTGCAACAGTGGCTTTCCTGTTGTCGTCGATGACACTTTTGATAATCACCTGCGCAACATGAGAAAAGGTAAAATTATCGAAAAGTTAAGCGTACTTGAAGCCGCTTTGCGATCTTCGCGCGGTCCTTTGCTATTTCGAATCCCTTTTGCCGCAGTCGTTGTCTTGCCTCATCTACAGAGGGTGCATTCTCCTCATTTTGCAATGCAGTCTGCTTTTGAGCTTAAAGACCTCGACAGTCAAAAAGGAAGGAATCACACATGTGAGCTGGCACTTACTCAGCTTCAATCCCAAAGCCTGGAGCTTCCTCAGGTCTTCATACAACTTCTTTTTCCGTCCCTCGATTTCAGCCCGTTGCTTGCTGATCTCTTTGATAGCGGATTCAACTGCCGAAATCTTCTGAGAGATCTTCGCGACTTCCGCTTCTGCTTCGCTCTTCAGCTGGTTCGCTTGCGTGATGCTGTTCTGGAGATTGCGCTTCCTCTCCTGGTCCACTGTCGGAGTGAGTCGAAGATTAGTCGTGCCACGATGAGATGAAATAAACAGCAGGGGAGCCGACGTACCAGGTGCGTGGGTGAAACTCATTGAGCGTCGGATGTCGCGCGTTACGGCCTGCGGCTTACGCAGCCCATATCGCGAGCGCGTGACTGTCGAGCACACTCTGCCGGCAACAAAACTCCCGCCACCGCCCTTTCCGTTCGGGAGGATGCGGGACACCATGTCCATAGCGCGGTTGAAGTCGAAATTAGGAGGATTGAGCGCGATAGCCTGTTACGATTTCGAAGTTAGAAACGCCAAACACGTCAGACGGTATGCAAAACACTGACGAAGCGGTGCAGCGAGACAACATCCAGCAGAAAAGGGCGCATTGCCTCTGGAAAGGTCACGCAGTCTATGGCGTATGCATCAAAACCAAGTTGTTGCATCTGGATTGCTAATGTTAGGTTTTCGTCCTATGTCAAGTAGCTTTACCTAACTGACTTCTGCAGGATTCAAGGGTGGCGGCGGGATCGATTCCGGTCGTATTTCGCGAAACCAAGTAGCAACCCTGTATTGGCTCCCCATTCCCTCCCCGGTGTCGATGATCAGTCTATTGAATAGCTTGTAGTCCTCCTGGCACTGAAACACGAAAGTCTAATACACCCGCAGACGTTGTTCTCAGCGACTTGTCGCAGAAAACGTTTGAGATGGACGCACCTTCATCTGCATCGCGGTGAACCCCGCCTCCACTGCGTCCGCGTAGCGCGGGTCGGGCACGTCTATGGAAAGACAAGCGGGCTCGATGACTGGCATCCTGAAGCGATGCTGATTCTGGCGCAGCCAGCGAACCACGTTTGCGACGGTTCTATCCCAGCGGTCAAGCCCTTCGAGCTTGCGGTGCACGGCGTTGTCGAGGTTCTGGATGCTGATGACCAGACAATCATAAGTATAAAATCTAAAAGTGGACAGGGAGAAGACGTACTCATTCGAAGCCCCTCTAATTCTGACATCTTGTTTCGAAGACTCGTCAACGAAAGGCATGATCGATAATTCGAGTTCGTGTTTGTCTCTCTCGGCCTCCTGAACTTTTTGGAGATTCGTCCTCTACATCGGGACGCGTTAGCATAGTAAAACCGTCTTAAACCGTGTTTGAGACGCACCAGCTCCGCGTCGATGGCGTCTTTGTCGTCCATCGGTGGCGGATGCGCGATGTCGACCTCGAGTTTGTGTATCTCCTTCGTTAAGTTCTGTATCTTCTCCCTGCGCTGCCTTTCGCGTTTCTTCAGTTCGAGGAGGTCATTATGCACCGTCTCGCTTTGGCCTTGCTATTCACTTGTGGTTTGTACAATGGAACGGGAGAGAAGGGCAAGATTGGACATACCAGATCTTCGTTGTCTCTCCACAACCGCTTCATGTCAGTAAACTTGTCCTTCGCGAACCCTTTGCGTTTCTCTCGCTCTTTCTCAGCCTCCTTGTGCCTCTTCTCCAAGCCCCTTAATATTACATTATTTTGTCAGAATATAAGCACTGCATTTCAAACTCAGGAACTGACTCTTTGAACTCTTCGATGGGCTCGTTTCTCTTCTTCAGCGCGGTGACTCTAAGGTGCAGCGTTTCACGGTCCTTCTTGAGCTTGTCATACTCGGTCCTCGCATCGAGATACTCTTTGAACGGCAGGATGAGCTGAAGCAGCTCGATCTGCCGCTCGATTTCCCTGCGCAGCTGGTATGCCTGCACTTCCTTTTCCAGATTGGAGTTGCGTTGTTCGAGAGTCTCCAGTTCCTTGCGTTCGGCGATAATTATCTGCATGGGTCTGAGAATTGTTATTGACGAAAATGGCAGATGAAACAACTCACCGTCTCGAGTTGCTTCACGTCCTTGCCTGCTTGTATGAGGTAGTCGTGCCATTTGGTCAGTTTCTCGTTGCCGGCAGCTTTCTGGGTCTCCCGAAGAAGTTGCTGGGGCGTCATCTGTGCGAACTCGGCTACCTTGTCCTGAGGCAAAAAAGAACTGCTCATAAGAGTCAGCGAAACAATTACAGAGTTATCAATTAGAGAACACCGTACCAAAGATTGTTCACTTGGATGCCCAGACTCTCGACGTGCTCGCTGATAAGCTTTCCGGGAACCGTTTCGCCATTCAGCAAGAAAGACTGTGTACGTTCCATCTTGTCCGCCAAGAGACGGCGAATGACAAGATTCGGTTCGCCGATCGGGCCCTTGAGCTCAATTTCGATGAAGCCGTCGTGACATCCTTGTTTCACGAAACTTCCGAGCTTCGACGCACGTTTTAAAACCTGCAGCAATGTCAGCATGTAGCAGCCCTTTCTTTATAAGAGACCGAACAGCGTACGCTTGGGGGCCAATTTAAGCCCAGACAGATTGCGCACGCAATGGACGATTTCCCCGTGCCATTAGGGCCGAGAATCATGTTAAGGTATGGCCCCGGGCTGAATTCGACGTCGTCATACGTGAGGAACTGGTGCAGCTTGACGCGCACGATAGAGCCGGGGACATAGCTATAACACATCGAAATTCACTTGCTTCTCAGAAAAATAGAAAATAATAGAAAAAAAGCGCGTACCCGTCAGTGTCGCGCGGGTGAACGGCGGGGCGCGATGGCCTTCTGGTACTATTACGTTCAGCCTTGACGCTGTCGCCGTCGTCGTTCACGCGCGATCGTTTTCTGCCCTTCGGTGACTCGTCTGCGCCATCGTCCTCCCCCTCCTCTTCATCGTCTTCATCTCCAATTTCATCCTCCTCCTCCTCCTCGTCTTCTTCTTCTCCTTCTTCCGAGCCCCTTTGCTCGCCATCCTCCTGTTCTTCTGCGCCGTTGTCATTTGCACCGTCTTGGGACACACTTTCGTCGTCCGGAGCCGCTCGCGCGTTCTTCTCTTGCTTTACATTCATGGGTTTCTCGTCGATGTTTTGCGAGGATTCCTCCGACTCCGTGTCTGGCCTGCGCGCCATCGTGGACCGTGGTAGTTAGACGCGAGGGTGACGCGCTTGACGCGTGGGTCACAGCGACGCTCGCTGCAACTTCCAAACTCCGCGAACATTGCGGGCATCCTCGCTTTGTGGCTCAAATCTTAGTTATTTGAATAAAATATAATAAAATAGAAATACACAAGAATAGAACAAAATATCTCGAGTATCTGCAGCCTGTATGCTATCATTCACTCATCGTATTTGTTTTATTTTATTCTTTTGAGTAGTGTCTTTGCGCCGATTCATCACTGGATCTAGCATCATATTGATGAGTGCTGGCGGTCGACTGGCAGCGCACCATCGTCGACATCGCTCATGTCGCCGCTATGCCTCTCCTACGCCGACATAGATTGTTTCTAATCCCAGCGGTACTCTTCGTGCTGTCTCTTGTCTATCTCTGGTCACAGTACCATTATCAAATCCACAATGCGCTCTCGTACGCGACGCGCCCGCTCTGGGACCACGCGGACGGCCCGACGGACATCATCCCGCATTACTTTGTTGACGGCATGTCAATGGACGAGCGCGCGTGCAGCCTGCACGGCTGGCAGCTGCGACCGGCCGCCGCGCAGGTGCACGTGCTGGACGCCGTGCTCATGAGCAGCGAGCTCGACCTGCTCGAGGTCCGCCTGAACGAGCTGGATGCCGTCGTCGACCGCTTCTTCATCGTCGAGAGCAACGCGACGTTCACGGGCCTCTCCAAGCAGACGTACTTCGCGTCCAACCGCGAGCGGTTCGCGAAGTTCGAGCACAAGATCGAGTACCACTTGTGCGTGTCCCCAGTACTCATAACCCCAGGTGATCTGTATTTACAAGTAAGCTGGTTAGCCTCCCCGGGTACCCGCTCGAGCCTGGGCAGAGCGCCTGGAATACCGAGTCATATACACGCGACTTCATGACGCGACACCTGACCGCGTACGTCGCAACGCTCCCCGCGACGACGCACGCGCTGGTCGTCATGGCAGACATCGACGAGCTGCCCGCGGCGCACACGCTCGCGCTGCTCCGCGCATGCGACTTCGGCGCCGTGCTGCACCTGCAGCTACGTAGCTACCTCTACAGCTTCGAGTGGGCACTCGGCGGCACGCCCTCCTGGCGCGCGTCCGTGCACCGCTTCGTACTCCCCAGGCGCGGCGCGGGGGCGCCCGCGACCTACTACCGCCACTCGTTGTCCACGAGCACCGCGCTCGCAGACGCGGGCTGGCATTGCTCGTACTGCTTCCGCACGTTGCCGGAGTACACGGCGAAGATGCGCGGGTTCTCGCATGCAGACCGCATAGGCGGCGACCTCCGGCTTTTGGACGAGCGCAGGATACAGAAAGTGATATGCAAGGGCGCAGACATCTTTGGTATACTGCCGGAGGCGTACAGTGTGGGTGACAACAACCTTATCTTCTTCACACGGGGGGACTCATGCTTTTCTATAGTACGGAGAACTGCTGGCGCAAATGTATATCCAGCCGTGAGCACCCTATTCGTCTTCCATTTAACACGTGTCCTGACTCGGGTATTAGCTCGCGGTCTGCGGTGCACATCCCGCGGTTCATCGTCGAGAACGCCGAGCGCTTCCGCTTCCTCCTGCCCGGGGGTTGCATGCGTGAAGGACGTAGTCACGACCGGAGCCATAGACTCAAGCCGCTGTTGCCCCCGCCCCCGCCCGAACCATGACACGCACGGCCAATACACTTTGACTACGATCTTTGAAGGACCAGCACGCTTCACACAGACTATCTGGTCCCAATTATGCCCCGAAGAGCTGCGCATGCACAAACAGGCCGTATCAACGTGTCGCCCATCTGCATCCCGCTTCTATACTGTTACTGATCGATTATCGGCCCAGCGCTGGGTGAAGGCGGGAGTTTTGACTGTTTCTTTCTTTCCCACGTCGGAAGAACGTCGGGTCAGGATTTTGTGTATGTACGCGCATTCCAGATATTTTTTATCCACTTTGGAAAACTTCGTGGGCTTGACTTGCCAAGTCTTGCGTATGGTGAGGAGACCGCGTCCCTCTGGCTCGCAGGAAATCTTCTGCAGTTTTATAACAATTACAGGGAGGGGACCGAAAGAGATTTCGACGAACCTCATGCTTATCTGAGATACTTGTGCACGACTCGCCATCGTCCTCGAGCCTATTCTTTCTCGTGCCGCCGCTCACGGACCTCCATTACCGAACAGGAGCGGGCTGGATCGCTGATTTTAGGAAAGTTCGGCCGCGAACGAGAATGTGGGGTTGCATTTATGTCTGTACTGCAATTGTCATCGGTTTTTTGTTTGCTTCTTCTGTTACGCTGTTCGTATGGATTAATTCCTTCAACTTCGGCATGTTCTTGTACTCGAATACATGTATTTCCCTCTGAGGGAAAAGTAAACACGCATCCTGGAACCCGACTTATTTACATGTTATGCCCAAATGGTAAACCCCTAAATATATGCAATTGTCTGCGTGCTGTCAAATGTCGACTGGCAAGGATCGTCTCTTCTCTAAGAGCAGAACTTAAATCTTACACGAGAGCTTAGAGGAAATGTCTAATCGCTGGGATGAAAGCTGCTTCGCACATGCTTCATCTCTGACTTGAAACTGAAGAAGCGCTCGTAATACAACATTGACAAGCACGCGAGCATCTGAGCACCACCAGAAAAGAAGATGCTTCTCGTGGATAACTTCAACTTCGATCCGAAGATGAAGACGTATTCATCAAAATCTAACGTTGCATCGAAGAGCTCGAGCACATCAAATACTAGTACAGTTCTGAAGTGAGAACAGAGCTGGGTATCTCGCAGAAGTGATGAAGAGATAAATTTAATAATTATAACTATCGGGGAAGGTACTTTTCACTACCCAGTAAATCTACAAAGAGAAATAGGATCACGGTTACTGCTTCTTCATACCAGTGCTACCCGATCCCTCCTCCTTCCCTCCTAAATCAGACAAACAAACTAAGCAAGGCAAAACAGAAAGCATGACAGCACAACAACAAAAGCAAGACAAAACAGCTGCAAAACAACAAAAGATCACAGCAAAAAAGCAGGAACAGAGGCAATCACAATATACAATACATAATAACAACAACAGCTTCGTGCGGAGTTCATGAGTAATTCCGTACTCCTCGTTTAGTATAATTCGTAGCGTTCGTTAAATCCGTTAAGCTGTCTTTTTCAGCACTCGAAATTTTCAGTAGGCGCCGGAGCCAACCTAGGCAGCCGCGAGATGGTTGACAATATCAACCGGCTCGAGAGGGTCAGTCGTCTCAGCTGCCTCTACAGCGGCTTGCGTAGCCTCGGCAAGTGCAGGCTGCGGAGCTTCATCAGCCTCGAGAGGTTCCGTGACTTCAGCAGCAACATCTAGCTCAACTGGAAGCTCCTCTGTCCCGAGAAGTATTCTAAGGGAAAGAGAATTAGTCAGATAAAAATCGATCGACAGCCCGTCCACGTCATAGACTTACCCATCATGGTACACTTCCTTTCCCTCATAAAGATCCAACAGCAACCCCAGATCAACGCCGGGGCACTGCGCAACCCACACCTTTCTCAGTGCTCGCCATTTCTCATCGTGCACTTGGAGGTTATCGGCCAGCTGCGCGAGCCACTCGTTGTTCAAACCCAGGATCCCCTCGAGACGGAGCGTCTGCAGCGTTGGTATCGTGTCACCATGCTTTATCTCGGCAGGATAATAATCGTAAGTCCTCAATGTGAGGTGCTGTACATCCCGAAGCTTGTCCCACGGCAGTCTGTATGTATAAGCAGGTAAGCCGAGAGTGGCGTCGTTGTCTTCCTTCGGCAGGCACTCGAAGATCAACTCGTTCAGCAGATTGTTCTCTGGCAATCCCCCAAGAATACAGTTAATCCATTCGGTAGCCGCTTCTGCAGGCATTTGTTCGCCTTCGAAATCGCTGGTAAAAACAGTGATTTTTGCGTCCAGTCTTTTCAAACTGGGCAAATGCAAAGCCCGTAGAAATGGGGCTACGTCGTGCGGGTCTCCACATGTATAGATGAAACTAAACTCCTCCAAACTCGGGAGTATAACATCCTCGATGTCTCCAGCCTCGATCCCCTCGAAGCAGTCACCGAGGTAACCGAACTCAAGATTGAGCTGGTCGAGGCTTGAAAACGACCCAAGAAACTTGGCCAACTCGTTATAGTCGTAGACTCTTTCCGTATTGTTCATCTCGTCAAGATAAACAGTAACACTTGTCAAAGAAAGTGCGCCATGTTCGAATGCTCGAGGAACGATGTTGCGGAATGATACTTGTCGCACGTTTGGGACGATCCATGTTTCTATGCAGGCCGAAAGATCATTGGCCGTGTTGTTTTCGGGAGCTTCTTCCTTGTCTCCTGGCGCATAGCAAATAGAGATGCTCTCCAGACGAGGGAATTCTAAACCTCTGCAGCTCGTTTTCAATCGTGAAAACTGTCCTTCGTTATCTTCGTTCTCGTTCGGGAGAACTAATGACAGTCGGAAGGTTTTGAGCCTTGCTTTGGCCTCATTCAACGACTGTAGAAGCACGAGTGCCGTCTCGAAGTTGCGTTTGCTGATTTCAAGTTCAACATCTAGAAGGGAGGTCCTGCTTAGCTGCAGGACCTTCGCAGAGGGCGAAGGTATGGCACTCGTTTTATTTGTCAAAACGGTCCATAGCCTGGGCTGATGCTCTGCGGCCATTCTGAATTGTTTACAGACGCTTGACGCAACTAATGCGATATTTCGGTCGTCCTCGTAAGCTTCCTCGAGTATTTTCCCGAGAACCTCCACGGGAAAGATTGACTGATTCGGTGATGGTTGTAAAGAAAAGGAGAAAGTCGCATTTGTGGCCTGTGCTATCTCTCTCGTTTCATCCGTTGTATCCTCGACCTTAGCAATTTTGAGAGCGGGCATTTCGTCGTCAAACTCATCCGGATTGTTCATAGACATGTTTGTTCCTGGTTGAGCATAAGATCGTTCATGTTGGATCAGCATGGTGTACTTCAGTCGCATCCGGTTTGAGATACTCACGAATAGGTCGATTGACACCCAACAACCACCAGCAATCCTTGACGCCTACGTCTCAAGTTTTTGACAACTGTGTGCGGCTGATTTCAAGTCGAGTCCGAGATGTACCGTTCCGGATCGTACAAGCAACAAGCTCGACAGATGATCAGTGGCCCTTCACGTTGAGGGATCTGTGGGGATGTAATGTGGCCGCTGTCGAGGCCGGATTCGGAGCGCGATGTCCAGGGGGAGGGTGAAGCAGGCCTTCTCCAATAAAGTTGCTGCTGGAAAGAGTGTCTGAACTAGAAGGAAGTATTCAGACGTTGTACTAATGATATCCGGGTCGAGGGTGGATGGGGGGCGTAGCTGAAGCAAAATGAAAGTCCTGCCCACAACAAACTCTGACAAAACTCTGACAAATCTTAGCGTGGGAACGTGGTCTGTGACCTTGAAAGTCGGCTAAAAACATTCCCACGGTACACGACGCCGTCCTGGACATCTTCAACTTGCAGTTCGCATTGAAATTGCTTTCTTCAATAATTTCGACCGTCCCCGACCTGTTAAACGAAGAAAGGTTGCCACCGCTTGTCTAATTAGAGGTTCTTGTCGATCTCTGATTGGAATGGTGAAACACTCACACGATCTCCAGCCGCATTACGCGCCGCTAATTCAGATCCACACCACACCACTTTCGAAAAATGGTTATTTGTCAGCTTGCGGGAGCTCAGCTGAGATATCTGGGACTTGGGAAAAAAGATATTTTCATCGGTGTAAGGGATACAACTCACCTCAGAGCCACATATCTATCAGCTTAGACCTACGGCGCACTGGGACACTCTGAGACCACTTAACTCTTGTGCCTTGTCGCCGACGTTTCCTTAATAGTGTTGGTCAATCATGCCAGCACACGTTCAAGGTCAGCACCCTCAAGGTTCTCCCCGACAAACGACGCAAGACGGCAGGCAGGACAGCATGCAAGACAGCTCTTGTCGGGTAGGCCAAATATTAGAGCACCTTCGAACACCAGATCAGGAGTAACGCCCCATGCTGTACGCGAGTTTTTTCATCAAGAGGCCCAGGCAGGTGCAGTGTTTGTCGAGACTCGACTTTGTCCATGGCAGATCTTTTCCCGAGAGCGACTATTCGTCGCAGGGCTTGAGCAAACTTGTTTCCAGAGTCCGCTTTATATACAAGACACAGATCAAAGAGCAGGTGGAGAATGTTGGCTCTACGTGGCACAATAAGGTATGTGCACAAGCTGTCCGCTGTCCGCAGACTAGCCACTCCCGCTCATTGATTATTTGGGTTACGCTACAGGCCCCAGTCTATATCAAAACTTAGAGACTATGCTATTCAGACCTCCACACCTTTCTCTTCTCCTTACGTCGTCCTCGTCATGCTCAGTCCGTTCACCACCCCCGACGCCGACGCCGTGCTTCGCACAAGCGACGATGCAGAGCTCCGGGTCCATCGCCGCATCCTCTCAGAGGCATCTCCGTTCTTTCAGGACCTTTTCACTTTGCCACAAGGCGATTCAACAGACAGTGCCACCGCACCTACCGTCGACATCGCGGAAAACGCGGAGGTTATGGAAACCTTGCTGAAGTTAATCTATCCCGGAATGGAGCCCGTCGTAAACACTCTCGACGAGCTTTCAGTCCTGCTCGCAGCTGCGATGAAGTATGATATGATTCGTGCCACCGAGATCTTGCGCCGTTTCCTCGTATCATCACGCTTCGTCGAGAAGGAGCCCACCAGAGTGTACGCCATCGCATGCCGCCATGATCTCGAACATGAGGCGCAGCTCGTGTCGTCGCATACGCTACGCGTTAACATTATCGACTGCCCGCTTTCGGAGGACCTGAAGTACATCACTGCGTGGTCGTACCACCGGCTGCTCGACCTGCATCGTCGGCGGAGTGCGGCCGCGGAGGACGTACTGGAGAGTTCGATCACGGACACAGACGACGTGAAGTGCGAGCAGTGCAGCGCGGGGCACCACGGCGCCCTGTGTCCCCCGCGCTGGTGGACAGACTTTTCTCGGCGGGTGAAGGAGGAGCTGCGCGTGCGCCCGACGACGGATGTCATATTTTCGATGGCGTTTCTCGCGCAGTCGGCGAATACTGGATGCCAGCGCTGCGCAGGCTCGATTTTTGAGTCTTATGCTTTTCTTGAGAAGCTGAAGCGACGCATCGACGATCTTCCGTCCACAATCTAGCCAATCTTCTTGTGCGCGTCGTCGCGGACTTCCTTCGCCCAGGATCGCACCTGATGCGGCTGTGTTTTGCAAACGATGAGGACGAGAGCCCGCCGGGCACGCTCGTGAGCATGCCTGTTCCCGGCCTGCGCGCAGGTCGGGTGCAGGATGTACTCACACAGTTCGAAGACGGGTACGCGTGTCCGAATAAGGTTCGAGCAAGCGAAGGACACCTGGGTTCACACCATGCTTGAAGATGCCCAATAACGCGACTTATCGACTTGCCTGCCGAGCACGCTGATTATTTGGCTGCGGCACCATGGACGATTGGAGATCTAACCTGCAAAGGGCCCCGAAGTTACTCGATATGCCCGCCTCGTCCTCGACTCTCCAATTTGCAATGCGCCCAGCGTTAAGATCGGGCCGGCGCTCAAATCTACGTCGAACATATTCGAGAAGTTGTCATCGCTTACACGGGACGTTATATAAGGTTTTCGGTAGCGGAGCCCGTATCTCTGAGCCTGTGCCCTTAACCTGCAGGCCCCGTCAGTTCTGAGCGTTATCTATAGCACAGCTAATCACCGACCTGACACGCCACAACAGTGATAACTGGCGCCTACACTTGCGCACGAGATGGGCCATCCTTGAAAAGGTGTCTTCGAGCAGCATGTACGCGCTCCTTATTGTTGAAATCTACTTGAAAAAGAGAGGATAACCCATGCCGTGATTTTGTGATGTCCTATTTTACTTCATTTTCATCTTGTACTGTAGTCTGGATCAATAATATAGCAATTTGTTTTCGACGTTGGAAACCGTTACTTGTTTGTGACTGACGCTTACATAATGTACATTCCTTTGCATTCCTTTCGCTTGAGCCTCGTTTACGTTACTACATAGGCAGAATTGTACATACTTGTGTTATTGTTATGGTGAGCTCGCGTCTTACTTAAAAGAGGTACTTAAACTAATACCCGGAGGAAACAAAGACGGTGTGCTCGTACTTCCTTCGCGGTCAGTGCAAGTTCGGGTCCTCGTGCAAGTTTGAGCATCCAGCTCAACGTCCTGGAGGTTTCGGAAGTGCGTCGTGCCACGTCTGTCCAGAGGAGTGGTGATTTTGAAGTGGTTGGCTGTTCTAGACCAGACGTGGGGTAATCCTACACAAGCACACAGTTCTTCTGGTAGCGGACCAGCTATGGTCCCATTCACGTACGCCCTATGTCTTGGTACTCGACGCGCTGACTTTTGATTGTGATATTCAAGGGAAGATGGACTAGCGAAGGATATGACGCCGGGCTCTGAGAAACCGATGTGGCCGCTCTCGAGCTATGGTCCTGCGAAGATGGAGTCGACGCTGTTCACGAACCTCGACGAATCGCCTGAGGAGTTACGGTGGAAGGCTGTTCAAGCACTCAAGTCTGGGAATACAATGGATTACGTGCGTTCCTCGCTATTCAGACGACGTCTAATATGAATGCGTTTTCCTTCCAGCAAAAATATGAATCAGAGAAAATCCAGGCGGCGAACCAGATGTTCGCGAGCGCGTTAGCGAACATACCACAGGTGTATCAACAAGCGCAGAACGCGGCCGTGGCAAGACAGAAAGGCCTCCCGAATCCCGCCAGTTCTGTGTTCAATGCCAGTGCTACTGCCACTCAAAACCCAACGGGCTCTGCGTTCGGGAAGCCCTCCGCGTTTGGCGGCGGCACTTCAGCGTTTGGCGCATCTCCCTCCGCGCCAGCGTCTACATCTGCATTTGGCTCGCCTGCACCCGCTGCGACTTCTGCGTTCGGCAAGCCGGCGTTCGGGCAATCTGCGTTCGGCCAACCAGCCTTTGGGCAGTCTGCGTTCGGTCAACCAGCAAAAGCTGTCTCGGCTTTCGGCCAGCCAGCGCAGCCAACATCTGCCTTTGGTCAACCACAAACGACATCTGCCTTCGGACAACCCGCGCAATCCGCTTCTGCGTTCGGAGGAGGTACCCAGCAGCAGTCGACGTCTGCCTTTGGGCAGGCCTCGCAGCCACAATCGTCGTTCATCCGGCCCGCAACTGCGTTCGGTAACACTAATGGGGGCGCATTCTCTGCGTTTGCAGGTCCCAAGACTTCTGCATTTGGTTCTGGTGCGCAGCAATCCCAGCCTCAACAAGCCTCAGCGTTTGGGAACAGCGCGCAGACCGCTACCCCGTCTGCATTCGGTGCATCTAGTGCAGCAAGTCAGCCAACTTCGGCGTTCGGACAACCTGGACAGTCCGTGTCCGCTTTCGGACAACCTGCAAAACCTGCGCCTGCGTTTGGCCAGCCTTCGCAGCCCGTTTCTGCTTTCGGGGCGGCTGCGGGTCTGCCCGCAAAGCCTGTATCGGCATTCGGGCAGCCCTCACAGCCGGCGCCAGCTTTTGGACAACCTTCGCAACCCGTCTCTGCCTTCGGACAGCCTACGAAGCCAGTATCTGCTTTCGGTCAGTCACCCAAACCCGCCTCAGCGTTTGGCCAGCCTGCGCAGCCCGTTTCCGCGTTCGGCCAGCCCGCGCAGTCTGTCTCCGCGTTTGGCCAGCCTACTCAGTCTACCTCCGCGTTTGGCCAGCCCGCTCAGTCCGTCTCCGCGTTCGGCCAGTCCGCTCAACCCGCTCCAGCATTCGGCCAGTCCGCTCAACCCGTTCCAGCATTCGGCCAACCCAACCAACCTGTTTCCGCGTTCGGGCAGTCCGCGTTGTCAGCTTCTGGTTCGTCGTTTGGGATGGGGACGGGGCCGCCCGCAAAGCCGAAAGCCGGACCTCCAGACTTCCAGGCTGCTCTCGCTTCATGCAAGGTGCAACCGGGGCGGGACAAATACGATGCGCTGCTACCTGCGGATTACACTGAGAAGCTCCCAGCACCCGCGAGGGAGGCGTTCGCGGCTACATGGTTCGAGTGGGGCTGCATCCCAGAGTGGGTTCCGCCTGTGCAAATACGCTAGCTATAAGTTGAGTGCGCACTGCACCGTCGTTAGATGCTTTTCATCAGTCTTTAATTATTAAATTATTATTTTTTGAGCATTTCTGTCTCGATATCTGATCGTAAAAGAGATTTGGCAACAATCTTGTTCCTTGCAGTCACGGTAAAAAAACTTGTGCTAATAACCGGGGATTATCTTCACCTAGTGACAGACTTGAATCTTTATATATCTGTGGTCTCAAATTGACTTTCGATTCACCTGCAAGTTCCGCTAATGGCCGACAGTTCCATTTCATTCCACTTCCTTCCGGTGTGTCCCACTGGACGTCGCGGCGTAAGATTGCATGTGGTGGGTGCGGTAGGCCGAGCAGTTGAGTATGCAGCGGCGAATGTTTCATTTACAGTGGCGAACGTTTCATTTGCAGTACAATAGCCTGGGCGAAATTGAGGACCGACGCGTGTGGTCTGAAACTGTCCGCTCGTAACACCAAATTTGCTCGAATAGACTGCGCAGGCAAGACAGCATTCCTTTCCTACTGAGGCATTCATCACGCAATATGCGCTGAGCTGCTTACCGAAACCGACACTCTGATCGTCTGCACAACGTGCACAGTCAATCCAGGGCTTTAATGACGCTGAGTACCCTGCCTTCTGCGTAGCATTGAAAATCCTTAACACATTTGATGGATATCTTTGGGTACGAGAAATACTACGGCTAAGTACTTAAGATTTATTTGACACAGTAACAGAAAGCCATAAGAGACAAAGGGTACGAGTATACCCCATTTTTAGACCATGAGATGAGAAGTTGGATACTGCAGCTATTGATCTATGGGGTATATTCCTTCTAGTTCATCTCTTTCTGAAGTGGTCACTTTTGACTAATTAAGAGCGCAAAAACAGTAAAGACCATCATAGGTACAAAGGTGCTTGTAGAAAGGTTGGTTGAACATCCAGCGAATTTCTCGGAGTTTAATTCAGGCGACACTTGAAGACACCGCTGTGGATGCAGCTAAAAGCTCACTTGTGTCCAAAATCGTGGATGCTACCACTCGTACTCTAGGAACAGCAGTAAGAGTGCAGTTGAGATTGTTGTGGGCTTCTGCTTGTAAATCCCTGTTACTGTGGGTTACTAGCACAGCGTAAGTAGGCGATTCTGAAATGTATTGACAATTTCTCCCAATGCAGGCATTTACATCGTTCGTCAACCGTGCCTTGAAGAATGTGGACCGGGACCAGCATGAACGACTCTTGAATGAAATACAGAAAGTGACAAAGAGTGATGCCCTGAAGTCAATGAGAAAATATATTTTACCACTGTTCGACGCGGAAAGCTCTTCGGGAATTATTGTAGCCCGGGCCAAGTCGAGCATGTCAGGGTTAGAAGTGTTGGGCTTTGTTGTGGAGGGGATAGATATAGAAAAGAGAGCCATCAGAAGCCGCGGGCACTGCGCCTCACTCCACACGTACCAAGCCTACCACAGGACATACACAGAAAAGGTGATTAAAAAGCAGTCAATATAGAATTAGAGAAAAACGAGCAGACCTGACATGTATTTATTTCCGACCGTGTCCTAAAAAGGTCTGATCTCGTAAAGTACAGAAGCAACTGGCAATGTGTGTATCTAGTCCTTCGCGACTACCACGCCTTGCGGGGATCCCTACAGAATGTGTAAAGTCGGGGACTGACCGGTGCATGTGCTAGTAATAAATGTGGTTATACACCTACGTACAAACTACAAAGGGAGTTTTATTGGTCATGATGTACGTGCGGAACATATGATCCAAATTTAACAGGAGAGGTAGGAGATACAGGGGTCATGAGAGTCGTATGCGACATGAGGGATACGGGGGATAAAGGAGAACTCGGGCCCGCCTCTGCCTGATGCCCAGTTGAATACCGGCCGGGACTGTAGGTGCTCCCCGCAGCCGTCGTCGAGCCCGCTGAGCTGGAAAGCACGGGCACACCGTCGAACGCGATCGTGCTTAGCTGGAACGTGTACGTGTCTCCAGCATCGTCCGCGCCCGCGTTCGGCGAGGGCGCCTGCCGCGCCTCGAAGTTCGCGCGGATGTTGAGCAGGAGGCGCTGCCCCATGACGGTGGAGAGCGCGACGGCCAGTGTGACCGGAATCTCGCCGATGCGGCCCTGCGGACATTAGGAAGGTTCGGAGGTAAGTTATGTCGATTTTTATAACTATCTTTATTACTGGAGGACTTACGTCGTCGATGGTCCATGCCAAGAAATTTGCCAAATAGATCGCGAGGGTTCTATTCCGTGCGGGTGGAAACCATTGATTAACCGTTTGATCCTTTCTTTCCTCTGCGCGAGCAAAAAGATAAAAAAAATCAACTTACAGCAAGAAATATAGCACCGAATCCCTGATAAGCACCTCCATCGCCTTCATCGCGCGGCTGCTGCGGCATCCCATGTCGCCGCCCAACCTGCTAAGGCCCTGTTTCAGACTGCGGGGCCTCAGGCCGAGCTCGTTTTCGCGCAGCGAATGCATGCCGCGCGCGAGCGCGAGCGTAAACAGCAGTGTTTCGAACACGAGGAAGGGCACCCAGTAGAGGTTCGAGCGCGGCCAGGTGTCCGTGAGGACGCAGAGGTCCATCGGGAGCACCGTGTCCGGGGCGGCGTCGACCGCGCGGATCTGCGCGTGCGTGGAGAACCCAACGATGGCGAGCTCGGCGGCGAGCATCAGGGCGAAGCCACCGGCCATGAGCCAGAGGACTACCCGGCTCGCGCTGTACATTGCGTATAGACGGAGCATCAATATGACTTGATGAAACATAGTTAAGTCAGATAGGTTTTCTTTTGAATCATAGCGGGGTTGGGAGCGTACTTTCGGTGACGCCATACGTGAATATACCGGATACCGCCTGCCAACGCAGCCATACAAAACCTGTGAAGAGAAATTCATCATGTGCCAAGCGAGTGAGCAATGGATCGCACATACAGCTGAAAGATCACGACGGTAACGCGATCGAGAACGGAAGAGTTAGCCACAGCCTACTACGTTCTCGCAGGCGAAGACCATTGAGAAAAGGATTGGTTGCGTACAGACGCTCCGTTATTGTAGGAGAGTAAAGGACTGTATTTGATGATCAATGAGTAGACGCTCCGTTTTCTCTAACAGAAGAATCGCCTTGAACTCACAAATCGAGTTGAATCTTCGTATATGAAAGCTCAGCTATTACCAACTATACAAGCAGATCCAAACTCACATGATCGTAAAGACATTATAATATCGACTCTGTTATTTTGCACGAGTGAGATTTTCCGCCACGATAGGTTGAAAAGCAAACGGTGCGGAAGTTCACGGACAATTAAGAACAGAACCTTCCCCGCTGACCAGCGCGATCTCTATTTTGTTTGTCGTTCGTTCAGAAAATGCTCGATATACAAGGTGAAAAATGAAATTGCACGTACCCAAATCAACCGTACCTCGTCTTCGAAGGTTATTACTGGAGAGGCAATTATTCGACCGGCGTTCAGAAAGGCAGAAAATACAGCGTACGGTGGTCGTAGGCGATGATAGTAGAAGACGAGACTGGCGGACCGATACGGAGCCAAAAGATTAGGATATAAAAAAGAGGTCAGCTCCGCCGAACGCCGTAAGAATGGAAAACACAAGAAGAAATGTAGAGATAACGCACCTGAGCAAAGCCGCCCATACCATAGGCCCTGCGCGATGACGGCACTCCCCACTGGCATGTCAAGATAGTAGTCGAGGATAATTAGCGACGTTCCCGGAGGACCGAAAATCGGGATGAGTTGCTTCCAGAGTTGATGGAGCACACGTATAGGAGACAGAGCTCGGTCTGGTTGAGCGCAAGACTGAGAAAAAATAGGGTGTAAAAAAGATCGGAGCAGCTAAGTACGAGAGCGGAGGCTCGATACACCAGAGCGCTGCTTGTCGGATGCACGTCGTCCACGAAGATCTCGAGAGCACTCGGCACGGGCTCAACGTCCGCAATGCGACGGTGGTGGTAATGGTGGTGGTGGTTAAACAACAGGAGGCAAACATTATGAATGACTCCAATATTTAACGATAGTTGAAAGGGAACTAGAGTTCATGCACATGCATCACTGAAATGTAAAAGGCTACACCTTATCTGGAATTAGACGGACGCGGTCTCGGAGGCAAAATTCTCCCGATGTTAGTTGCTAAGGTCATTTAAACCGTCAGTAGACAGATAAATCCGCATTTTGACAGCAGGGGGATTTGCTTCCAGGGCCAGGGATAAACGTGAAGTGTCAGAGCGAAAATAGACCAGGTAGCCGAGCAAAGCTCGAGTATAGCTTATTTATACGTCGCTATCTTAAATCACACAGGCAAAATTAGCGAGAACACTTGAGTACAGCTATATTTTTTGCAGGGAAACAAGCTAGTACAATAAAGATACTACAAGGAGCGCGGTACCTGAATGAAGAAAAGAATGTCAGTACATCTTGAAGGACTCATAATCGGGACGGAAGAGACGGTAAGGAAGATCAGACGAGTATATAATGATTCCGGATAGACTTTTATCTTCACAGAAAAGTAGTAAACTCCTCTCCGTTGAGGGAGTCTGTGTGTCATCTTGTGGGAAGAAAAAAAAAGGAAAAACGTAGGAAGGCAAATAGACACGCACTCATCGGTTCTTGAAATAGTCGAGCAGGACATTCAAGCCCTCGCTCTCGACACCGTAGTTCTTGACGACGACGCACGAGCAGCCGACGACCTTGCGCGGGTTGCCCTCGCGGTCGATTTTGCACAGGCCCGCCCACGTGCCGAGCACCTTCGCGTCGCCGACCTTGATCAGGTTGATCTTGTGCTCCGCGCACAGCGCCTCGATGAGCTTGAGGTACTCCGCCTCCGTGCACGATTCGACGAGCACGCACAGATGTGCCTGGCGCTTGTCGAGTGCCTTCGCGCACTCGCGGAGCCCGCGCGCGAGCCCGTCGTGCACGAGCGCGTTTTTCAGGACTTGCTGTTGGCGGGTGCGTGCGTCAGCGACTTAGTCTGGGGAAATGGCAGGACTGGAGCCCTCGCACCTGAAGAGCGTCCTCGACAGACAGCTTCCCCTTCGGGGCCTCGGTGACCTCGACCTCCGGGGCGGCTTCGACTTCAATTTCATCTCCAGCGTCAGACATTCTGCATCCTGTTAGATCCAACTTCAAACAATCATTGTACCGAACCCACTTTTTTTAGTTGGGAAATACGAAAAAAAGTGATGTCTTCTTCCGCTATCGTTGATGTAAGGAAACGGGAGACGCGTCGGCGTCCGTAAAAGTTGTGTTGCTGGTCCGTGCGCAGCAGCTCTTGTTCTCACGGTACTGTCACAAAAGCGGCAACGACCCACGTACAGCGACGACTCACCTTGTGCAGAGACCAATCAAAACAGCACTGTTTCTCAAATAAATTTGCACATACTCTGATATACATAGTGGCATACTACATAAAAAATTTAAAGCAAACTGGCTTTGTGTATGTTTTAAAAATGTCGAAATACATCGAGATTGTGGTACTTTTTCTCAAATTGGAAACTGCCTCTGAGGGTTGATTGGAAAGACTTGTCCCGGACTCAACGAAGAGTTCATATTTTTCTATGAAACTTTACATGGCACGTTATGATATGCTATTACTCTCAAAAATAAAATTTGGCAGCTCATAAATATCTTTTGAGCTCTTGGCTGTGTCTTCATTGAAGATCAATTGAGGATTTCTACTATCTTCACAGAGCATTGAGTCACAAGCACCGAACATGATTGTGTGGGACTTGCATCTTTAAACTTCACAGATTATCTCATGGTATACTATATATGCTCTGTGAATTTTATTGTATTTTAATTTGACGTTCCCAGCTCAACAACCTGCATATATGCAGCCACCAGTGTTTGTGTCAGCCTTGTTAAACTAGTTTTACTGGGGGCCTTTGACAAATCCAATTTCAGCTAAAACTTATATTCACATTCAGAAACATCTCAGGACTTGTTGTGAAAAGTTTTAGAACATTAGAGGTACCCGCTGCTGAGATATGAAGCCATCTCTGTTCAATGCCCTCGAGAGCAGGGTAAAAAGACAGCTCTGACAAACAATGACAAACAGAGTCATCTAAGCCTCTATAAATATTGTTTGTTCTATCACTTTCAGTCACAATTTGCGTATTTATTTTTGCAGATATGAGATGCCTGTCCATTATCCTTTATATCTGTCTTTGAAAAATCTGAAATCCGAAGTGCTTTTGTGTCTAAATCCTCTAACGAAGTAGGGCCAGGGTGAGTTGTTGCCGGTTATTTGCTGGTTTCTGACTCGCCACAGAAATAAATTTCTTTCGTACGAAGCACATTTTATAAAATCACGAGAATTATATATTCGAAGAGCCAAGACAATTCTCTATACAATGGTACAACAATGAAGTATTTATGTCAAATATTCATTGAGATATAAAGCTGAAAGCACAGGATGGGTCGTTGCCGCATTTTAGACAGTATATGTGCCGGCAAATCCCGCCACTCTTTATTGATTGCTTTGTCATTCAAAGTAGCCCTCAGACATTCATCGAATATCTCCCGCGGAAAAAGGGGTCCCTTCGAACGGAAAAAAACTTTCAATGCAATAGTTCTCGGCGGCGACGTAGACGACGGCCACCCCTGTTCCTGGACTCGTTTGAAGATCTAGTTCGCTGAAACAACCCTTACAGTTCTCTCTCCCGATTTCTGTAGTCTCGACCTTTATCGGAACTGCGCTGTCATCCGGAGGCTCAAAGATTCTCACTAAGAATACTTATACTCTAACTGCGGAGAACCTCAAGCATCGTATCCCTCGAGAAATTCATAAACTGTCTTTCGAGATGCTAGCCAAGGTTTTCAAGGAGAACTACCTGTTTACTTGAGCGATGTGCAAGGAACACCATGGCTCTGTCGATCTCACGCGTTTCAGCGTTCGCGCAATATCCTCGAGCTATCATGGTCAGCGCTTACGTATTCCCAGCCGACTTCGTATCAGCGATATTCTTAAGGCACCATATGCCGACAATAGACTGGAAGTTAGCAGGTTCCTGGACATGGTCGTGCCGTTTGGTGACCGTTAACGAGAGTTTGGAGCGAATGTCATCCCTGACAGTCACAAGAAAGGATCCAGAGGCGCTGGATGACTGCGGACCCCTGAAATTTCCGCGGCTTGTTCGTCCGATGAAACTAAAATTGCTTCAGGTGGCAGGGGGCTCTTTTCTTCTGCATCTGAGAAATGCCTTCCCTGACGGAAGTCTTAGGAGACAACACCAATGATATAAGGCTTTACTGTAATGATGCTCGCCCGCTCAGTCACACTTGCTTTCCTGACCATTGCTTGCTCTGGTCCTTACACTTGGATATGGGTCCACGTTCCTCAGGCTATCTCGCGGAATTTAATTCCCTGCGTCATCTCTGTCACATTTATAAACCTCAAAACCTACGTCGAAAGGTCTGTAACCAACTGTAATGCTCAATGTGGGATGACAATCCTTGCGAATGCGCGGACCGTTCTCATGTCCTTTTGCAAGGATTTGCAAACTTTTCGTACCTTCTAGAACTTCGCATCCTACGCCTCGGCTATGGAAAGCTATGATGCACCCTTGTCCCCACTCATGAACGGCTTGCCTCCATGATGCCCTCCCCGTCCGAGGAGCATTTTCGTGCTTTGAGAGGGCTCCATATGAAGTTTGATGACAAGCTCGACTACAACATGATGTCCATCATTCTGCACCCTTACAATCAGCTGCACCACTCTCTCGATCGAAGCATGCATCACTACAGTTGGCAGCATCGCCGAGCTGGACATCGCGCTGGTATCCTACCCGCCCCATCGCACACTCATGTTTAAGAATTGCGGATGGCCAAACCAGATATTCCTCACGTCTCTGATACGGAAGATGAGGCAGAGCGATGATTGGGGCAAGTTCGAGAAACTTAATTCTGTCCGTTGCGACATCGGACAGACTAACCACCTCCATGATCTACTCGGCTCGATCGTTAATGATAGGATGTGCTACGTTGCGTATGAAGTTCGTACGCTAGTATTGCTAACTTTCGTCTCAGACCACATGCTTAAACAACTTCGCGTTATTCAATAGGTTGTCAGAAGAACATGACCCGCTCAATCTACGTGTACTCTTGATACTCAATCTGTGCGCTGGTTCTCTGAAATTTCTTCAACACCTGTTTATGTAGGGATACAGCCAGCCTACTCAAAGCTTCTTAGAAAAAACCTGTCTAGCAGTTGCATCAGCAATTGATATACATATTTTATATATTTATCTGCGGATTGATATGCTTCCGCTGAGACATCAATATTTGTAATTTAAAAAAAAAGAGTGGCTAAAGGTCAGCGAGCGTGGGAACGATTTGCCAAACTTCTTGACCGTGTCATACCGACGCGTCTTCGACACTCGTCGACAACCTCGACGACAAGGACCATGATGGCAAAGTCTCCGGAAAGCTTCATGTTTACGGTCGGAAAACTAGGCAAGTAAGACACAGAACTATGTAATAAAGAGGCTCATGTTAATATCCGTCGTACGTGTAGATGCTGGGATGGCGGTGAGAAAACAAGAGGCAAGCAATGTGTTATGCATACCTAATGACAGCGTGCTAGATCCTGCTCGGCGAGCGAGCGCACCTCATCGAGTTCCCCTCGGTTCTCCTTCCTCCGGGTGCGACAGCGGGCTCGATCGTCAATATTGCCGTGCACCGGAACCTCGCCGAGGAGAAACGGAGGGACCAGGAGTTCTGGGACTTGCAGAAAGAGATTTATGATACCTTTGGTATCGACACGCCGCAGCCGCCAAAGCTTGAGGTGAGTCGGCGGACTCTTCAAGCAGGCAAAAAAATTCTATGGCTTACCAGAAAGCTCGCAGGTCCGTAATATCACCCAGACATCCGTGACGCTCGAATGGCCCGCGCTCCATCTTGCGACCGCCAAGCTGCGCTCGCTCGACATCTACCGCAACGGTCAGCGGCTCGCCGCGATCCCGCAGCCGCTGCACAACACATCCACGAAGCTCTCCGGACTCGAGCTCAACACGGACTATACCTTCCAGCTCGTCCTGCGCACCTCCGCGGGCACCTTCCCGTCGCCCGTCGCCCGCGTGCGCACGCACACCATGGCGGACACGTCCGGCATCTCCGTCTGCTTCGGCACGTGCCAGGACAAGGTCCTCCTCGAGGACGCGAAGCACGCGCTGCGTGAGATGCGCGCGAAGTGGAGCGACCGCATCCAGATCGACACGACGCACTTCGTGTGCACGACCCCCGCGACCGAGGGCCCTGGGGGCGGCGGGCCTGGCGTCGAGTACCAGCGCGCGCTGCAGCTCAGCATCCCCGTCGTCCAGCCGCAATGGATCCTCGCGTGCCACTCAGAGCGGAAGTAAGCGCCCCGCCTTTTTCTTCCCGCGGACTTTGAGAGTTTCTCACATCTTTATTGTTTTGCTTTTTCTGGTAGAATGATACCCATCGCGCAATTCTATCTCGGCGCGACGCCCAACGCACCGCTCTCCTCTGCGCCATTCGCGCGCCCGCAGTCCATGTCGCAGGTCTCGCTCCCGCGTGCGCCCTCGCGCGGCCCCGCGAGCCCGCCCACGCCGTCCTCTGCGGGAGCCCAGAACCGCTCGTCAATGCCGCCCCCGCGCCGTCCTGCCGCGCACGCGGAGCCCACAGCATCGTCCTTCGTGAACCAGTCACCCCAATCCCCGCCGCGCCAGCCGGCCAGCGTCGCGACCGTCGCAGAGGCAGACGAGACCGAGGACGCTGTCGGCACGGCGGACGGGGAAGGGGGTGAAGCAGAGTTGCCTACACTAGGAAAGGCGCCAGCGCCTCCCAGTGTAGGCACGGGCCAGCGCTCGCCGCTGTCCGCAGCGGAGCGGCGCTCGCGCAACGGCACGATGGACCGCAACTTCCGCTTCCCGCCGCCGTCGCCGTCGCCACCGCCCGTTCCGCCGCTGCCCGCTTCTGCGCCGGGTGCCGGCGCGGGCGGCGGGGCTGGTCCTGCGTCGCCAGAGCATGCGCATGTGCAAGTTCTGGAGGCCGGCACCGTCGACGGCGAGAGCGGCTCAGACTCGCCGACGAGCGCGCCGATGGAGGTGCCCCCGCCCGACCCGGTCGAGAAGGAGATCCCGAGGGAGCGCGCGACAGCGAGCCTCGACGACGACATCGGCGCGACGGAGGAGATCTCGCTTAATTGAATGTGCAAACCTTGATACCCTTAAAACTGGAGCGCTCAGCTTCTCGTGGATGTTCTTTTCTTACTTTCAGCCATCTCTCCCTTCGGCTCATCACCAGGCTCTACGTCTGTCGTTCGCTGTATATACCCTAACACATTATACAGCTGTATTTTCCTCTTTCCATCGCTGTTATGGTACATAACTATATCATTGTGGGAGAGCATGAACACGAATTACGCGTAGGTGAAAACAGATAAAACAGGAGAAGGGTCGTTGAGAATAGGCGAGGGTGCTTATATTCAGTTCGGTCCGACGAATTGATATAAAATGCGGCGCACGAGGCCCGAGAGGTGTTGAGGGTCATTCTACGGACGCAGACCTGTGAGCAACATGACTTCAAGTGCAATGAGACTTCCAAGATATACCTGGTATGTGCTCATCACCATGCCCATCCCGATCGCGCAAAGCTGCCCAGAAGACAAAGCAATTAGTTCTCCGTCTCCGACTTCATCGCAAATATAAACAAAAAAGAAGACTCACCAGCGCCTCGCCCGTCTCGCCCGTGTGGAACACGAGTCCCCGCCCGCGGGCCATGCGCCACGCGCTCTCGAGGCCCTTGGGGAGCACATACATCGCGAGCTCGCCGCGGCGCCGCTTCTCCTCGACGAACAACGAGAACCCGGAGAGCAGCCCGCCGAGCCAGAAGGACGGCTTCGAGATCAGCACGTCGATCCACTCCTTGCGGAGGCGCAGCGGCGCGCGCGGGGAGGAGAGCGCGGCGTGCAGGTTGTGTTTCGCGCAGAAGTACGCTGTTGCCGGGCAAGCTGTGGGATTAGCGGAAGGTGAGGCGGCTGAGAGGCTACGTACTCTGATAGATGATGACGAAGACGCCGAGGAACGCCGAGCTGCGCGTCGTGCCCCACCCCGCGCGCGCGAGGACGCGCCACGGCTGTTCCCAGAACTTCTGGCGCTTGAACAGCACTGCGGGGACGAGGTGCAGCGCGCCGTAGATGGGGAACATCCAGCGGAACACGCTCACGAAGCGGTCGAGCGGGACCGCGGTGCACGAGTCGAGCCACGGGTGTATTGCCGCGCAGGGCCCGTAGCGCGGCCCAAACTCTGCTGAAGCCTGCGCGGTGCGGAGGCGGGCGGCGAGCTCGGTGCGGTTCGCGGATGTCGTGGAGGGCGCGCCGATGAGCGATTCGAGGTCGGCGAAGTCGAAGACGCCGTCGCGCACGAGCGAGCGGTTCACGCGCACACCTTTCAGGGGTACCTTGGACGCGTTTTGGATCCTGCACGAAGGTTCAATATGTCGCTTTCAGATTGGGAGAAAGAGGACAGTTGCGCACCATGCGCTGTACGACGGGGGGATCGTGTCTGGCCGGAGCAGGAAGCCGTACATGATCTGCCCGCAGCAGAGCGCGAACACGAGTACGTCACCGTGCGGGATCTTGATGTTGTGTTTCGTGCTGAGGGCGTTGTACGAGCCCTGGAGGCCGCGTACGAACAGCTGCTGCGCGATTGCGACGCGGCGGCTCCTCTTCTCGAAGAGGATGCCGACCCCGCCCGCGACCGCACCAGCGACGACGGCATACCAGCGGCGCGTCTGTTTGCGGAGCCACATCTCGTGCGCCTGCGCGCGGAAGGAGAGCCGGCCGCGGCGCCGCTCGGAGGCCGTTGGCGCCATTGTAACAGGAAGCTCCGTCTCGTCGTAGGCAGATTCTGTGGGTGACGATGCTGTGCTCGGTTGGTGAGGGAGGAGGATGGGGAGGGCGTTGAAAATGAGTTTGTACAGAGCCGCGAACGAACCTAGGCAATAGTCAGCAATATATTTGAAACAAATGTTGGAAGAGCAGCACACCGAGCATTGCGGCAAATCTGAACGAATCCCGCCCAAGTAAAGCATGCCGGATGAGCGAAAAGCGGAAATGCCTGTAATTTCTTAGTATTTGTTCCTGCAAAAATATTTGGGGGTTTTTTTTTTTAGATACGTACCGCGGCATTTTCCATATTCGAAACAGAAGGACGAACACATTGAACCCCGACCTCAGCGTGAATCCCAATGTGCCCGCACCTGCTTCCGTCACTATACGTCCCTTTCAACCGGAACTTTGAATGAACGCGACTCACGAAGACCCCCGCGCGCCGCATGCTCCGCGCACTCGCTCAGTGTAGAGAGCTCTACGGCGGGCTCTCCCCTATCCCGCCAGACCATTTTACGCGCATCGAGCAGCGCCTCCTGGTAGTTCGCGAGGACGACTAAGTTCTGTGTGTGTAGGGCGGTTTAGCGGAAGTAATTTACAAACATTGTCAACGACGGTGCCGCACCTCGAAGGACGTCATGACCTTGCGCGGTCGGTACGGACCCGATGAGCTCGATGCCATCGCTATCCAGAAGGATTAGAACGGCTTTGCCGTCAACGTTGACCAACAAGTTCAGATTGTCGACGACTTGGATGATGACTAGCACGTGCTGTCCCTCGGTCCCGGCCAAGTCCCGGCGAGACAAACACGTGAGCCTTGAATTAGATCACGAGCCTTGCTGTTACTAATCGGCACACGGTTCCCGAATTGCCTCGACATTTCTTTATTTACTATACAGCATGAAGTGATTCTGCAATGAAATTCTGGGCGCTGTCAACACGGTACAAGACTTTATCTTAGTGTTAGCTACCTGCAATTGAGTCCCGGGCTAATTACAAGTAATTAGAAAGAAAAATATTGACGGCCGGTAGTACGGTACAGTACATACAAGACTACTTAAAAAACAAAAACAAATAAATAATTAAGAATGGAATGGGTACTCGACACTGTGGTGAGACCGAGCTGCATATATGCGCTTCTATATTTCAATACGGCATTTCCATCGACAAGGAGTACCGAGTGCTCTGCGTTTATGATGTGCTGAGATCTATTCGTCTATCGGGAGACGATAGTTTCCGTCAAGGTATTGGATGACGATCTGCAGCACATCATTGCCTACCCTTGTCGCAAAGTAGAGTGCGCCGCTGTAGAATTCCACCTTCCCAGGCATGCTGAGTCTGCGACTCTCCAATTTTCCCTTACTAGAGATGGTAGCGAGCGTCCACAGGTCCTCTCGGCGGTCATCGGCAGTCAAAGGATCGATGGAGTGGATCACTACCGAACCAGCCTGCGAAGGCCGGCACACGCTATTGTTCGGGCGAGTCTTCGGGTCCAAGATTACAGTCCCCGGACGCTCAACGTGTGTGATAGAGGGAAGTCTGGCGTTTGGACCGACTGTAACTGCAGGGAACTCCAAGAGGAAGGAGTACAGCACAGGGTAGATTTCTGGTTCTGCCAACATAGTAATAGAGACGCCTTTCCGCTTTCGATCCGCTTCGGACTTCCAATGGAAGGTGCAGATGGACAGCCTTGCAGTATCCGGAAGAGTTTTCACATTACGGCGCGGGCCGAGGCAGCTGGCATGGGGAATGTCACCCTCTAGCGTCAAAATCTGCGTCGCGCCTGACGCGGAAGCCCTAAGCCGGACGTTGCGTATGGACGAAAGCCGGAAGGCGATGATTGACCAGTTCAACTGGAGACAGAACACGCCAATGAGATAGCCATCTACAAAGTGGACGTCATGGCAAGAACACTGTACAGAAGAAAAGCATCAGTCCAGTTCATCTCATGTGCGTTCATAAAATATAAATACATACGCCGGGGATTAGGACAGAGCGTTTTTCTTCCCAGAATGTCACACGGAGACTGCCAATATATCGCCACTTAGCTTTGCAAATCCCACAATATAATAAATATATGTTTTTTCAAGTTCTTTCGGCGTGTATTTGTAAAGCAGGCTAGTAGGCTTTTTCCAGAACGACTTGAGAGTCCTGCACAGCAATGAAGTATCAGATTGACATGCAGACTTTTCGTGGGGCGAGATTGTAAATATCGTGACAGTCCTGAAAAGCAGAAATGAGATAGCAGACTCAAATGCTCCGTCGACATCATATTTCTTACCTTTCGCGGACAAGTTCATCAAAAGATTCCGTCACCACGAGCACGTGCACGTCGCCGTTCGTCTGCATATCATAAGCGAAGCGGAGCACTTTCATCCCCTTTGTTTCATATGGGCCATCGTCACGGTGACTCCAGACACGCTCGCCGCCTGGCACGGTCCAGCACTGCAAGTCATCTCTTTCACAATCCTTTCGATTGGGGTCGAAATCAACTAAACTGACGAGGAGGAGCGCACCGCCAGGGAGCAGCTCCGTGTCCATAAGATTGTAAAGCATCCCAGGTTTGATACATACTGTGGTTATGTGTGTGGGTCGCAGCGGGGCGCGGGCGGTGCTGTTGCGATAGCGCCGCTGTGCGCGCTCAACTATGTTGCGTAGTTCTTCCAAAGTGAGGTCGTCGAGGGAGATATGAGGGGGCAGATCGGGTGCATCGTGTTGATCCAGGGCACCGAGGCGTTCTAGCAACAAGTCTTTGTCGGAAGGCATTTCTGTGTGGTTCGATGACCAATGTACACAGCAGGGCTTGCATTTTTATATGCCTCACGCACTTTGCGCTAGGTTCGTAACCACTTACCGTGTGGCGGATACTCCATGGTGGATGGCTGCGGGCCTAAGTTTGCATGGGGCAGGAAGCATGGCTATCGGGACTCAAGCAGTTTGCGCCAAGCTCGTAACCAGTTACCGTGTGGCCGATACTCCGTGGTGGATAGCTTCGAGACTAAGTTCGCACGGGGCAGGAAGCAACTTGGCTGTCGGGACTCGGGCAGTTTGCGCCAGGCTCGTAAAAGCCAGTTACCGCGTGGCCGATACTCCGTGGATGGCTTCGGGACTAGGTTCCGCGGGGCAGGGAGCAAAGCTGTCGAGACGCGCGATCATTTCTCTGCGAGACTTGCAAGAAACAAGTTGTTTGCGTTCCTGTATGCCTCTGTGCAGGGCCGAGCGGTGGCGGCTGAGCGCGTCTCGCGCGGACGCGACTGCCTGGTCCGCATGCCCAGAAATGAATTTCTGGAGAAAAAACCTTGCCGATAAACACTGCAGATAAACTCCCTTATACGACTCGGATTGAGATATTAAGGAAGACAGACCAAATGCTTGAAGCTCGTAATGTGTAGCCTGCAGCTTGAACCCCTGGGAACATTCCTCAGAGTTGCTTCATTGTGGCTGCTCCGGCCGGTGAGTCACAACAGGAGCCTCCGTTGCGCAGTTGCTCTGTGTGTTCCGTAACTTACATGTATAGCGCATTTCTTTTTTCTTCCTGAAAGGTTTCTGTGCTTGGTTTGTCTACTGCTATTGTGACGCATAATAGCCGTCTCAATTCTGTGGAAGTCGAGTTTGTTGGTAACGCGCTCCGGCGCGATTGAGCCCCTACCTGACCATTACCTTTGTTGATGTAATTGAAGATATCGAGAGTACCAACAGCTTTAGAATTGAGGCTACTTGTTGGTAAATTGTTGAAACCCCACAAATGACTATCTGATCACACCCGATGAGGATATCGGCAATTCGGCAGACGATCAACAAGCGCGCCGAAAGTCCGATGTGCACTTCCACACTTCATGAGTTGTTAGTCGTGTTGGTACGATTTTTCGAGTTATTAACACACTTCCACTGTACTCGACTTCCACAGAATTGAGATGGGCTAATCTCTCAACTTAAAAGAGATTCTATCTCCGGTCTTTATCGGCAAGGTTTTTTCTCCAAGAGTTCATCTAATGGGCATGTGGACCAGGCAGTCGCATCCGCACGAAACGCTCTCAGCCACCACCGCCCGGTCTTGCACACGCTCTTTCGAGCAAGTCTTGCAGAGAAATGATCGCGAGTCCCGACAGGTTTGTTGCTTGCCCCGCGCGAACTTAGGCCCGAAGCCATCCACCACGGAGTATCGGCCACGTGGTAACTGGCTTTTACGAGCCTGGCGCAAACTGCCCGAGTCCCGACAGCCAAGTTGCTTCCTGCCCCGTGCAAACTTAGGCCCGCAGCCATCCACCACGGAGTATCGGCCACACGGTAACTAGTTACGAGCTTGACGCATACTGCTTGAGTCCCGAGAGCCATGCTTCCTGCCCCGTGCAAACTTAGGCCCGCAGCCACACGGTAACTGGTTACGAGTCTGGCGCAAACTGCGTGAGGCATATAAGAATGCGAGCCCTGTTGTGTACATTGGCCATCGAACCATTCAGAAATGTCTTCCGACAAAGCTTTGTGGCTAAAACGCCTCGGTGCGCTGGATCAAGAGCATGCACCCGATCTGCCCCCTCATATCTCCCCTAACGACCTCCCCTGGCAAGAACTGCGCAACTTAGTTGAGCGCGCACAGCGGCGCCACCGCAACAGCACCGGCCCCGCCCCGCTGCGACCAACACGCAAAACCACGATACGTATTAAACCTGCGATAGATGTGTCACGTGACTTGCCGAGTGTCCTTACTGTGGACACAGAGCTGCTCCCTGGCTGTGCGCTCCTCCTCGTACATTTGGAAAATGACTTGCAGTGCTGGACCGTGCCAGGCGGCGAGCGTGTCTGGAGTCACCGTGACGATGCCCCATATGAAACAAAGGGGATGAGAGTGCTCCGCTTCGCTTATGATATGCAGACGAACGGCGACGTGCACGTGCTCGTGGTGACGGAATCTTTTGATGAACTTGACCGCGGAAGGTAAGAAATATGATGTCGATGGAACATTCGAATCTGCTATGTCATACTGACATATTATTGCTGTTCAGGGCTGTCGCAATATTCCAAATCTCGCCCGGAAAAAAGCGTGATTGTCAATCCGGTACTTCAATGCTGGGCAAGCTTATCAAGAAATTACAAATCTTTCCCCCCCTAATAAAGACTGATGAATTCCTTTACAACGACGCTCCGAAAGGACTTGAAAGCACAAAAGGAATTCCTTTAGTGCAATTTGCGAAGCTAAGTGGTGACGTATGGGCAGTTTCCACAACGGACAGTCTTCTCGTGACATTCTGGAGAGAAGACCACTCTTTCCTAATCCGCGGCGTGCGTATGCACATTTTGTGAACGCGCGTGAGATGAAATGGACTGATGCTTTTCTTCTGTACAGTGCTATTGCTTTTGCAATGACGTTCACTTTGTAGATGGCTATCTCATAGGTGTGTTCGGTGATTCGAAGGATAGGTCAATCATCGCCTTTCGGCTTTCGTCCATACGCAACGTCCGGCCTAGGGCTTCCTCGCCGGGCGCGACACAAGAGTTGGCTTTGCGTGATATTCCCCATTCCAGCTGCCGCATCCCGCATATGCTGGGCGATTGCTGGACTACTACTGTAACTACAAAGCTGTCCATATGCACCTTCCATTGGAAGCCGAAAGAGGAACGAAAAGGCATTTCTATCACCGCATTTGTACCCATCGAAAGAAACGGTCGAAGCCTTTTTATGCTGGTCTCTTTCCTCTTGAAGACCCCTGCAGTTACAGCCGGTCTTAACGCCGGACTTCCCTCCATCACGCACCGTCTGGGGTGTATAGACTTGGACCCGCAGATTGGCGAGTTTAATTTCGCGAACCCGCCTTCGCAGGCTGGCTTGGTAGCGATACAGTATGAACACTACCGAGAGGCCGGAAGTATGCTCGCTACCGTATCTTGCGAGGGAGAAGTGAAGTACCGCACACTCGACATGCCGTATGCTCCCGGGCTGAAAGTGGAGTTCTACAGCGGTGCGCTCTACTTTGCGACGGTGGATAACAAATACATCGTCATTCAGTACCTTGACTGAAGTTTTGTATTGTTCTCCGATAGACACACGGATTTTAGTATGTCGTAATTACTTAGATATAGAAGCGCATACGTATGTGCAGCTCGGGTCTCGCCACAGCGTCGAGTACCCATTCCATTTTTATTTATTTATTTATTCTTGCTTTTTTTATTAGAGTCTTGTACCAGCCCGGAACTCTTGTAGAATCACTTTAGTAATCGCAGAGAATTCAGTACTGCTTGTCGACGGAGTTGCTGCATAGTAAATAATAAAATGTCGAGATATGTTTTGAATTTGACACACAGAACCTTGGCCGGTAACCGCACCAATTTCCTCAAGCGCCTCGTGATCTAATTCCAAAGTCTCACGTGTTTGTCTCTCCGGGACCGAGGGACAGACATCATCCACGTCGTCGACAACCTGGACAACGTCGACGGCAAAGTCGTTTTATTTTTTCTGAGCAGCGCATCGGGTCTTTACCAGCCGCGCAACGTTATGACGTCCTTCGAGGTGCGGCACCGTCGTAAACAACGTTTGTAAATTACTTCTGCTAAACAGCCCTGCACACACGGAACTTAGTCGTCCTCGCGAACTACCAAGAGGCGCTGCTCGATGCGCGTAAGATGGGCTGGCGAGATAGGGGCGAGCCTGCCAATTCTTGCAAGTCTCGCAAAGCAATGATCGCGAGTCCCGACAGGTTTGCTGCCTGCCCCGCGCGAACTTAGTCCCGAAGCCATCCACCAAGGAGTATCCGCCACACGGTAACTGGTTACGAGCCTGGCGCTAACTGCCTCTGAGTCCTGGCAGCTTAGTCCCGCAGCCATCCACCAAGGAGTATCCGCCACACGGTAACTGGTTACGAGCCTGGCGCAAACTGCTTGAGGTGTTTAAAAATGCGAGCCCTGTTGTGTACATTGGCCATCGAACCATTCAGAAATGTCTTCCGACAAAGCTTTGTGGCTAAAGCGCCTCGGTGCGCTGGATCAACACGATGCACCCGATCTGCCCCCTCATGTTTCCCTCAACGACCTCACCTCGGAAGAACTGCGCACCCTAGTTGAGCGCGCACAGCGGCGCTATCGCAACAGCACCGACCCCGCCCCGCTGCGACCAACACGCAAAACCACGATACGTATTAAACCTGCGATAGATGAGTCACGTGACTCGCTTAGTGTCCTTACTGCGAAAGCGGAGCAGCTCACCGTCCGGCCTGTGGACACGGAGCTGCTCCCTGGCGGTGCGCTCCTCCTCGTACATTTGGAAGATGACTTGCAGTGCTGGACCGTGCCAGGCGGCGAGCGTGTCTGGAGTCACCGTGACGATGGCCCATATGAAACAAAGGGGATGAAAGTGCTCCGCTTCGCTTATGATATGCAGACGAACGGCGACGTGCACGTGCTCGTGGTGACGGAATCTTTTGATGAACTTGTCCGCGAAAGGTAAGAAATATGATGTCGACGGAGCATTTGAGTCTGCTATCTCATTACTGCATTTCAGGACTGTCACGATATTTACAATCTCGCCCCACGAAAAGTCTGCATGTCAATCTGATACTTCATTGCTGTGCAGGACTCTCAAGTCGTTCTGGAAAAAGCCTACTAGCCTGCTTTACAAATACACGCCGAAAGAACTTGAAAAAACATATATTTATTATATTGTGGGATTTGCAAAGCTAAGTGGCGATATATTGGCAGTCTCCGTGTGACATTCTGGGAAGAAAAACGCTCTGTCCTAATCCCCGGCGTATGTATTTATATTTTATGAACGCACATGAGATGAACTGGACTGATGCTTTTCTTCTGTACAGTGTTCTTGCCATGACGTCCACTTTGTAGATGGCTATCTCATTGGCGTGTTCTGTCTCCAGTTGAACTGGTCAATCATCGCCTTCCGGCTTTCGTCCATACGCAACGTCCGGCTTAGGGCTTCCGCGTCAGGCGCGACGCAGATTTTGACGCTAGAGGGTTACATTCCCCATGCCAGCTGCCTCGGCCCGCGCCGTAATGTGAAAACTCTTCCGGATACTGCAAGGCTGTCCATCTGCACCTTCCATTGGAAGTCCGAAGCGGATCGAAAGCGGAAAGGCGTCTCTATTACTATGTTGGCAGAACCAGAAATCTGCCCTGTGCTGTACTCCTTCCTCTTGGAGTTCCCTGCAGTTACAGTCGGTCCAAACGCCAGACTTCCCTCTATCACACACGTTGAGCGTCCGGGGACTACAACATTTGACCCGCACTTTCACAAGTACACGGACCGGCCTTCGCAGGCTGGCTCGGTATTGATGCACTCCAGTGATACTGGCGTTGACCGCCGAGAGGACGTGTGGGTGTTCGCTACCATCTCTAGCAAGGGAAAATTGGAGCACCGCACACTCAGCATGCCGCACGCTGACATTGTGAAAGTGGAGTTCTACAGCGGCGCGCTCTACTTTGTGACGCAGGGATCCGTCGTCATTCAGTACCTTGACTGAAGCTTTGTATTGTTTTCCGGTAGACACCTAGATCGCAGTATATCGTAATCGCAGAGACTCAATACTGCTTGCCGGTGGAAATGCCGTATAGTAAATAATGAAATGTCAGGTGCAATTGAATTTCGACACGCAGGATCTTGCCCTAAAAAAGGTTTGTAACTGTATGCCGGGTGCGGCACCGATCAGCAAGACCATCCGCAGTTGTCTAGCCATTTGCTTCTCATTTCCTCCTCCCCTTTTTCAATTGTGACTCGAAGAGCTTGGAGACAAGCACAAAGAATAACGGCTTCTTTATATCAAATTGCCCCGCACACTCCATCTATAGCTGACTTCGCTACTTCTCGGTAGATGCTTGAATGACCGCCAGATCTCCACACCTCTCGAGTTCCGCTCCCCTGCATGGCCTAGATTTCAGTGTCACAAAGTAAAAAGTTGATGAAGAAGTGTGTACAAGCTCAACACTGTGGGGTACCGTAGGCGAAAGGAGCAGGATAGCAGGCAAAGAGGAGACAGATATGAGTGGCTTGGCGGGTGGAAGGTGTATGCTGAATGGCAGACAGGAAGCCGTATACTGTACGTCCCTGAATGCAAATCATATTAGCGTTCTCCAGTGTTGGGATAGCCATGGTTTCTTGACTCAGGAGAAAGGCGACACATACCGGAAGGGCAGCCGTGGTTGGGATGAGTGGGAAAATAACAGCAAATGACCCTTTCCTACAAATCAGCCTAGGAAGCCATCGAGGAAGCCTTCAGCGAAATCAGCGCCATTTCTCGCAGTTAACGAGGTGAGAGATGGTATGAAATATCCATTTCGAGGTCTGGTTCGAAAACCTACCGACAAAAATAAAGTTCAACACTTTCTGAGTTCGGATTCAAGCGTTTCGGGTTTATTGAAACAGATTATTTCAACAAGTCCAAGGAAAGAGCACAAAATTTGAGCATGCGTATGGACATATGCGTAAGTATGACTTTGATTTCTTTTCATCGTGCGATTTGCATCGTTCGCGCAAACCCTACATATAAACGCGCGTGGTCTTTGCCATTACAAACCTGCCGCGACGCTGTTCATCCATGCCTCTTCGGTACTTCAGCGTCCATGTACGTGTTGATGAAGAAGCGTAATTCCCGCACTTAGTGTTGAGCCCTCAATAAAGGTCCAACATGCATGCAATGGCAAGGTGGCAATTCTGTAAAAGTAAGCTTTCTCAACAGGTAACATGCGAAGTCCAAAGGAAAATGGATGGCAGACTCCAACGAAGGCAATTGACCTATTTGGCAAGCAGTGAGCTGTATGGCCGGAAAACGAATGCGCATCAAGGACAGTGTATGGCGAACAGATTTAGGAGATTCCGAAAACATAATGCATTGCTTCGAGCGACAGCGTATAAAGATATGTTATCGTCAAAGGCAGCGTACTTCTCTTTTATAATCTATCGATCTGACGACCCTTTATGCGTCCCAACAGCAGTAGACAAACCAAGAGCAGAAACTTTCGGGTAATAAAATAAAATAAAATAAGCTTCGAAAATGCCGGAAAGAGCGTAACAACGCACTGTGTACCGCGGTAACACCATCGAGACCACCAGCCCTCAATACCACTTCTTCAATGCGACAGGTACTTCCTACCCTTGGCCCGCCGCCGTACGAGGATCTTCCGGCCAGACACAGAGCGCTTGCGCGCGAGGAAGCCGAACTTGCGTTTGCGCTTGCGCTGCGACGGCTGGTACTCCGTTCCGCGCGCCGCGTGCCGAACCTGCTGGAGCTGCGGGGCCGTCTGCTGTGCTTGGGACAGCAGAGAAAGTGTGGGAAGACGCGCGTGTAGGGGATGCGGGATGAAGGACGGGCGGAGGTGTGCGCGGAGAGAGAGCAGGCTGAAGCTCGGGCTTGGCCACGGCAAAGCCGTAGACGTTGATGGCGACGTCGATGTCGGGTGCGCGGACACCCTCGAGAGCGCCGAACGCGACGATGGCGCACGCAGCGTCGAGAACGCTGATGCCAGCGAGCGGGGTAGGCGGGGCATGCTTGACGTCGGGAGTCTGGACGACCGAGAGCAGAAGAAAAGCGCCAGTAGCAAGCACGTGATCACGTGCTTGACTTCGACGCGTGTGTTTTGCTGTGTATTTGGAGTTGTTTGTTTTTGACATGCGAGCACTGAGGCGAGCATAAGTGTTTCCTCTGCCTGCTACTATGTCGCTTGCCAGTTGTATAAGATTTGCGCATTACGCGCTCAGTCTAAGTATTATTGAATGTTTCACGTGTGCAACAGTGCAATAAATGCTAGGATGTCCGAAGACGCGTAGAGTAAATGCTATGGTATGTAATCTGCGCATATCCCATACTCGATCTCATAACGAAAAAAAAGTAAGCGATTCCTCATTCAGCCACAATACTTGGATGCATTTTTCGGTGATAAATATGGAGAACATGGGTTCGGTGGGTTAAGGATATCAAGAATTAGATAATCGATGCTGTAGAGAGTGCTCAAGTAAACGTCGACGCTGCAGAAACATCGCTGAAGACATGGTCTTGTATCTTATGACGCATGATTGTGTCAGCGTGGATGACGAATTTGATTTATGAGAGGCCCATGGAATGGTCCATCATCGCTGCTACTCTGAAATAGGATGAGTGTTAGCTATATAATTGAACAAAACCGACACATTCACGACTGTTCCTTCACAGAATATAAGACACGTACCGAAGAAATACAAACACATCCGACACAAATGTGAAAAGCTACACCGCGTTGGCACGAACGCAGCCTTAAATACGTCGCGAAAATTATTGAGACCTTGTCGAAGGACGTTGGACGGGAGTTTTCTTACCTTTCAAATCCTTCTAGCATAGTTTTCCCTTCCATAAGAAGCCATTCGCCCAATGCCAACCTTAACTCCGTCGCTGACAGCGTTCAATCCACCCATCTGCCCAACGGCGTATGGGCCAGAATTATAAAGAGGAAGCGCGGTCGTATGTCCGTGGTTCGCGAAAACACCGACACTCTGCTGTACGCCGCTGAAAAAGCCGCCATCGAATTGCTGAGCATTCGCGGGGGACACAGCACCGTGGGTCTGCAAGGTATTTTCGAAGAGGTGCGGCAGATTCTCGAACCCCGCGTGGTTTACGGCGGCAGAGCCTGCGGAGGCGAACAACGAGTCGAGGCCGACGCCTGCGGCGCCGACGGCACCGGAGACGGCGCAGGGCAGGGCCCAGTCCCGGACGGCATGCCTTGGTAGAGAACGGTATCCCCGCCGCGCCCACTCGTTCTCGAGCATGGCGAGCTTCTGCTGCGCAATGTGGATGGACCGGGTCGCGACGGCGCTGCTTGCCATGCTCGTTCCCGCCGTCAGAGGGGCGAGGGCGAGGCCTGTGCCGATCGAGCACCCGGCGGCGGCGATCTCGCGGCGCTTTTTGTATATGTTTTTGGCGAGCTCCCTGTCTGAGTAGTATGGCCTGCAGATCTTCCTGCGATAGTGCTTGCAGTCGAGGTGCAGAAACTCTGTGAGTGCCATGACTTGAGAGGGAAGAGAGACTGGGCGGTAGTGAGCTCCGGAGGTCTACGCTCTTCGATGAGCTGATGAGATTTTGTAGTAGCATCTGAAGACTGTACTGTTATAAGATACCTCTGTATAAAGAAAGGTATTGGGGCTGCTCACAATTACGAGCATGGATATATTTTTTAAGGACTTGTATCCCTAGAACGTGGCAATATCAGAGCATGACCGATTTTTTAGGATTTCCTAGGACAGCCTACGCCTAAGAGTAACTGCCAAAGTTGGTGAATACCATCACCGCGTCAAAATCAGTTCGTGGATAGCTATGAACTCACCTTGGACTTTCATTTAGATGGCGAATTCGACCTATCCGCATGATCGCCTTCGGACCACGTGTGTCTTTATGGCTGTGCCTACGCAGGGGTTCCTAGTGAGAGGATCATCAAAATATCGAGGATTCGAATGCGGACCTCGGCCTTGTCGGCGAGCCGCGAGTCTTTAGCAAAGTATATGATTCTACATAGTTGGCCCAAGCACCGTTTTGCTATCCCTCCCGCCCCCTCAAGCAGAAAGGGACGTGGGCGTCATCAGCTGCTATGTTCATTGTCAGGTCCTGAAAAGCTTTAGCGTTAGACAAGCTCGAAGCTTTTAGTTGTAAGCGCGAAGATTTGACGCCGACTGTAAAGTGCAGAGTTCGTCATATGACCACCTCGTCGAGAATCGAGATGCGCAAGCTCTTCCAATAATGCTTCTTAACTCGAGCTTTAGAGGTTCAGGCAAACGCACGTGCCCGTTTGTAATAAAATTTAAGCATGCAATCGTTTTGTTCGGGGATAAACATTTTGGGGAGTCAAGCTACAACCTTCTTGCCTGTATTGTCAACGGCTGCTTCATGGTCAACTACCTCGACTTCGGCCTCCTGCATTTCTGAGGGCATCTCGTGTGGTAGGATTAAATTGAGGATCACGGCGACGATGCCGGCAGCGAGGACTACGTGCATCCCATCAGCTTCCGTCATCCTCACACATTCAAACACGACAGAACAGATAGGAGAGGGAACTCACAAGGCGTGCTGAGCACGATCGTGATCGAGTCGAAGAGGCCCTGCAGGCCGCTGCTCGGGTTATTAACGCCGTCGAACAGGTGCTCGAAGATCGCGGGCATGAGCAGGTCGCCGACGCCGAAGGACAGCGCGCCGGCGAGCACGAAGCGGTCGCGCCGCGTCCAGCGCAGGTACGCGAGCACGCGCACGCCGGACACCATCACGCTCGCGAAGAGGAACGTCGTCACGCCGCCGAGCACCGAGTTCGGGACTGTCGGGCGGAGAACGCTCAGCTGCTGGGACATACATACGTACGCGCAGACGGCGTATGCGGGAGAAGGTCTACGCACTTGCGAGGAAGACGCCCGAGATCTTCCCGAGGACCCCGAAGAGGATGAGGAAGAAGCAGCAGAACTTGCCCGCGGTGCGGTTCGCGCAGCGCGTGATGGCGATCACACCGTTATTCTATGAACGGCAGATCCGTTAGCTCAGCTTAATGTATATAACTTTAAACCTTACCTGAGCGAACACCGACAGAGGCGCGACGGTGAAGAGAGCAGATATGAAACCACCGATGCCGTCAGACTGAAGACAAGTACGGGAATGAGCCAACAATTCTACCTGTCCCAAAATAAAAGGCATACAAGTACGCCGCCCTGAATTCGCCGGTCGAAGTTGGGACCGTCGACCTCGACACGCGAGACTTCGGCGGATGCTGTGATGTCACCGATGGCTTCCATAGCCACCGAAACTAAGCAAACATTGATTAATCCATCTGTGAGTAATTCAAGATACAGATCACACACTGTAGACAGCCAACATCGGTAGGATGGCGGGGGGATAGACGCGGATCTTGAAAGTATGTACCCTTCAGAAAATCAAAACTAATTGAGTCGTTACTTAATATCATCGAATGCGATGAACGTACCAAAGGAACGTGATCGCAGGCGCGGTAGTGATACTGCTCCCGTCAATGTAGCCTGCGGCGCCGGCGACGATGCAGCCTACAGCAAGACCCACGATGATAGAAACGTTTTTGAGGAACGGCGAGCCGAAGAGCTCCGTGAGGACGATGCTAACGAAGGTGAGGAAGCCGAGGCCGATGAACTCCGGAGAGCCCCACCTGCAACGAAATGTAAGTCATGAATTTCCGGAGAAAAGGGAAAGAAATAATAGTGGGTCCGTATACGCACGGAAGAGGCCTGGGTGCATTGATGTCCGGGCAGAGCTGGAAGAGGCCGCTTGTGGGGCGGCTCATGCAGTCGTTCGAGCCGCCACCCCAGTCCGCAATGCCCGAGGAGCCGATGAGCGACGCGCCGATCATGAGGATGACCGTGCCAGTCACCATGGGTGGGAATATTCGCTGCAGGATCCGCACGGGGACGAAAGACATGAACATCTCGAGAAACGAGCAGATCAGGGAAGTTCCTGCGTATGAGTTGCTTGAGTCAGGAGTCAACAGAGATTCGTGTGAGGCACTTACCGAGAAGCATCCCATACGCGTCTGGGCAAGCGTCTCGCGTCACTGTCCCGTCGGCGGCAGTGGTGCTCGTACAAGTTCCATTTGCATAAAGTGCATCAAAAATCTGAATTTCAATTATTTTGCCGGTGGTGAGATTCCTTTTTTTAAATTTAAATTTCGAGACTTACTGCAGTTGCGGTACTGAGAGTAGCAAAGCTCGTTCCGACAACCGAAAGCAGGCCCGTTCCCAAATAATAATTCCTAAACAGTCTTATACCTGACATCTGGACCAGGCTCAAAATACCTTGCAATGAAATGGATAAGGCACCGAAAGAATAAAGTTAGGAAGAAGTTTAACTCACCACAGCCGATCAAAGAAGACGAAACCATGTATGCCTGCAGTGACGAATCCAGGTTCAATGCACTCGCGAATATGATGGGAGGCGCTATGAGACCGGCAAGCATAGCAAGCGCGTGCTGGAGGCCCGAGCTCGCCGCGAGGACGATCGGGAGGTCCGCGTCAAGCGCGTAGAACGGCGGCAGACGGCGCGTCTGCATCCTCGGCAGCGTCGGCGTGCAGAGCCAAGCATAGTCGTAGTCGCCCAACCAGCCGTCTCTCGTTGTGACCTTGCGCACGGCGCGCTGCACCTTGTCCCGGACGACGGTCGGACGCGGCGCAGCTGTCGGGGGCGGCGTCGGTGCCAGCTGCTCTTTCGTGACGGACTGGACGTCGGACATGGTTGCGAAGCAGAAGCAAAGCTACAGACGTCCCAAAGATCCGAGAGCTGTTTTAATCCGTGCATGAGGCTGTGACGATAAGGAGTCCGAAATCACACGTCGAGAAGATAAGAAAGGTGCCTAAGTTCCTGTATGATATCAAGTTATCATGGATGTCCGAAAATCCGCCAAAATTTGTCAGCTCATTGAGTCGCGTATCAGGCACGTGACTGTGCATGATAATGAACGGGAGCAAAGAGTCGTCGGAGACAGAGGGCGCATCAATCGCGTGGGAAGGTGGTTTCTTTCGACATTCATGGCCTATTTTGGTAATTGCGGCCGCTGCGGCGGCGCATACGCCCAGACTTGAAGAAACTGTCGAGAAATCGCATTTTTATTGCTTGAGCTCTCACACAGTGCACCTGGAAGAGCGGTCCTCCGTTTCCGCTGTGTCATTGTTAACCCATACGACTGCTCTGATGCAAAACATAGAGTGCCAATCGTAGAAGGTCATTTGATGAAATCGGTGTGAAAGCAAAGTAAGCATCAAAACTTGAAGAAGAGTAAAACCACAAGGGCCGTGTGGAGAGACGGCCGAACAGACAGCTTCGGGACATCTCGCCATATTGCACTTATCATGAGTATTTAGTAGTATCAGTACGATGTCATACACTCATTATTATACTGGCAGATGCTGGCTAGAGTTCCTTGAAGGAACCTCCGTGTTTAAAAATCCTCGTTGTCTTTCATTAATTTCGCATACTCTGGAGCTCCTGGAATTTATGACTTCAAAAGATTATTTGAATAAATTTGAATTTTGGGCGAACTTGCGCCACCAAGTCGATCATCGACGTAAAAGGATATCCACGTGCAAATCTGGACAATTCACGCGTCACAGCGCGCGTCGGACACACTACATAGTACATATCTCCGCGTCCTAACATCCACTTGCTCGAGTCCGCTGCTCGCCGTAGAGGTCGACTTATGGCGTCCGACGCCGAAGGAGAGCTTCAAAATGGACGCCTCGACGAGAAGGACTCGCTCGAGCATGACTCAGCGCACACGGACAGCGGGTCGTCAACGGAGCACACGAGGGTGTCGGGCGGTGGCGAGGAGACAGCGACGGAACTCGACTCTACGTCTTCGAGAATACATGCCGAACATGCAAACGGAGCAAATGGAAATGGGAAGCTGCCGGTGGCAGGTACAGACTCTGACCATAGCCGGAGTGAGAACGAAGACGGAGTAAATGAGGAGGCTGAAGGAGACGACGACGACGGCGAGGTAGAAGGGAGTGAAGAGGTCGATGAAGAGGACGATGACGACGAAGATGAATACGAAGACGAAGACGACGATGAATACGAACCCGCCCTTAAGTACGACTTACTTGGGGGATTTACTGGAGCGCTACTTGAGAAAGACTCGGCTTCCTCGCTAGCAGTCTGCTCAAAGTACCTTGTGAGTTCCTCAGAGGATTAGGATCATCCATTATTCATAATAAACTACCAGGCAATGGGCACGCATAGCGGCCATACATGTACTCGACTACTCCGGGAATCGAATAAAATCATACCGTCCGCACTCTGCATCGGTCATCGACATGTGTTTCGACAGCTCTGCAGATTTCGTAGCTTCCGCTTCCGTTGACGGTGAGAGACTCGCCTTTCTCGAATGACGAACAGATATGAACGAGCGTGTTCTAGGGCAGGTCATCATCCACTCGCTGACCACGCCCGAGGCTTATGCGTTCGACAAGAAGCGGCCTTTGCGGACAGTCGCGCTCGAACCCAACTTCGCCAAGCGTAGCACGCGAGCTTTCGTCTGTGGCGGGATGGCCGGGAGCCTGGTGCTGCATGAGAAAGGCTGGCTCGGCCATAAAGAGACCGTCCTGCACACGGGCGAAGGCCGATCTGGACAGCACGCTGGTGCGGGAACCTCATAGCATGGGCAAACGACTTGGTACGCTCTACTTTGAACCTGATTCTCCCCAGTACACATTTCTCTCTTTCTTTCCGCTAGGGCGTGAAAATATACGACACGGCCTCGCAGACGCGCATCACGTTCATCGACCGGCCCGCCGACAGCCCGCGCGCAGACCTGTTTAAGTGCACGCTGCACTGGCAGGACGACGCGACGCTTCTCATCGCGTGGGCCGACATAATCAAGGTTGCGCGCGTGCGCGCACGCCCGCGTGGGTGCGCCCTCGCAGGCATCTTCGACAGACAAGGTGCTCCCCCCGCTGATGGCGGAGATTACCGCGCTGTTCGCAATCGAAGGCATGCTCTCCGGGATCGCGCCGTACCCGTCCGGCACGCTCCTTGCGCCGCGGCAGCGGCGGCGGCGCCGACGTCCTTCCTGCTGCTCGCGTACACGCCGCCGGACACGTCGTTCAAGGACGAGGCGACGGACGACCGGCGGCAGCAGGCGCGCAAGCCCGCGCCGCGGCCCGAGCTGCGCATCATCTCGCGCGCGGGCGAGGAGCGCTCGTCGGACGGGCTGAGCATGGCGGGCTACCAGACGT
>JAJOHG010000204.1:0-46101 GCA_021029095.1 Phellopilus nigrolimitatus
CCCGCCGTGCACTGTCTTCCTGCCTCTGCGCGCCTGTTTTCAGAGTCTTACGGGCAGCATGCGCTTTAGTTGCCTCAAGAATGCGCACGGACAGACTGGAGCAATTTTGTCGTACGTCGTGAAGACAGCGATTCATAGCTTTTTGACGGCGCGGCCGCTGATATCGGTTGTGCTTCATCTTCGGGCTCCCACACGTGTCACCGAGGCGGTATCCGTCCAGGCTTCTTTGGCACCAGTGAGCGTGATCTACGGCGCGCTTACTGCAATGGTGAATCCGCCGAGGATGTATGAATTACGCGCTGCTGCTATCATTGCTCGTCTCGTTCGAGCTGCGCCACTCGTCGCGCTCGTGCAAAAGCTACCAGGCTACGCGGAGGTCTCACTCCGGCCCGCACGCTTTCCCGTTCTTCTTCACCTCCGCAGACTCTCCGTCTTCACGCCCTCGGACCCGTCTCCCTCCTCTGCATGCGCACGCGCCTCTCTCTCAGCTGTCCCTATCCGCCTCCGCGTCCTTCGCTCTCTTCGCGTCCTCACCTCCCTTGCACGCGAGCACGGCAAGGGCACAGAGGCCATCCGCGCATATCTCGCGGAGCTCCTGGCCTCCAATGCATGCCTCCCGTGCGAGCTAGAGCATGCATGCGTGTACTACGGAGATGCTTCATGAGGAGAAGCATTCAACTCGTTCTATATCCCGAAGCTTAGTCGAAGCTCCGGGAAGAGGTGACTGCGGCGCGCAAGGAGCACGGAGACCTCGAATACGACATACTCATGTGTCTGCCTTATGTCGACGCCGTCTGCCGTGAAACGCTGCGTGTGTTCCCTCCCATCCCGCAGGTCAACCGCACGTAAGTCTATTTGCCTTGTTCTATATCCATTAAACTAACACGGCGTGATTTTCAAAACGCGAGAAAGGATATCGTCCTTCCCCTCCTTTTGTCAATGAAGGCAGCTGATGGAAGGACAGAAATCAAAGAAGCCCCATTGAAGAAGAATACGAACGTCGTTGTCTCTGTCTTAAATGCCAACCGGAGCAAGCGCATCTGGGACGAAGATGCGGAGGAATGGCAGCCGCTGGCTCAAGCCGCTTCCGGAAAGCGTGACGAAGGCGCACCTCCCGAGTGTATATGCGTCGATGTGAGCCTTTTTTTTGCGCAATATGAAACCATGTTACTCAGATTGCGTAATCTAGGATGATATGCTTCGGTGGCGGTAGGGCTTGCATGTACGTTCTTCTATAACATCCCACAGAATGCGCTTATCTGATCAGCGATGATACAGAGGGTTTATATTCGCCGAACTGGAGATGAGCAAGCACTCAGTATTCACTAGGAGTTTGACTTATTTTACAGAACTATTTCTTTCGATACTTCTCGAATCGTTCTTCTTCGAGCCAGGCCCGGACATTTTCTGGACGATGAACGTTCTACAGGCTCCTGTCCTTATCATGTAATCATTTTCCGCAACCATCAGTAGTCCTGCGCGATCTGGCTGTCGCCCTGCTGCTTGGCATGATACTTCGCTTTCTCCTTGTCGATAGAGTTGAGCTAAATAAAACGTTACATTAGCACCGTTCAAAGTGTCTTTTCAAGCCAAAACTACTCACTCCCTTGGTCTCTACCTCGCGGTCAACGAAAGCGCCAGAGAAACCAGCCCTGGATGAGTATAATCAGATACCGAAATAAGTCAGCAATGAAGCAAAGCGTGCGCACAGGAGCTCCTTTGCCTCCGCATGTGACGCGGGCTTGCCATTCTTCGCGACGTGCTTCTCATAAGCCTTGGAAGCCTCGTAGGCTTAAAACATAGAGCCACGTTAGCTCGCCTTCAGAAACAGAGATCTGTCAACACACCAGCTGCACCGCCAAGAGCCTCGTGGCCTAGTGACGCTTTATGTTCAGAACTGGTAGACTTCTCCTGGTACCTATCGTAATTAAAAATAATCAAGCCAGTCAATGCATGTTATGTTACCTATTCAAATGCAACTTACTAAAGTCACAGTGTCGCCAGCAGAAAATGGGTTAAGAAGCGACAAGGTTAAAGAGCGCCAGTCAGCGTCGATCCCGACGTGCTCGGGAAGCGGACGCAAGTATACGCACCTCATTGTTGGCCTGAGTCTGGTCAGAGTCGTGGTGACTAAACAAACCCATGGTAATACTACAGTGCTGTGCGTATAGGGAGCTGAGTAGAGTATCTGGTAGTTGGAGAGGGAGCTTGATAACCACCAGAAGGAAAGAAAAAAGGAGGTTTATATACCTGCAGTGCTCCATGACGTCGCACTGTTCTAAAAATAGCTGAAATGGTGACCCCGCTCTTTGTGGTGAGCGATTGAACTGGAACTGTCGCTGGTGGAGCCTACTACGTACTTACGAAGATAGTATGCATTGGGAGCCTTGGGAGTTTCTGTAATACTGTAGCGTACATGTATTGTCGATGTAAGCTCCCTCAAATAATTTCTGCCTCTGGTCTTCTGGTAGATCTTAACTCCCGTCAATTTTCATCGTTTCCCTCCCTGCGCGACTTCCTTTCTGGTTGCATTGCCATTAGCTTTATCGCGAAAGGAACGCAGTCATCAGGTCTGCGAGGCTGTGTGAGCTGGCCGTTGTCCGATTCCCCCCTGGCTTTCTTTGTCATTGACAAAAAAATTTGAGCAGTCCATGTTGCAATCTCTTCCTGCCTCCGTGCGTCTACCTTCAGTAGACTCTTATATATGGTAAATTGGCACATTCAGACCTTGATATTGACCTTGCTAAGCCCGCAATCTATCTGTCGATCACAGCATAGTCTAGACAAATTTCCTCGGGCTTTCGTGTCTTCATTATTCAGGCCATCGTCTTTTCGATAGTACAACTCTTAGCGTGGAGCGTGAAGTCAAGTGTGGAGTATGTAATACATAGACGCGTCGATCTCTTAGTCGTCATCATTTCGTACACGGATCCGGAAGCTCGCTCGGAGCTCATGATTCGCTGATATATCAGAATATCCAACGCAAGTCGCCAGCTGGGTATGTAGAATGATCCTTATTTGACTATAGGAAAAAGCGATCAGGAAAAAAATGACGAAGGTACAGCATTACTAATCACCGGTGACTCTGTCGCTCCTATTCAGTCGTTGGATTGACTCGTCATCGAAGACGAAGAGCACCACAGAATACACTACGTACAGCATTTCTTCAAAGGTTCCATTCTCCGAGACAGCCACAGTCGTCATCCCGTCCGTAGACGACTGACGCGAAGACATCCCTTTCGGAATCGAAAGACATTTGAAGCCGGAATAGGGCTGTCCGATAGTCTGGAGAGAAACTTGAACCAGATTAGCACTGTCGTACCTTAGCACAGAGAATCCAAGGCTGGGACTGGTTGGAGAGTGCCGCAAAAGTCATTCGCCGTGCTCGCAGCAAGATGTCGGCTACAGCTTGAGGCCGCATGAGTTCCTTCGAGGTTTCCCGAGGGCACTCCATTCTATGCCCAGAATGTCCTAGACGGGATTTAGGATGTTAGGGAGATGGTAAGGCGGACCAAAGCACGACTCGGTGCTTCGGAAAAAAGAAGAGCAACAACAGAGGCGATACATGGATACGTGATGGAACCCGCTACTTTCCGAAAAATGAGAAGACATGATCTGGCGATGTTGCGATTGCAAGAACCTGAGGGGCTCTCGTAGCTTTAAGCCAAAAGGCTCGAGCCAAGGATCAGTCGCATGAGCACATATTCGGAAGTATGTTTGTTTTTGATGACCCAAACAGATTAAGGAATTTAAATGGCGATTCAGAGTGCGCTTAAAAGTCCAGGGTACGCGACGACAGTCGAAAGACTCCGATAGTAGCATGTCAGCGTAGAAGTGCATGTATATTCCATCAGAGAGCTCTTACAATCTTCTTTCGTCGTCGCAGGATAATAGACAACTTCGCTAGATTGAGTTCCTTTTTTCTGAACAACTCGTCTCTGCAGAAAGAATTACATAATAGAAAACGGGCTCCTTCTGGCCTCAGCTTGCAAGCGGGTTTTTCGTATCATCTTGAGATCACTGGTAGGATCTCGACCATCACGCACAGCGTTTCCTGCACGGAACTGACTGAGCTGCGCAAGGGTGATATTCGCTCGAACGATAAACACGGTCGAGCAACATCCCTTCTGAGCAGCAGACTTGAGAGAAGTTGAAAAGTCAATACGGGTGACATGATTTGAAATACTGGATGGAACATACCACCGACGACTTCTGATATGTTTTGAAGTGAACTTATGGCGCCTTCAATGATTTCACTGTGAATAGTGAGTGATTTGTCATCAACCACCCTTGGAAGACTACGGAGAGCCGACTACAGGAAAACTAGGGTCCGAGTGTTGGAGATCGAACTATTCACTGTATGAATTACATTTTTCACTCAGCCAGAAAGCACGCAGAAGACGTTTGAGTCAATACTTCGCAACGTTATGAATGACGGGAAAAGAACATCTAACCATCTTATATGCTTTTCTTGCCTTTTTTCAGCTCCAAAAGCAAGTCGCTTTGTGAAGCAATCGCTTTCAGGACGAAAGCGTAACAAAAGGCGAAAGCTGGATATTTTGAAGATGAAATGCCAGCGTCCCCGACTCAGACGTCGACTTGAAAAAGCAATTTGAGTCTTACTCCTGCCGCATACCATTTCAGGCGGCGTGCTCCTATCGGTCCGGTCTTCAAGTCAATTTGTCCCATGTAACTATCTACACTCTTCGAGAGTAGTGTTTGCGACGTCTGAAGTTATGAATGACAGACACGATGGAGATTCACTCGGAGAATGTTGACATGGTTGGAGAAGACCATCCCAAACGCGATGCGCAAAGCGAGAGCGGAGAAAAGCGGCCGGCTGGAGACGATATCGATGGCGAGTTGGCTGAAGGGTTACAGAAACGAAAGAAAGGAGGTGAGAAGCAAAAGCAGAGAGACAAGTGCTGCGATTGTATCGCACACAATGTCCACGGACTCATGAGGCTGAATGCAAGAGAATGGCTCAAGCGAGAGAGCAGTGCGTTGGTCGCAGACGAAGAGGTGCGTGTGATTGCCGACATGCTAACCTGTTTACGATCTCAAGGACATCACAGGAAGCGCTCAAGCTTGTCGGTTCTCGACACATCCTAGTCCTTCGTATGCGCTACTTCGTGTACGACTCTCCGTCGCCAGCCCGCTTCGTTCGGGAGGCCCGCTCGCTGTATCTCGGCGCAAACGGTGACGAAATGAGCCGACCGTCGTCTCCGGCTTTGGCCTTTTCGTCTAACCTTGAATCAACATGCTCAGAGCCAGAAGCGCGGAATGACGATGGCTCTGTTTCAGACTCGCGCCTCGTCTCCGCCGAAACGTATTTCTCCATCGTGCTCGTCTCGCAGAACAGGGACCGGGCGATGCGCGTTGCACACCACGCGGTGCTCGATGTCCATTTACGCGAGACAGACGGCAAAGGTGGCAATGGATGGCGATGCATCACGCACAACGTTTTTGCGAAGCTTGCGCAGGAGGACGAGGAAATGGACGTGCTAAGGAACGAATACGCGATATACCAACGCCTGGCGGCGCACGACGTGGAGGGCGTGCCGGCCGTGCTTGGTCTGTTTCGGGACGTTGAGGAGGATGGTCCCCTGGTGCTTGTCATGACGGACGCCGGGAAACCACTTAGGTGGAGGTCGGAGCGCGTACGGATCACTCAGGATCAGGGGTGAGTTCGCTTTCTTGTAAAATGTCTTCCGATCCTGACCCCTTCTTTAGAGATGCCTTCATCTACGCCCTGATGAGCATCCACGCAGCAGGCATCTTGCATGGCGATATCCACCCGAAAAGCCTTCTCGTTGATGCCGCGGGCAAGGTCGCGATTGTTAATTTCAAGTGTGCAGAAGAAAGCACAGATCAAACAGACAGAGAAATGGAACTCGAGCGTCTCTCGGAGTACTTATTGGACTTCGTAGGAGACGGCTGCCCCGTTAGCGAGTGACCCGTAATGTTCATCTTCTGCAAATATGCTATCCGTGCCTGCGACTCGGTTGTGACTAACTGTACTTTTATAACGGCAGACTACTCTGAACGGTTCCTTGACGGAGAAAAATACTAGCAAATTTTGCTTAGCACGCATACTGACGTTGTGGTCAATCGACTCAAGTCTGTCGAGTTTGGTTGAAACGTCTTTGGGAAGCTCAAGATACATAATTACTACAAACGGATATGTTGGCTAACACGGTAAGTAATCTTGTGTACATCATACAGATTCAGGTTGCGCATTTTCTCTAACCCATACAGCACTAGTAGGGAATGATGGACTGAGAGCTATATTGCTGAGACGACTGGGAGCTGGAGAAAGAATCGTTATGCTCCGAATAGTCCGCCGAATTGTCATCCTGAGAGGTCTGTGATGATGATAACTCTTCCTGGCTAGAATGATGGACTGGTTGGATGTGGAAGGGACTAGAAGTAGGCAAGACTAACTGAGTCAGGTCATGGCCTGACTCTGATTCGTCCACGATGCTACCGTTAGCTTCGCCCCCAGGGAGCATTGCAGACTGGGATGAAATTAAATCGCCCAGTACGTTATTCATTGACATGTCATCCTCTGGCTGACTGGTGCTGGGTAACGAACTGTTTATCTCGGAATTCGAACCGGCGTTGGTGGATTGGGACATTGCGACCTCCATTTCCAGGTTGGCTGCCATGACATCTGTATCATCCAAACGGTACACGACGGACGAGACTAACATGAATCCCGCCCTGACGATATTTCTATCCTGCGGGAGCACTTTCTTGATCACGCGGTTCTCGAGCATGGTCTCGTTCCACCTGCCCTGTTCGAAGCGCTCCACGTCCCTCTTCGGGTGCGAATACATGGCCAGCCGCACAGGGTGATATAGAAAACGTAGGAATTCATCGACTATCGCTTTGCTATTGTCATGTTTGAAAGCGGCGGGATAAAGGGTACGGTGACTAGGCCATGGGAAGTCGGCGAACGTCATATTTGGATTACGTAGTTCGTCTTCCGGGTGCTTTTCGAGCATGCCCCAGCGATACTCGTACTTGTCGTACTTATTGCGGACGCTATCGGTAGATTTGACGTTGGAGTTGTCTCTAGACGAATACTGTGGCTGCAACATCGCTGTCAAATAGAAAAGACGGCGACTCAGAAGCAGAAAGAGTAAGTAGGACTGGTAGGGTGGGACTTCGCATTCCTCGGTACGTACAGGTCGATGTCCTTTTATAACGCCAGCATGTCGAAGTGGCTGACCAATGTCCTTTCACGTTTATGCGACCTTTCGGAAGCACAGGATTTGTTTCAAGTTTTAGCTTTTCCAGCTCCCGACCTTTGTGGCTTTCTTTGTACAATCCTACTGCGGGCAGTGTCATTTGGGTTCTCTTTGTTGGATACGTAAAACGCGGCCTTTCATCTCGGTTGGCATTTTTCCACGTCGGATGTTTGTGAATGCGAGAATACAATGATCGTAAGTCAGTGGCTCATCGTTCGTAATATGTAACATTGCTGAATTATAATATCTTGTGAATTAGTTTGATCAGGAATCGACTAGAATGCACATAATTGAAAAAGAACAAGTGCCATTTCCAGTACAGCATCTCCTCGTGAACTACGCGGCAAGTCCCTGATATTAAGTATCAGTCTGTACAATTGCTGAAGATTAGCAGGTAGTGCATACAAATGTTGGTGTGTACAGGTATAGAAGTAAAAGCTATAATGAGGGTACAAAATAAACGTCTCGGAGTCCCGTCCGCGAGAAAGGTCTACCGCTTCCTATTTGTTCAGCGAAAACTGCCGAACAAGCTATCCCCTGAACTCGTCCTGTCCGTGGGATTGCGGGGTTTATAGAAAAAGCTATCAGACGCAGCGACAACGGGCGGGGCGTAAGGCTCCACCTGGCGAGAAGACTCTATCTTCGGTTCCGTATTGGCGTCGATTGCCTGAGGGTTCGCCTTCTGCGACTGGATGAACGCGTCAAACCCGAATATAGTGTTATCGGGTCGACGGGGCGCAGAATGTTGGAGCTTGCCTTCATATGCAAGCTCCTTCTTCAGAAAGTCGACATCCTCATCGTTGGCACCCCGTACGTACGCAGAGATGATCGCATGCGCCAAGCGGACGGACTGGCGGTCCTCCGAGACGACCTTGCTGACGAGACGCGACTCGACGATCTCAGGGTCCCAAAGGAACGCCTCCTCCTCGCGCAGCGTCTTTATCTCGCACCCTCGTTCGACGGCACGTTCCAGCCCAAAGAGGAAGCACTCCACTTTCGAGCGGTCGAGCGGGAAGTGTGTGCGCGAGAGGGGCATGGGGCTGTCGGTGAACGCGCGCGAAAACTCGGCGTTGCCAAGGATGCAGAATGTCGGCCAAGGCACGTCCTCGAACCGGAGGCATGCGGCGAACTGGCCTTCGGGCTGGACTTCGGCACAGACGAGCGCGTACCAGCGCCTTTCGTACTCCTGGTGCGCTTTCCTACGGAATACCTCTTCTGTTTCGACCGTGTAAGGCATGGTACTGAGCTCGGGCTGCTGATCGATCTCGCCTTCGCTTTCTTCCACAATGACTTCCAGTTTTTCTGCACGTGGCTTCCGTTTCTCCAAATAAAGGCGTCTAGCTTCCTCCCGTGTCGTTGTCTCCTCCTTGGATAAGGGCTTCCGGATTATCAGTGTTGGTTCTCGCGCAAGGCCGTGAAGGGGTCCTGCGCACTGTTGGACGATGGTATTGTTGTGAGAAGACATCGTGTCGTTAAGAAACAAGACTCGGAGGCCGACGAATGAGTTGTGTATATAAGACTCGACGTGAGTGAGGACGTTTTGTAGAATATGTTGACAGAGCTGCTTTTATATGCTGCTGTCCTCAAGCCACAATTGTCGTTTCAGCCGCGATCGAAGGCCGCGGGCCAACCGCCTGTTCCCATGAGTCATGGAAACAGGTCATAGCCACATCACACAAGAGCTTTAACTTTCAAACTTCTATTGTTCTTAACGTACGTAGATCATTTCGAACGGATGTATTTCTGAGATCAGATGTGCATGGATAAGCAGGGTATTGTTCGAATTACAAAGTCCGAAAGCGGCACAAAAAAACTATCGGAAGCAGTTCTACACGGCTAGAAGCATTGTGCAGGATGATACTTTTCACATAACGCCCTCGCTCCTTGAGACAATATACCTTCAGCAGAACCAGATAACAATTTCAATGCGAGTTGCAAGAAAACAGGTATTAACGATGACGCACCAGGCATGAATCACGCCCGGAATCCATCCAAGGATCCACAGGAGAATGTTTATCCAGAAATCTAGTAGGCACGACGAAAACGCAAGGGTGTAAGGATCGTTTGAAGATATAGATTAAGATTAGAAAGAATGCAATACCGGCTGTACAACCTCTCTCTATAATAACGCATCGTATCAGGGGAAAAAATCGCTGTCTCTCAAAATAAGAAACTTACTGAAGAATACGGCGGCGGGTGGCACGACGCTGAAATGAGGAGTCAGCGTCTGTTCATATGAATTTTTTCGGCTGCTCACATTGCGAGAAAGTACAGGAGGACATCGCTAGTTGGAGAAGTAGCTGTTTGGGCCATGGTGGTTGAATTCAAGGGGGATTGTGGCGTTATCACTGTCGGCGAAAGCGCTTTATACGGCGAGCGGAGATTGCTGGACATAAATGACGTCATCGGGGCTGGGCATCTTTGCGGGCGGTCTCCATCCGTCAATTTGCAGAGATTTCAAACGTAGAGTCGGTAAAGTAAGATGGGTGCGGGATGACGGACATTCTGCGTCAGAGATGACAAAATGGAGAAACTTGACAGACGCGTCAACACAATGCGTGGGAACTTGGAAGGGGAGGGAGGGGGGGGGGGGGGGGGGTACGTTGTAATATGAAATCAGATTTCTCCTTACATATGCAACGTATACTCATCGGAAACACCTAATGAAGTCTGCGCTGCAAAGTGGATTTTTTCTGGAATTAAATTTGCGCCCATGGCATCCTTTGCACGGCAGGAGTAAAGTTGCGCCTCTAACACCAAATGAGTGCCTGACAACGTGGTTAATATAACTCAAAGCTGCTATGACGAACACAGAAAATATCACACGGAATTGACTTCAATTCCTGAATCTCAGCATACTATTCGTCATCGTCTTAGATTTATGGTTTTGGACATGCTAGAGAGGTTTAAGTTCGCAACAGCGATGTATACATTTTGATACAAGCATGCGCACGAATAATATAGCTGCGTTCTTGCCAAGGAACATGAAATTGGCGCGACAATTAAAGAACAAAAAATATCAGATCCATAGTCAAGCAGGCCAGGCTTGTTATGAATTCGAAGAAAATGTAACAGAATAATTAAGTTCAAAAACGGTGAATGGGACTAGCTAGGCAATAAAGCATATTTCGTTAGATGGCGAACAGTGGATCATACTTTTGAAGCGACTCACCGAATATGATCCGCTCAGGATCTCAGTGCATATCGTTACTGGTCTACCTATATGTTACAATAACATATCTGCAGTAAATCGATGAGCAAGTTTCTCAGTAGACAATCGAGAAAACCGCAAGAGGGCCTGCAGAACTCACACAGCATGGATGAAGCCAGGAATTATTCCACAAAGCCATAGTAAGAAGTTGATGATAATCTCTGAAATGCATGGCTGTTGTCAGCTTCGAGATGGAATAGTGCGCTAAGCATAGACCACGCACGGAACCACGCTCCCTTCCTGAATTCGAGCTCTGAAGAAATAAAACAGGAGGTAAGCCGGGCTTCATATGCGGAGAAATGGGTTCGACGCACTGAGAGCGACTGCTATCCACGAGAATAGACTGGGAGGGTTAGGGAGAAGTCAGTATTCCGTTCTTAGAATGAGATGGCTATTCACGTACATGGCGATAATAATAAGGAGCATATCACTGCATGTTACCACATGCTTAGATCTGCGTTTCTGTATGCGGCGGCGGCGATGATGTGTTGCCATGCTGTCTGGTCTGTTGGTGTGAAGGTTCCAAGGAAAGGAGAGAAAGTCAAAACATAAGCTTGTATATAACGATCTCCCGGGTTTACATTGCTTATCTTTAGCAGGTCTAGCAGAATGTGCAATGGGAACCGTCAGCTTTGCAGACACAATCTGTTCGGGCCGCCTATTTGACGCAATCCGAGAGCGCTCAAAAAGTCGTCGAGCAAAGTGGCCATCCATCGACGAGACCAGCCTGAATATTGAGGAGCAGTAAAAGTCGGAGGTCAATCAAGAGAAGCATGCTCAACTGTAGAGGATTGTTATGCGTTCGCGAACCGAACGGTAGAGGTGGGTAGCCAGCCGCCACGGCGTGGTGAAGTCACCTCGCAATGATTTGCACCGTCGGCATCTCGGCTTTGCGAGTACAGCCGTCAGCCGGATCTACGTACATGTACTTATCACTTAGTATGTACCGGCTTGTATGGTGTAGCGAGACTGGTCTACGTCGTCTTTCGTGCGTCAGAATTCAAAACTTGGTCTGAAGGAGAAAAACAAGCAGAGCCGCCAAAGCTCGAGGGCTCAACAGCACAAGCGAGGCTTTTGTTTTCTTTTCACGCGGAACTCCGGACGCATGTTTTCTGTCTTTCTTCTTTGCAGTCAAGCTCTGGAGGCTCAGTCGCTCGCAGGAAACCCCCGCCCGGACTTATGAAGCTCGGGAACTCGCGTGATCTCTGGCCAAACCGGAAACGTGTTCTAGACTATGCTAGCTCTCGCGATTGTGACCATTCAGACGCACGTACATCAAAGGGGGCATCATCATAATGAAAGGCCTTGCAGGCGGTATTTGAAGAGCACACCCAGCTTGCAAGCGGGGGGCGCCGTACGGGGTCGTCGTCGCCGCACACTCATTTCTCGACTGCCGTCCCCCGCGCCCGCCAAACGCCGTCGACGCCTTCCCAACTACCAACTCAGCCGCAGATCTAGCGCCGGAGAATGTCCCGCATCCCGTCCACGAACACATGCCGCTGCGGCAGGCACGCCGCGCCGTCCGCGCCCGCCGCTCCAAGCTCCTTCCCGACGCCTGTGTGCACGCCGCCTCCCTCTCCCGCAGCCGCGGCCTACCCGAGCCCGCCGCCCTCCCCGCCGCCGCGCACCGCGGGAGGCGGCGGCGGCGGCGGCGGCGGCGTCGCGGACGCGTACCGCCTGTGCGCGGAGATGATGGGCATGACGCTCGACGCGTTCACGTACTCGTGCCCGCCGACGCCCGCGGCGTCCCCTGCTGGCTCGCGGCGCGCGACGCCGGCGGGCTCTCCTGCGGGCTCTCCTGCGGGCTCACCGAAGAGGCCGAGGCCGGCGCGGAGGTAGCGGAATGGAACGAGTACGCTTCCTTCGGTAGTGGCGCGGCGACGGGCGGGGTGTCGATGCGCCACGAGATGACGGCGTTCAATCATGACTTCAAGTCCGCGCGTCCACCGCCCTTCGGTTTTTGACGGCGCACAATTTGCCTTTGTCATTCTATTCGTTCCTTGAAGAGTTCGTCTTCCCCTTCGTCCATCCTGGGCTCATCCAAGCTCCTAAATTATTTGTACCCATCAGCCATGCCTAGAATTTTCGTTCGAGTCTCGACTCCACTCGCCTTTGCCCTCGAGCCCTCGTGCGCCGACGCACAGGCAGTATTTATGTCGATCCCTTCACATAATTTCGTTTTCGTCTTGACTGCACCCGGTCCCGCCGTTCCGTCGCTCTTTTATCTTCCTTTTCCTTCCTCGAATTATGTCTTTCTCCCCCATCATGCACGCATTCCCGCATCCCACAAAACGACGCATTGTGCCCGCACAATCACATGTATATTTATGACTAGACACGACAAATCGGAGCCACGCGCTCATAACTTATATTAATACAAAATCAACGTCACGGATACACGCCCTCTTCCCGTCGTGCACGTCTCGCCGCCACGGCACGCGCAACTACGGACGCGAAGCTTGACTGATCGTGTGCGATCCGGACAGCGGCGAGGGCGAATAAATCCAGCGGGAGTCCCCGTGGGCAGCCACAGAGCCCAGTAAGTACTAAGAAAAGACGACAGAGCGGCAAGACGAGACGGCGAGATGGATCGGCGAAGCACATCCATAAGCCGGCGCCCGAGCGACGGAGCGAAGACCAGCCCAACAGGCTTTAGGGGCGCGTGTCGGGAGCGTTGCGCCCATTACACCCAAGCAGCGCGCACACGGGAGCAGTACCCGATAGCCCATCGGGACGATCCCAGATGCAGCCGCGCCGACGCCGGGCAGACACGCGCACAGGACACAGATACAGACGCGGCAGCGCGAGAATCTAGAGCGGTTGGACGGACAGGGAAGGCGGCGAAGCGAAGCGAAGCGCCGTCACTGGCGTGCAGGCTGCGGCCTGGCTGGCGTAATTAAACTGATTGTGGTTCGTGATCGCTGGCTGGCAGGCGCCAATCGGCGTCTGTCAGAGAAGCGGTATATTGCGTGCGGAGACTCGGCCAGCCAGCCTGGCGGAGTCGTCGAGGGTGGAGCTGGGCCAAAAGCTCCGAAGTGTCTCAAGGTAGAAGCAGGGACGGACGGCGCTGCGGATGTGGATGCGGGCACGGGAGCAGAGGCAGAGGCAGAGGCAGCTGATCGTGACGACGGGGACGAGACGGAGATGAAAGGAGAAGCCGAGAAGTGTCTCGCGGAGCCTGTCTGTCTGGTGAATCATCGCGGGCCACGTCAGAGGACTGGGGCCGGGGCTAGGGCTGCGACGCCGCTTCGACACGCCGCTGGCTTCGCGTCTCTTGCTTCGCCGTCGAGGCGAGGCGAGGCGAGGCGCGGCGAGGCGCGAGCTAGGCCGGCCCGGTTCTGGGCACAGGACTAACTGAGTATTCCGAGCAGGGCGCCGCTGAACGCGTTATGCACGCTGCTCGATCAAGATATAAAATAAAAATAAAAAGTAAAAATAAAAAATAAAAATATAGCCAGAATAAGCGGAAAGGAAGGGCGAGGGCGAGGGCGAGGGCGATGCGCCGCGCGCCGCGCGAGGGTCGGCCAGCCGCGATCGAGGTAGGTAATCGAGGATCTCGGAAACCCGCGCGGCTCTGCCTGAGGGCGCCGCTGGGGGGGAACGAGCGGGTGCATACACGCTGTATGGGCCGAAAAACAAATGACGCAGCCGCAGCTTCTGCGGCTGGGCTTCGATGCATAGAGACGGACGACGGACGGCGATAGCGGAGGCGATGGGGCGCGGTGGAGCGGGATAAGACGGGAAGAAGGGAAGGGTGTATGCGCCTGCCTCCTGCGCGCTGCGCGTGCTGATGCACTCTAACTGTGTACTGTATGTATCGCAGCGTCTTCGATCATCGCGCGTGTGAAGGGACAGCGGGCGCAGGCATTCTGCGGCTGTAGGCGCAGCAGCTCTGGTCAGCTGGAGAGATAGATAGACCCCGCGCGGGGCGATGCGCTGCCTGCGCGCGGGCTAGAAGCGCCGGGGGGAAAGCCTAAGTGGCGTCATAGAGACCGTTTTCGCGGCACACGACCAGGAAATTTGAAAGCAGCAGGGTGCGCTCAATCGAGAAGAAAAGAACTGGGCTGGGCGGAGCGGAAGCGCGGCGGGTGTTGGTGGCTAGGGCGTAGAAGATGGAGATTGAGGATTTTGGAGCGGAAGGCGCAGGAGCAGCTGCGTCTTGATAGGCCCCTTTTCGTCCGTTCAATTCCAGGATTCCGAAGGATGACGTGCTGCGTGTATAAGAAAGCTTCCGAAGCCCGTAGGTTGGCGGGCAGCATGGCGCGGCACACGACTAGAAAAGCCAGATTGAGAAGGAATAGAAAGGGAGTTTGCACAGGCGACTTGTTTCTCCAGAAAAGACGTACATACTTGCGTAAGGCCGAAACTGGCGTGCTTTTTTTTTGTCGGTCGGCGGACGCGCAACGCAACACGTTTTCCAGCTCCAATAAGAAAAAGAAAAGTAAAAAAAAAAAAGCGGGCGCAGGGATGGCTTGGATCCAAATCCAAGAAGGCTCTGCTGACCAAGGGGCCAGAGGCGGGCCAGCGCCGGCTGTTGATGTGTCCCCTTCCGTGTGTCCGTTCGCGCGCACGTGTGCGCCGTTTTCGATTCGACCTATCCATTTTTTTTTTCTGCAGGACATGCGAGCGAGCGAGCTTTTCGACTTGGGAAGGAGACGGGGGGTAGGGACGGAGCGCCGCAGATGTCTTCGGTGCGTGTACACAGTACACGTATGAGGCTTTGGCCGCGGTGTGCGGCTGCACGCGCGGCGTCTTCCCTGATCAACCCCCCAAAAAACACTTTGCGCAGCGAAGTAGACAGGGTGCAGAGCGTATGAGCCCCGGGTACGCGTACGTGCCAAGTTTGAGTGTCGTCCTCGGCGCGGCGCGTGACGCTGGCAGGGAAAGCAGCAGGCGCGGGCGGTGCGATTTGGTGAGAGGAAGGGCTAGGCGGCGGTGGGACGCGGGAGGCGGCGCGGGCTCGCGATATCCGTTTGTTGGCTTCGTATTGCTTTAGGCGCGCGGCGGACGGAGGAGCTGCAGCGCGAATAGATAGAGAAGCAGCTGTACGTAGGTGTTGGCAGGCATGCGGCGGGGAGGGGCTGGCGTGTGGCCGCTTCGGCGCTGGACGCGGCCCTGGCGCGAAACGACGCGACGCATACACATACACATACATTGCGCATTGCGGGCGCAGAGATAAGTGTGGAGGGTTTCGGCGCGAGAGAGCGTTTTGAAGCGAGCAGCGCACGACGTCTTGCGTCTTCGTGCGAGCTACTCGCTCGAGCCCGATTTAATTCTTCGCGCTTCGCACTTCGTCTTCGTCCTCGTCCTCGCGTCGGCGATAGCGATCTGGTGTGCGACAGAGCGCGCGCGCGGGTGCCGAGCGAGCGGCACGCAGGTGTGCGGGCGCAGGTGCGCTGAGGCGAGAAGAGTGCTGCGTCGCGCTGCGTGCGTCGTGTCGCGTGTGGGGCAGCGTTACAGAGTTAAGATGGGCTGCGTGGATGGGGGATGGGGGATCTAAAACCTTACTCGGACATAGAGCGGGACGAGCGAGGAGACACCCGACAGGTTGGAAAAGTGATCTATCTCTTGAGAGCGCGCACCCGTATGGGGCCATATGCCGCGTCTGTCAAGGCGACGGGTTAGGGACGGGCGCTGGATATGGGACGGGGCTCCCTCGGGGGGGAAGGCTGAACGTGGGCACTGCGCGCGGGTGAATCCGTGGAGGTGTGCGGTGTGATGCGTCACGTGCGCGGCAAGCGAGAAACACGAGGCGCGTCTGGCCGGTGTCCCACCCATCGGCCAGCCAGCCGTCGTCTCGCCCGTCTCTTCTCGACCTCGACGAAAGACGAGAGCCCGCGCACGCAGGGCCACCACACCCAACGCGCACACGCCCCGCACACGCACACGCCCCCGCGCGAGCCCCGGGCGCTGTTGACGCACACGCCGCGCGCACAGCGGACGCCGGGTGCACGCACGCCTCGGACGGACGGACTGTCTACTGTCGGACACGCGGCACCTGCACCTGCACCGTGGCATATCGAACTAGCAGCTGCCCCTCCAGCCGCCTGCCGGCCCCCGCATGTCCCAGGCCCTTCACGCCACGCCACGACACACACATACTTAACGCACAGGCGAGCCCTATCTCCCCACTCCCCTCTTGCCTTCCTCTCCGTCCTCCTCCCCGTCGCCGCCGCGACCCATGTCCGCCGCCGTCAACCCCAAGCGCGGCGCCCTCTGGGCACCCGACAGGCCGCGCTCCGTCGACCCCGCCCTCGTCGCACGCTCCTCCTCCACCAGCGCCGCCACCGCGCCCACGCCCGCGGCCGCCCGCCCGTCCTTCTCCGCCTTCTCCTCCTTCTCCTCCTCCCTCTCCTCCTCCCTCTCCTCCGCCTTCTCCGCAGGCAGACACGCCCGCGCCGGCTCCAGCGGCTCCCCGCCCACGCCCACGCGCCCGGCCTCCGCCGCGCCCCAGACAAAGTGGCTCCCGCGCGCACTCGCTCCCGGCCCGCCAGCCGCGCCGCACACCAGCAGCAGCGGCGCCCGGCACCGCTCCACGTCCAGCGCGTCTGCCGCCGCCGCCGCCGCAGCAGCAGCAGCAGCCGAGGCACCCCTCCCGCCCGTGCCGCCCCTCCCCTCGCACCCAAGCCCAGCCGGGTCGGCCGACAGCGACGATAACGACGATAACGATAATGGCGACGATGACGACGACGACGATGACGACGCAGACGCAGACGCAGACGCAGACGACGATGGCGACGGCGACTGGCGCACATCCGTGCAGCACGCCGTCGCGGCCCGCTTCCGTCCGCGCTTCCGCGAGGCCGACGCCGCGCTCCACGCACGCCTGCGCGCCGCGCTCGCGGGCGGCGGCGTCAACGCCACGACCGTCGCGCGCCGTGCGCGGCGAGATAGCCTCGGCGGCGGCACTACCAATATAAGCAGCACCAACAGCACGAGCGCGAGCTCGCGCACGACGGACGAGGCGCGCCTGCGCGCCGCGCACGAGCGCGCGCTCGCCGCGCTCCACCGGGAGATGGACGACGAGCTGCGCGCCGCGCTCGCGCGCGAGGAAGCCGCGCGCAGGCGCCGGAGTCGACGCGGGGGCGACGACCGCGACCGCGACCGCGTGGTCGTCGAGGAGGCGAGCCCCGGCACGAGCCCCGAGGAGGAGTGGCTCTGGCGGCCCGACGAGCTCGCGGCTGCTGCTGCTGAGGCGGCCGACGCACCGCCGCGCGTGCGCGACAAGTGGAAGGACGCGGTGCGTGTGGAGCAGCAGGTCATCTGGGACGCGATCAAGCGCGGAGGCACCCCGTCGAATTTGTTGATGAGCGGGAGCCGGAAGGTGCACTTCGCGCCGGCGGGGACGCCTCCGCCGCCGCTCCCGCCCGTGCCGACGCTCCCGCGCACGCCGCACACCCCGAGCGGCGCGCCCGCGCGCGCGGCAACCGCGCAGCCGCACTCGCACTCGCACTCGCATTCGCACTCGCACTCGCATGCGTCCGCGCCGGCGCCGGCACACCGCGCGCTGTCGCCGGGCGTGCGCCCGGGGAGCGCGCGGCCCGCGAGCCCCGCGTACGCGCGGTGGATCCCGTCCGCGCAGGGCCAGGCGCCGGCGGCCCCGCAGGGCATCCCGATCCCCGGGCGGAGCGCCGCGAGCCACTATGCGAGCAATTATGCCGGGCAGCAGCAGCAGCACCACCAGCACCACTACCGCCAGCACAGCCGTGGCCATGGGGGTGCGCTGGAGGAGGGCGGGGAGGGCGCGAGTGCGGGGAGCGGGAGCGCGCGTAGTGTGAGTGTGAGTGGGGTTGGGACTGGGACTGGGACTGGGATTGGGAGAGGGAGCGGCGGCGGGGGAGGGAGTGGGAGTTGGAGGGAGTGGAATGCGGCGCGGAGGGAGAGGGAGGGGTCGCCTGCTGCCGCGAATGCGAATGGGACGCCGCCGATGGCGCCCGCGCCCGCGCCGGTCGTGAGCTCCGCGTCGGGATATGCGAGCCGCCAGCGGACGGCGTCGTCCCATGGACACGGGCACGTGCGCGCGCCGTCTGCGCCGCCGGTGTCGGTGCTGCTGGCTTCGCGCGACCGCGACCGCGACCGCGAGCAGAGGGAGAGGGAACGCGAAAGGGAGAGGAAGGCGGTCGTGGACGACCGCGAGCCGGAGGGCGAGCACCGCGCGCCGGCGCCGCCGGCGCTCCGCATGAGCGCGAGCGCGAGCGCGCGGACGGTGGAGCGCACTAGCTCGGCGCGGAGCGCGCTGCCGGACGAGGACGCGCCGCCGCCGCCGCCGCCGCCTCCGGGACCGGGACCAGATCCGTCGCCGTCGCCGCCGCACGCGTCGTCGCCGCTGCCCGCGTCGACGGCGGCGGCGTACAGCGCGCGGGACAAGGGGAAGGGGAAGGCGCGCGCGCTGCCCGAGCCCGAAGCGGGTGGGTACGCGACGGATTACGTGTCGGGCGGGAGGGCGCGCAAGAAGTCGAGGCTTGGCGGCGGGGGAGCGGGCGCGGGGATGTATGTTGCGCAGCTTGAGGACTTTGCGAGTGTGTTGAGGAGGGAGTTGAGGATTAGCGCGGAGGCGTAGGCGGGTGTGTGGGGTGCTGGGTTTGGAGGGGCAGGGAGGGGAGGGTTGGTTTGTCTGTCCGACGCGGTTTTGGGATGTGGAGTCTGTTTGTGTGGTTATGCCTATGCCTACGTCCTCGCCTCTTCCTCTTCCTCCTCCTCCTCCGGACGAGACGAGTCAGTTCCGCCACCGCGTTGGCGCTCAACTATGATAGTATTCCACGCACCGGCTCGGTTTCCCCGCGTGCGCCTCTCGCTCGCTCGTGCTCTGCTACGCTCTCTTCGTCCGCGTCCGCGTCCCGGACCCATTTTTTAGGAGGCCCGCTCGCGCTGGCGAAGCCTCGGAGATTAAGGAGGAGGGATTTGGGATTAAGGGGCGCGGTATATGCTCGTCTCTCGTCTGGCTCCGTCTGTCTGGCTCTGTCTGTCTGGCTCTGTCTGTCTGGCCGTCCGTCCGTCCGCCCCTCTGCGCGTACATGTACCCCCGGCTCTTTCTCTGCGGCGTCCTTTTCGAGACGCCCCCTTTTCCGACTCGATAACGCGTTTATGAGCGCGGCGCAGCGCCTCCTAGGACGACTAGGCCCGAACCCTGCGCCCTCTTGGCTCTCACAGACTCACACCCAACCCGCAACCCTGCCCGCGCCCCCGCCCCGACCGCCGGTGTATTTGTTTTCGTGGTGCTGCTGCGCGCACGCGTGTTTTCCCGTTCATCGCTCATCTCGTTCCGTGTATTAATTTCTTTGGCCGGCCGGCTTTCGTTTCATGTCCACCCACCCATCTCTCTCTTTCTTTCGCTGTCTTTGGCATCTGCATCAGTCTTCATCTGTTCAGTTCTCTCCGTTTATGTCTTCGTCATTTCCCCCTCCTTCCCACACTCCGTCTTGGTGAATGAGTCACTGCTTTTTTTTTTTTTTCATTTTTCATTTTGGCCAGTTTATGGGCGCGAACGTGGGCGTCGCGTGCGGGTTTCATATCCACGTTTTCGTTGGTGGTCCTCGTCCTCGGCTTTCGATCGTGTCGTATTTCCTCTTTCCCTCTTTCCCTCTTTCCCTCTTTCCCTCTTTCCTCTTTCCTCTTTTTCACGCAATTTATATCCCGGCTCGGTTCTATGCATTGCACTTTTTTCTTCACTCTCTCCATGCATATCATATATCCATTTTTCCATTTTTTTTTCCATTTTCAATCGCCGCCGGCTCCGGCTCCGGCTCGCTAACCCAATCCGAAACCGATAACCGCAAAACCCACCTCCGAATCTAAATCTAAATTCTATATCTGAAACTGAATACTGAATACCTATGTATGTGTATGACGCCTGCGCCTGCGTATGGCGATTGATGCGCGCGCGGCCGCGGCCGCTGCGCGTGTTGCCAGCACCGTAGTCCCGTAGTCCGTAGTCGAGTTGGCGGAAGCAAATGGACAGGACAATGGACATGACATGGCGTGACTGCAGTTGGCAAATGTGACTGCGCTCCTACAGGTGGATTTAAAAAGTTACGGACCGGCCGAAAAAGGAAGGTGTGTCGACGCGCGTCAAAATTGTGGATCTCACTGCTCATATGTGATAAAAAATCTCGACGCACCAAATAGAAACCTCATAATCATTGTGGTTCTTGTTGATTTGTTCCGCAGTCAAGCCGCAGGAGCCATACCCTTGAAAAAACTGCCATTGCAAGGGTGCTCAAGAGCTGGCACGAACAATTTCCTTTTTCGGCCGGTCCGTAACTTATTAAATCCACCTGTACGTATAATATTCCCGAAATAGGGACGAGCCCGGATTTGGACGGCCAGGCAGCAGGTGCCACAGCAACCGCAGGGCGTAGGGCGTGGCCTTGTAAAGAAAAAAAAAGAAATTGGTGGTGATCGGAAAGGGTAAAGCGACCCCCGAGAGAAAATAAAAAGACACCAAGGGCGGCGACGACTCTCCTCTTCTTCTCTCTCTCTCTTCTTCTTTGCTCTTCATCTCATCTCTCGTCTCGTCTCGGCCCTCCGCTTTTCTCTCTTCCTCTCTCTCCTATCTAACAAACTCCTTATTCCTATCTATTCGCAACCCCGCCCGCCCACGCACCCCCCCAAAAAAAATTTCATCGAGAAGAACCAACCAACCCAACCAACCACCATAACCAACCAACCACCCCCAACCCAACCCAGCAACCACAACGAACACAGCGAACAACACGAACACGAACGCCACAAAGATGCCGCACGCAGACTCGTCGGCAGGCTCCTCGCCCGCAAACGACCTCTTCCGCATCTCGCTCTCCTCCTCCTCCGACTCCGAGCACGAGCACGAGCACGAGTACGCCGCGGACCGCGACGGCGTGCTCGCGGGCACGCGCGCGCGGCTCGCCGCCGCGGGGCACGCGCGCTTCCAGGACATCCTCGAGGACGCCTCCGCGGCGCTCAAGCGCTCGCTCGCGCAGGGCGCGCTCAGCCCCAAGCGGAAGCAGCGCATGTTCGACGCGTTCCTGCGCGAGATGCGCGAGATCGCGGCGATGCAGGAGCGCGAGGTCGAGGATAGATTGAGGGAGGAGGCGCGCTTCGAGGCGACGCTGAGCTTGTCGAGGAGCGAGAGCGGCGCGGGCGCGAGCGGGAGCGGGAGCGGCGCCGGCGGACTGGGCCTGGCGTTTGGAGCCGGCGTCGCGGGGCCGTCGCGTGCGGGCCCGAGCATGAGCGCCAGCGCGAGCTCGAGCTCGAGCTCCGCGTCCGGAGCGGCGACGGCGCAGCAGCGCCTCATCGACGCGGTGAACCGCATCCCGCAGCCGACCGGGGACAGCGACAGCGACGACGGCTCGAGCACGGAGGAGGAGACGGACCGCCCGCCGCGGGCGTCGGCGGCCTTCCGCCCTGGGAACCGCAGGAACAATGCCAGTGCCAGTGCCAATTGTGCGTTCTAATTCCATTTTTTTTAAATTGTTGTATTTTTTTGTGTGCCTTTGGATTTGGATTTCATTTCGGTGTTTTTGCGCACGCGCACGCGCACACACTTTTTTTTTTCGTTCATGTGCGATCTATCTCCCCATCTCCCCATCCCATCTCCCCATTTCCCATCTTGCTGCTGTTGTTCCCGTTTTCGCACTGTGCACCCCCGCTAATCGCGCGCTTTCTCCCCCTTTTTTTTCTTTCCGGCACCCATCGCATCTCCGCGCACTGCTGCTGCTGCTGCGCTCGCCCACGCTTTCCGGGATCAATCAACGCGTCATGATACTGATACACGAACACACGAACACGCACACGAACACGCACATGCGCGCGGCACCTGTCCTGTCCTGTCCTGTCCGCGTCCCTGCATTGGCCTTGGCCCACCCGATCACGTCCATCAGCCACCGCATCCACGTCCTCTTCCATATCCTCGTCCACATCCTCAGCCGCATCTTCAGCCGCATCCGCATCCTCATCCTCAAACCTAAACTCAATCCCAAACTCAATCCCAAACTCAAACGCCAACACGAACGCGAACGCGAACACGAACACGAACACGCGGCGCGCGCGCGCGGGCACAACCGTCGCGCTCCCGCGCTCCGTCTCCGCGTCCGAGGACAGCAGGGCGCGCGAGGCCGCCTCCGCCTCCTCCGGCGCCTCCTCGTCCGCGTCGTCGGCCGCCACCACCACCACCACCACCACCGGGGGACGCGTCTCGCGCAGCGCGGCGGGCTCCCCGCGCCTCGCGCCGCGCCCCGAGCTGCTGCTCGGCTTCCCGACCTCGTCCGCGTCCGCATCGGCGTCCGCCCTATTGACCACGACCGCGAACGGAGGTGCCAACGCGGCCGCGACACAGCCGCCGCCGGCGAAGCAGCAAGTGCCCCCGGCCCCAGCGCAGTTCCAGGCGCAGGCCCAGCCGAAACAGCAGCAGCAGCAGCAGAAGGCGGCCCCAACGAAGCCGTCCATACAGTTGCCGGCTGTCCCGGCGCCCGTCTCAGCGCCCACCGCCCCGCAGGCGCGGCCGCAGATCCAGCCCCCGTCATCCCAGGCACAGACGCAGACGAGCGGGCTCGCGCTCGCGCTCGCGAAGCACGCCGGCGGCGGCGGCGCGAAGCCCGGCGCTGGCGCTGTCCAGCCCCAGCCCCAGCCCCAGCCGCAGACCCAGAACCAAAATCAGAACCAAACGCAACCCCAAAATCAGAGCCAGAGCCAAAGCCAAAACCAGGCGCAGACGAAGAGCCAGGAGCAGAGCGAGAGGCAGGGCGAGAGACAGGGCCAGGGCCAGGGCCCGAGCCCGCCGCCCGGCCAGCGCCACAAGCTGTGGATCCCGCCGAAGCCGCCGCACATGCAGTCGCCCGCGTCCTCCGTCGCCGCGGCGGCGGCGGCGGCGGCGGCGCCCGCCGAGGGCCAGAAGGATCATGCGCAGGCCCAGAGCCAGAATCAGAACCAGAAGGAGAAGCGCCCGCGCCCGCTCTCGCACGCGAGCGAGGCGAGCGGCGCCGCTGCTGCTGCGACGGTGACGGCCGTCAGCGTCACGGCCACTCCGAATGCGAACAATGCGAATGCGAAGCCGGCGAAGGAGGAGAAGGCAGCTGTGCCTGCGCCTACGCCTGCTCCTGCTCCGGTGCAGGAAAAGGAAAAAGAAAAGGAGAAGGAGAAGAAGGGCAAGGGCAAGAAGGCGGCCGCATCGTCCGCGTCGTCTTCCGCGTCATCCACGTCGTCAGCGTCGTCTGCCTCGTCGGCGACAGCGACGATTCCGCCGCCCCCGCCGCCCAAGGCACAGTCCGCGGCGGCGGCGGCAGTTAAGGCGAAGCCGAGCGTGCCCGCGGGCGCCGGCAACGCGAAGCCGGCCGTCGCGCCTAACGCCGAGGCGAACGCGAAGACAGTCAAAGTCAAGGACTTTGCGTTTGCTGCTGCTGCCGCGGACGCGGTGAAGGCGGCGAACACGGATATCAATGCGGATGCGGGGAAGACGGCTGCGACGAAGGCGGCGTCTGCGCCTGCGCCTGCTCCTGCGGCGACGAAGGCAACGAAGGTGGTCCCTGCTGCTCCTACCCCTGCTTCTACGACTCCGGCGCCTTCCAGCAACATTCCCTCAGCGCCTCCGGCCCCTTCCTTATCTGCATCTTCATCTTCATTCGCATCCGCATCTTCATCTACTTCCGACAAAACTGCGATCGCGTCTCCCCCTTCGACGGCTGTGTCAGCTGCGCTCCTCGCGACGGCTTCCTCGGCCGCGGGGCTCGCGTCGGCTTCGAATGCGGCGGCAGAGTGGGAGCGTGAGCGGCGAGCCGCTGATAAGAGCGCGCTGGTTTCCGCTGCTGCCGCGCCTGCGCCCAAGCCGCAGGTGCAGACGACCCAGTTGCAACCGCAACCGCAACCGCAAGCTCAAGCTCAAGCTCAGACAGTCCAGGTGAGATTTTTCGTTTTCTTATTTCTTTTTTCTTTTTTTTTCTCTTTCTTTTCCTTTTTCTTTTCGCCGCCCCGCTTGCGCGTCCCCTCCGTCATCGTCGTCGGAATGTTTTCGAATCTTCATCTCGATCGGAGATTTCGATCACCAGTCCCACCCGTAATTCATCTCTCCTCTTCTTCGTCACACGCGTGGTCGAGCCTTGCATTCGATCTGCCTGCGGATGCGCGTCGTGGGCCTCGCTCAGCCTCGAGTTGAAGCTAACGAAGCACAGCCCGGCGTCATTTGACGTCGCGGTTTGCATTTCTGCGCATCTCGCCTTCCCCAACCGAGTGATCGCCCCTTTCTTATCCTCCTTCCGCTTTCCGCCTGCAATGCGCTACACACGAGGCAAATGATGCTTATCTTATCGCTCCTTTTTTCTTCGCATATAGTCGTCAACGTACCTCCAGCACCAGAAGGCTGCCTCAGCGGACTCCACTACAGGACACTCGGTCACGTACGCGTATGCTATGAGCCCCAGCACGTCCGCCTCCACCGTGACGACGCCGTACACCCCGTTCTCCGCGCTCTCGATGGCAAACGGCTTCCCGTCGTCCTCTGCGGCGACCAGCGCCGCGAGCAGCCGCGCGATCTCGCGCCACGCGTCGTCCTCGTCGGAGACGCAGACCTACCCGCAGAAGGACAAGCTCGCGCGCGAGGCCGCGGCGCTGATGGTCGGCGCGCAGCCGCCGACGCAGGCGCACATGTTCTGGCAGCCGGACCCGACGGAGCGCGAGAAGGAGCGCGAGCGGCACCACGGGCGCACGCCGAGCGCGAACAACAGTGCGCACGGCTCGAGCGCGAGCGCGGGGCACAGCGCGGCGTCCTCGCGCTCGAGCTCCGTCTCGCGGCACGACGGCCTCGGACACCAGATGGCCGCGATGGGCCTCGGCCTCGGTTACGACCCCAGCACGATCCGCCCCGCCGCGCGCCAGGCGCCGCAGAGCGCGCAGAGCGGCGGTGGCGCGAACCTCGAGGCGGCGTTTGCGAGCTTCATCGAGAGCAACGAGGGCGGCGCGGGCGGGAGGAGCGGCGCTGGTGCCCCGGATCGCAACATCAGTATCAGCACTGGCACGAGCAGCGCGAGCGGTGGTGGTGGCGGCGGCGGGGGCAAGTCAGGCTTCGACACGAGCATCTGGGTGCCCTCGCCGACTGTGGTAACCCCGAAGGCCTCTCGTCGCGCCGACCGCGATAATCACGGCCAGGGGCAGGCACCGCCGCAGCCCCGGCTGGCGCTGACGGCCGGGAGCGCGAACCCGACCTCGCCGCCCATCCACCCGCTCTCGCTCACGCTTGCCTCCGCGTCCTCCGCGTCCTCGTCCTCGTCGTCTTCCGCCTCATCCTCCTCGCTCGTCCCCGCATCCGCGTCAACCGTCTCGCGGGCGGGCAGCTCCGCACAGGACCAGTTCTACGCGCTCGCGGAGCGCGCGCGCGAGGAGCGCCTGCGCGTGCGGCGCGGCGAGTTCCAGAGCCGCGCGGAGGTCGTCGCGGTGTTCCAGCGCCGCGTGGAGGACCTCATGGCGGACTTTGCAGACGCGCTCGTGCGCGCGGACGAGAGCGAGCGCTTCGGCGGCGGCGCTGCGGGCGCGCTGACGCGCCCGTCGTGAGCGGCCCGCGGATCTCTCGAGCAAGACTGGTTACAAAAGACTTTGACCCCGACAAAAACTGAAGCTGCATGGCGATCTGTGCATTGCCGAGTACGTCCATCCTCTTGACTGATGCGGAGACGACGCAGTACAAAGAGATGGAGAGGAGGTGGACGTGCACGCACAACATATTGATCGGCCCCTTTTCATCTCATCTCATTTTCACCACATAGACGATAGATTTTTCTCTTTCCTTTCCTCCGTCCCTTTCACCATCTGTATCGATCTGGCTTTCCTTTCCCTCCTCCTTATTCTTCCTCCTAATTCTGTTTCTTGTGCATATGCTTTCCCATTTTATACCAATTTATTTCCCTCCGCCCCCTTCGTCTTGCGATCGGTTTTCTCCCGTGCTCCTTTTCTCCTGCTCAGCTCTCGCGCTCTGCTCTCTTCTAAGTTATTCAGTTATTCACCCGTGCCCTATTCGCCCGCCTCGCGTAATGTGTAACAAAATCGTTAACCTGTTATCCCGGCCCACGAATGCGCTTTCCGATGACACTTTTGCTTTTCTCTTTCTCTTCCGATTAATTCCGTCTCTTCTCCCTGCTGTCTTGCTACGCATCGCCTCCATTATTCTTTTTATTATCTTCTCTCTTGTTTTTGGCTCCCCTTCTTCCCGTCTGGACCCTCGGTTCGTCGCTCTGTCGAATTTGCTTTGCCGCCCGTTCCTCCGTTTCTTACTGTGTTGAAGTACCAATGCCGCCTTCGATACCCTCTCTCCCGCTCCTGAGTCGCGCTGTTTGATGTTGTCCGTTTTTCGTTATTTGTCTCCGAATTATTATTTTTCCTTTCTCCATCACCTTACCACCACCCTCCTTTCCGTGCTCCTGTTCTCTGCTCTCCGATCTACCGACCGACGACGAATCACGAACCGTAACGACCGCCTCACGCCTTGTTCTTTCTGTCTGCAACGAATGACTCTGCCCGCACGCTTCCGTCCTTCCATGTTTGTTGTCACGCTGAGTTGGCCAATTTATGTGTTATTATGTTGACAGAGAAATGGGTACCGCCGCCGCGACATACGCGCGCGCCTTTTGTTGTTTGTGCGCTTGATAGCTTTTGTACCTCCAAAGAAGAAGAATGCAGATCTTGTTATGACTTACACTCGAACCTCTCGTAATGCATAGCCAAAATTGATGGTATAAGGATTCGATCTGCTCCCAGTCCCTGTGTCGTGAACGGATGGTTTCATTTGGATAATCTCTGGTCCCTTTTGCATTTCGTGAGGTCTGTATGGCCGAATGCGACAAGATAGAAGCTATTCCATATGTAGGTCTGTTTGAGCTGCGCTGCATCCTGAGTTCGCTCATGACTCGATCGACGCGCTGTTGACGCGTTCGAGTCACGTGTTTCCGGGAAAAGATCGCAGAAACGCACAGAAATACGTCGCTCGAAACAACTAAAACATCAATAAAAGATGCAATGTCTGGTATACGCCTTCATAGCGTCAATTCCGGAAAGGCGCCATAGCTTTGTGTGACCCATACATATTACATCGTAACGGTTTATTCAAAGAGCCAAGCTTAGCCGAGGCTAGCTGTATGATATGAAACCCGCAGACATGCTTTTTTTTGCACAGAATCACACCATCCTCGAGCCCGTCGCTGTCTTAACTTCTGAGCCTCGCCCTCTCCCGCACGTATCCCCGGCGGTTCCAGTACTTGTGATTCTGTATATAAGACTTGTAAGTTTTCAAAGGCACTCTCGGCAATCGTTGAGCCACTCAGGTATGCCCATCGCAATTGTATTCTTACGTCGCACAGACGTCTTTTTATGCAGGCATGCCGTTCGCGCCATGTATCAACGAGGACAGTCCATACGAACACTAACCACATGCGGGGTCCCACAAAGAGAGCGACAGTGGCTTGGAGTCGAATAGGAATAGGGGCTTTCACAAATTGTGTGCTTCTGAAAGACTGCGCAAGCATGAAAGGACGCTGGTCAGCCGCTTCGGCGCGCCGGTGTGCATATAAAAGGACACAGACTCTGAGTGTGAAATGCGACACGAACCTGCGCAGTGCTAAAGTCCCCCCGACTCGCTTTGCTTCTGAGACACTGCCTCTGTCCTTTGTAACAGCGATGTCACAGCCGCAGTCCTCGTCTGGAGACAACCCCGACGCCGAACATGTCTCTGTCGCCAGTATGTTCTTCGAAATGTACGAGCAACGCTGGGAAAAACTTGAGCCGCATCCGGCCGACGGACTCGACAATCCAAATATGAGGTTCGTCGAATTCCCATGGCCGAGTCAATCTTTCCGCGCGCCCAAAGATTTCACGAAAGAGCATACCAAAGCGAGAGTCGACCAGTTCCTAGATTTCTTGTACGGCCCGGAGCGGCTGGAAGCAAAATCACTTTCGAAGCGGCAAGCGGAGCGCATCGAGCGGGGCAGGTGGAACGCCACCATGTTCGAGAACCGCGTGATCGAGAAAGTGCACCCTGATGATAAAAAGATCGTCCGGGCGGGATTCAAGCTTGTTATGTCCGCCGTGTACGGGTTGGGCGAGAACGACGCGACGGAAGCCAGTGAGGAAATGGAGGACGCGATATCCCAAACCCCCGTTGTGGACTCGAGTTCTTACGTGGATACTTCGTTGCCCAGCATGCAAGAGGAAGATGACGAGACTGACATGTCAATGGATAACATACTGGACGGCCTAGCGTCATCTCAGCCCGCAACGCTCCCTGAAGACGCACCTGAGGATAGCGTTATGGACGCGCCAGAGTCAGCCCAGGATTTTCCTGACCCCATCTTCCCTGCTTCTAGTTTTGTCCACACGGGACCAGTACGTCATCCTAGCCAGGAAGAGCTGCCATCATCGCAAGCCTCTCGGGACGACTCAGTGGACGGTTCGGAGCATGCGGGGTCCCTCTTCAGCCCCCAGTCGTCTCAGCAATGTAGCTCTCAGTCCATCATTCCCTACTAGTGCTGTATGGGTTGAAGAATATGCGCAGCCAGAATCTGTATGATGTACACAAGATTACTTACCGTGTTAGCCAACATATCCGTTTGTAGTAATTATGTATCTTGAGCTTCCCAAAGACGTTTCAACCAAACTCGACAGAATCGAGTCGATTGACCACAACGTCAGCATGCGTGCTAAGCAAAATTTGCTAGTATTTTTCTCCGTCAAGGAACCGTTCAAAGTAGTCTGCCGTCATAAAAGTACAGTTAGTCACAACCGAGTCGCAAGCACGGATAGCATATTCGCAGAAGATGAACATTACGAGTCACTCGCTAACGGGGAAGCCGTCTCCTACGAAGTCCAATAAGTACTCCGAAAGACGCTCGAGTTCCATTTCTCTGTCTGTTTGATCTGTGCTTTCTTCTGCACACTTGAAATTAACAATCGCGACCTTGCCCGCGGCATCGACGAGAAGGCTTTTCGGGTGGATGTCGCCATGTAAAATGCCTGCTGCGTGGATGCTCGTCAAGGCGCAGATAAAGGCATCCCTGATAGAAATTAGGGATCGAAAGATAGCTCGTAAATAAAGAGAGACATACCCTTGAGCCTCTGTAATCCGTAAGCGCTCCGACCTCCACCTGAGGGGTACGCCAACGTCCGTCATGACAAGTATCAGCGGACCATCTTCCTCAACGTCCCGAAACAGACCAAGTACGACCGGCACGCCCTCCACGTCATGCGCCGCCAGGTGTTGGTATATCGCGTACTCGTTCCTTAGAGCATCCACCTCTTCGTCCTCCTGCGCAAGCTTCACAAAAACGTTGTGCGTGATGCATCGCCATACATTTCCACCCTTGCCGTCTGTTTCGCGTAAATGGACATCGAGCACAGCGTGGTGTGCAACGCGCATTGCTCTGTCCCTGTTCTGCGAGACGAGCACGATGGAGAAATACGTTTCGGCGGAGACGAGGCGCGAGTCGGAAACAGAGCCATCGTCGTTCCGTGCTTCTGGCGCTGAGCATGTCGATTCAAGTTGAGCCCAGTCTGGGGAAAGCGGTTGGCTCGTTTCGTCTTCGGTTGCGCCGAGGTACAGTGAGCGGGCCTCACGAACGAAGAGGGCGGGTGAAGGAGAGTCGTACACAAAGTAACGCATGCGAAGGACCAGGGAGTGTCGAGAACCGACAAGCTTGAGCGCTCCCTGTTGCACCTTTGAGCTTCTGTGCATACGAGCATGTCGGCAATCACACGCACCTCTTCGTCTGCGACCAACGCACTGCTCTCTCGCTTGAGCCATTCTCTGGCATTCGACCTCATGAGCCCGTGGACATTGTGTGCGATACAGTCGCAACATTTCTCTCTCTGCTTCTGCTTCTTGGCTCCTTTCTTTCGTTTCTGTGACCCTTCAGCCAATCTGTCGTCGTCTCCGGCTGTCCGCTTTCCCCCGATCTCGTCTTGCGCACCACGATCGAGCTGGCCTTCTCCAACCAGATCAATTTGATTAAAGTCAATCTCCATCGTGTCTATTGTCTGTTAGTTGCGGCTTCAGACTTCGCAAACGCTGCTTTCAAAAGGTGTAAATAGTTACATGGGACAACTTGGCTTGAAGGCCGGACCGATAGGAGCACGCTGCCTGAAATGGTATGCGGCAAGAGTAAGACTTCCAATTACTTTTTCAAGTTCAACGCGACAATCGACGTCTCAGTCGGAGATGCTGGCAGTTCACCTTCAAGATACCCTACTTTTGCCTCTTGTTAAGCTTTCGCCCCGAAAACAGCTACCACATAAAGTGACTGTCTCTTGGACCTGTGAAACCGCAAGAGCACAACTTGAAACTGGTTAGAGGCCCCTTTTCAATTGTTTATAACATTTCAAAGTAATGACCCAACTATTTTATGCAAGCTCTGTAGGTCCCCGTCGCCTGGTGAAAAATATATTCCAATGCAATGTACACTTCGTCCTCCAATACTCGGAATACCCCTAGTTTTCTTATCGTCGGATTTTCGAAATTCTCGTCCTCCAACGATGGGTCGACGACAGGTTACTCACTGATTCACAGCAGAATCATGGAAGGCGCCAAAGGTACATTTCAAAACATGTCAGAAGTCAGAAGTCATAAGAGGAACGATCCATCCGTTTTTTTAACCGTGTTATCCGCATTGATCTTTTCGACTTGTTAAGTCTGTTGCTCGTGGACGGATGTTGCTGTTCCACGTTGAGCGTTTGGGCGAACAACACACTTGATCCACCCAGTCAGTTCTGTGCACACAACGCTTTGCATTGGAGGTCGAGGGCCTATCAATAGTCTCAAGATGATAGTAAAAACCCGCTTGCAAGCTGAGGCCAGAAGGAGCTCGCTTTCCATTATGTAATTCTTTCTGCAGACACGGCGTTCGAAGGGAAGAAACTTCGGTGCAACGGACTTCTTCACGTTATTTCTCATCGGCGGCGAAAGAAGACTGCAAGAGTTCTGATAGAATATATTTCAACTACACTGACACGCTGCTACTATTGAAATCTCTCGACTTTCGTAATGTGGTATATGCAAGCGTTTAACCGGATTTCAAGCGCATTCTGAATCTCCATCTAAATCCCTTAAACTGTTAAACTGTTTGGACTGGCCTGAAGTTACGACAACTTCAGCTCGAGGTTCTCGCAATGGCAATCGCAAGGTCGCCAGATCATTTCTTCTCACTCTCCGGAAAGTAGCGCAACCTGTGAGTTGCCGTCTCATCGACATCTTGAGTCCCGACTAGGCCATTCCGACAATACGGCACGCGGCGAAGGAATGGAACGCACTGAGGAGCGCCCCGAGCAAACCTCGAAGGAGGCCGTGCGGCATTCAAGATCTTAACCGACTTGTCTGCTTATCAAAGGTAAGACTGCTTGCTGCGAGTACGGTGAATGACTTTCGCGACACTCTCAAACTAGTCCCAACCTTAGATTCCTTCGACATAACACACGACAACGACAATCTGATCCAACCAGCATCTTTCCCTTGACTTTCAGATAGTTATATGGCATTGAGACATCTCTTGTTCCCGAGATTCCGAGACGCCGGTCGTCTACGGGCTGGTTGGCGACCATGGTCGTCTCACGGTGCGGGCGGATAACGGAACTTTAGGAGCAACGTTGACGTATGTCTTATGGTGTACCCCATCTTCTTCGTTCGGAGCATTCAATTGGAGAAACGGCGACGACTGAATAGCATATCGCGGAGCTCCAGAAAGAAGTTCCTTAGACTGGAAGACTAGACCGGTCATTAGTAATGCTGTGTTCTCACTTTCTTTTTGACCTCTTTTTTCTATACCCAAAGCAGCGTCGTTGTGCCGGCGGGTGACCATCGTTGGAATTTGTGATCTAACGGCGATACAGATACTTCTAGGTATCTGCTCGAAGCGGCGATGACTAAGGGACCGACGTTCATTCACGCACTTCACTATCGAAAAGACAATCAGCTGAACGATGAAGACATGAAAGTCCGGGGACATTCGCTGAAATCATAATATGACTAACACATAGATCGTGGCTTAGCAAGCTCAATAGCGCCTTAAAACGTGAACACAGCGCTACTGCTAGCATTGGCCTGAGGTGCGCGTGCCCAATACATGACCATGAAGTTTGTCTAAACAAGTGATGAAGATCGCCGTAATATGTCCTTTCTTCGTTCTTTGTCTTCTAGAAAGCTCATTCAGATGGTTCTATTAGGCTGCATTCCCTTGGGCGAAAAAGATGTGACGATGCTCTCGTTCAGTCGATCGCCACTGTCTCCGAGATAATAGACGCCTTTCAAGCCTGCGGGCGCAAGGGGATTGGCAGTATCTGTGCTTATACAAGCGGCATTTCCGAGGCCTTTCTGGGTGAACTCGCTTCCAATCTGGAAGCGCGGGGACTGCAGATCTCGACGAAGTTAAAATCCGGACAAACAAAGCACGCGCGTGAGGATCTTCGTGCAATTTCTTAGACGGATCTCGAAAGACCGGAGGTCGACGGAATCGAAATCTTCTATCTTCGTGCTCTCCTTAGGGAAACGCCTTTGAGGAGACACTTGAGGCTACAGATGACCTTCATAGAGAAGGCAAACTCTTAAGGGTAAGTGTTATCGGTCCTATAGTTCGTTGTGATCACATTACCATTCTCTTTCGCATTAGCTCAGAATCTCGGTGGATATGTCCTGGTAGGTTGTAGATGTCGTATTACTCTGACACAAGGTCGGCTGGATACTGTACAAGCAACTTTGTTCATGAGATCTACTAATGCAATTTTCCGCACCGTCAAGCCGGAACCTTGCTATGTAAAACCTCCGAATATCCAGATTCTCTTCGATTTTGACTCCGAAGAGTTTGTTATCGAGAGCTAAGTGCGTCTGTCTGTGTCCACTTATGCTCGCGTTTCATGAATACAACGCGTCCGGTGGAGGATTCTTCACGTGCAAACACACCTGTTTGGCTTCCCGCCCGAGAAGGACATAGGCTTCGACGTCTCAGCGCATGGGAACCAGGCGTATATTCGCCTAGTATTTCACCAGAAATCAAATCAAGTCACTTTGATGCGCTCGCGTTGGCCTGCGCTGCTTGCGTTGTCCCGCCGCGCTCTCGAGCAGCGCAACGCTCCTCACCCCAATGCGAAGCAGGACCCGGAGTAAATGCCAGACGGAGACGGCGCTCCGCTCAGTGGGCTGCCGTATTTCCGTATTTCACGTAGTTGCGTAATCACTGGCGGGTCGAGTGCCGGAAATTCGATCTTCTCATTCCCACCTTGGCGAAATTTAGACGCGCAACGCTGCCACCATGTGTCCAGATGTGAGCACTATTCAAATTCTGACGACGCTAGAAGGCCACGGCGAGCTTGGAAGCTCGCAGGGCCAATAATAAGGGAATACTGACGCTGAAAAGAACTGTATTGATATGTACAACATTCAAAGATTTCTTGGTCCAAAGAGTCGTTTGGATGATCTCTGATATTAGCAGAAGCTCAAAATGGTCGTGGGTTAAGTCAAAGCGTATTCGAGGTCACGAAGCTAAAACATCGGCCGAAAAAGATGGTTTACACTGAGCAGCACGACGTAGGGGACGTGGAGCGAAGATCCGCTAAGTATGAATCTATGAGCAAGCGCGTCCGTTTTTCTTCCCAAGAAACGTCTTCAGCGCAGTGTTTTAATTGCATCTTAAGCATACATACAGGGTGGCGTATCAACCACAAACATCGAAGCTGAGATTTTATTTCGGAAGAAGGCGGAGACAGCCTAAGGTTCTTACCGCCACTTGACTTCACAAGCTCGCGGTGCTAGCAGCCACAATCTCGCTTTCTACATAAGTTCAAGAAGACGATGAGAAATGGAAAGGAACGAGACGGCTCGTCCTGCTTAGAGGAATGTGCTTCGTCCTATGGGATTCTTTTCTCCAGCAAATCGCGGCGCCGGAGATGTTGACTCCGCTTGCTAACTTCGACGATATCAACCTTCAGAACGGGTCAGCTATTATCCATTCTAATTGCCCTGCCCGAGTGACAGAACCTGAATATGTTTGATTTACAGAACGTTGGCGCGGAAGGCATGATGTGGACTGCGGGGACGCCGGGGCGGTCAATGGCGGTCCTACTTAAGTATACTAACAAGGATGACAATCGGAAGGATGTATGGGCGCATGAGTATTCGAATACGCAAATGGTGCCGTATGCATGTTCTGTCCACAGGCTCGTTAGACGTCAATCTGAGATGCCTTGGTATGCTGTATACAGTTCAAGCACCTGATCACGAAAAGAAGAAAGACGCAAAGCCAGAAACATTGGGAAATGACCAGAGAGGCTTCTATTCATAAGTCTAAAACACTTCTTGTTTTTAAGCGTCGCCATTGGGCCCGTAATGGAAGTGTCTTTCTCATGAGTATTCATATAGGTCCACATGGCGTGCCACGAAGCGGTCAGTGCGGTGACGCCTCAATGCAGAGCTTGAATTTTAAAATATTATGAAGTTTATCGTCGAACTAGAAGACCCTGGTTAATGTGCTTCTCTGGAAGGTTACAGTAATGATTGAAGGTGAGGCATTGGCGTTCGTGACGGAAGCGATCAGCTCTGCTTATCTCAGCTAGTCACGTCAACTTGAACTAATTGCCTTACTCGTTTCCTTGACGCTTTCTTGACCGTTCGACGTCAAAACGAAAAGTCCTGTGTGCTTGCTGTATCGGCTTACAGAAAATGAGACGCAGCGGAGTATAAGGCAATGTGCTTGACTGCCAACTGACGGTCCGACTTCGGTTTCGGTGGCGAAAATCCCAGATGCAACCAGATATTAGGAACCATTTGTATGGAGCCATATTGGCCCGCAGTGAGTCGTGTCTTTCATCGATTTTTTTTCCCATTCAAATTGAGCTCACGGAAATGCTATGCTTGAGTGGTGCATTTTAAGCATTTTAAGTTCCTCTTCTCAACCGATCGCGCAGGAATCGGTGACAATCGTGCTGAACGCCCACGGCGAGTATTGCACGTGTAATTCTTATCACAGCGCGGCCGTAAAGAGAGAGACTCTTCAACTCGTTTACTTCTCTATTCGCAGTAGCACCAAAGTTGACAAGAAGTCCAAAAGGCCTTGGTTGGTTCGGAACTTAAAAGGCGCGCATCTCGGAAATGAACTTCAAATTCGCTTTTCGGTCTTGACGTGGGAGAAAACGACTGCGATACATAATATCCGATGCCTTACAAACTCCTTCTGGCTGCCGCTGCTTCCATTTTTTGCGAGTTTAGTCAACCTTTCTGTTTTTAGTCTTTCGGTGCTCATTTTTGAATTACCAAAGGGGTTCTAGAGCCGCGTGATTCGGTCGCTGCGGTAGGCAATCCAAGCGCACACTTCAACATAACCAGCTTATACACAACTCTCCGGGTTATTACTCGTACGCTAACGCAAACAATGCACATAATACGAGGCCTTGGACTTTCTCAACCTCAACGAACGCCGACTTGGCATAAGATGCCGGCGGGGTCTCTCAGAAATGCGGAACGGAAACCGACTACCCCAGAAAGTGTACATTCTCATTCTTCACGAGCTGGCTTGCATGATCGCCCTTGCCCTATTAGGAGATGGCCCTTCCTGTCATTTGCTGAAGCGCCTTCTCCATCGACGGAAGCTGCTGGCACTGCATCCGTGTTCGGATACAGGGCCAGATCCTCAGCTAAGACTTCTTAGCCGATTGGTGGGCCCAAGCTTATAAGAGAGTACGTCTCCGCTATTCATCTAATTCTGGCCCCTCTCCGCCCCTCCCCGTACTCTTCTGTCTCGCGCTTCAAACTCACGTATAATCCCGTCGCGACGCGTACACAGCACTAAACAAAAATGAGGCGCTCTGAATCTCTATCATCTGAGTCGAACTCTGCATGCTCGGGAAACTGGAACGAAGCCAAAGACTTTCCTACGTATGAGGATTTGTTCTACCGCCCGCCGTCGCTCGAGCACTCTGAACTTCAGCGGCCTTCTGGGCCCATTGTCGTGGAGAATCGTCTCCCTGACGACGACAATGAGGCCCCGTTACGCGCTCTCCTCGACGAGATGCGCGATTGGTGTGTAGAAAACTCCGACGAAGTTTTTAAACGACTGAATAAGGTGCGTAATCTTCCATTACGTTCTTTGGGAATGCCCAAAAACCTGATATTTTTCAATTCAGCCCTTACCAGCGCCCCCAGAGTCTGACGACGAGCATGCATATGATCCCTCTGCTCCTCGGCGCACGTACTCAAAAGACGCGGATTTCCACGTTACGCCTAGCAGTAGCAACTCGACTACGCCGTCATCTTCTCCTTCACGATTACTACGGACGCCTACATCGTCCCCCATCCTCCGGCGTCCATTCGCAGATGTCCCACAGTCCCCAACGTGTGATGCCTTTATCGACTCACCTTGCCCATCTCCCGCCCTTCCACAGGCTTCCGTACGAGCCCGCTCCATATCCATGACGCCGCCCATTACGACGCGTAGCGAAGTGATTCTCAATCAGCGACGCCCACCTCCCTTGCAAGCAAGCTCTGCGTCCCTCGGGCCAGACCGCATGCTGTTGAAAGCGGGCTTCAACAAGTCTTTCTCCGCGCCGAGCACACCGACCGCCATGGAGTTTCTACACGCGAAGACAGACAGGCAGTCACGCCGCATGCAGCAATTGCCGTACGGTGCCGCACCCGGTCACCTGATGCCCGGGGACTTTAGCGTACGCGGCGCGACGCATTCACGCTGGTCCCTTTCGACTGCGGGGCAGGATGATATCCCGGTCGTATCTCCAAATACGGGTTCTCTCTCTCCGCAAACGCGTGGCGAAAACATGAAACGGAGCATTGTTCGATCGCCGTCGCGTGTCAGCCTTGGACTAAGCTTCGCTAAGTTTGAGCTTGGAAGAATCATGCGCTTTCCTTCGCGATCGGGGAGCAGAAAGCGGCTGATCGTCCAGGGCGTTATAGCAGGTGACGAACCAGCCGTGCAGTGCGTAAAGGAGTGGTGTGAGGTAAGTTCTTAATACTCGATTCAGCAAACGCCGCTTTTTCATCCCAGAAAAAACCTGCCAAAGTCTTGATGTGCTTCTCCAAATCTTCTCTTTTCGCGCTTTTGTGTCCTCATCTTTAATAACCGCTTTTATAGGTTTTTGGCGCTGTCGGCCGCGTGTCCCAGAAACCAAACGGCGAGATTCACGTCCACTTCCGGAACCGTACAGTCGCTGACAGAGTAAGTCCGTTCAGTGATACAACGTGTTGCCTTCGCAACCCTCGGCGCAGTAAAGCTGATTGACCTTCTTTCTTCCCTTCCTTCCGTGCCCTTCAAACACTATGTTTCGATTCATTGGTTGACTGGATCCGCGATTATGACTTATTGTCACTTCCACCGATTCGGAACGACCATCGCCGCTCTGCTGCCTTGCAATAATTCTGAATATAGGTGTGTCGGGCTCACACGCAGGTGGTCGTCATCGGTGTTGGAGTCGTGTCGCTTTCGTACGCCAGCGCTAACGGCCGCAAATGATCCCGTCCTTTGGAGCGTCGAAGTACCCGGATGTATCGATATATCGATTCTCCTCGCTTCATTGTCTTGCGAGTGCCCTCGAAGGTCTTACCCTCGATGGATGCTCATGACCCTGGTCGAAAGTTTTATGGACTCCACCTCTTCTCCGTCTTCCGCTTTCATCCATTCCTTTGTCCCCACTCCCTCGATAAATTCCCACACGACTTTAACGCTGACGCCACCATTATTACACAAGCGCCCATTTGGGCCTGTGGCTGGAATCAGCGCTGTACTCACTGCCGCTCCTTCAGATTTCCTTGTCAAGACAACTTTCAACTCACTCTTTTGTCTCCATACACAGTGTCCACGTGTGCGTCTGGATAAAGATGATCTAGGCGCGACACAATTGTATACCGACGTCGATATTTGATCTTTCTCGAATCATCCTTCCAAGCCGACCTCTTCTTTCATTAACGCACGATCTTTGGGCCCGTTTCCTTTCCTTTCTTTCTCTCATTTGTTATCTCATGACCACTTCTAGCACAATTGTAATGATACGCTATCGCGATCTGTGTTCGCGATGCGGAGGCGGACTGCTCCGAAGCCTTCGAATTTGTAGAATCCTTAGCTAGACTAAGGTTATTGTTGTATCCGGTTGAACTCGAGCGCCTGCGCTAGCGTAGGCTTTCTCACTTCATCTATACGCTCAACACGGGTACTAGACACGAGTAAAAAAGTATATGTAGAAACCATCTTGTTGTATGTAGCGCAATCAAGCAAACTTCTTCCGTGCAAACAGATTTATATAATAAGCCTTGGAAGATTGTGAACTCTCGGCTAGTTTAACCTCAGCGGTGCGACTAATGACGGACACTTGTCACCCTTCGCACTTTCGCCTCTACACAAGCTCTTAACCGAAAGGAAACTACATATGCCATTGGTAAAAGTCACTTATGATGCATTGTAAAGAGATTTCCTACAAACCTGCTTTTGAGGCTCTATCTATGCATGAGCTGAAAGGTAGACACAAGATGTAACAAAAACCCGCAAATGCGACTAACTGAAGCCCGAATAGTTATACTTCGTTGGAGATGATCAACGATATAAATATACGCCTCCTCGGATCGACCTGGGGCGATACATTTCTGGTCCGAAAGGGGTAGACTCAGGTTGAAAATAAAAGGCGACTCAAAACGTGATACAAAGTTAGAGGTACACATGTACGTGGCATCGCGAAGTGGTGGAGCAGACCAAGGACGAAAAAGCCGCGAAGCGTACATACCATCAAGTAAAGATCCGAGGACGGAATTCCATGAAGCCAATCTTAACAGGTCGTGAGAGGAAACAGCGTAAACATGGAGAGGGGACAGCGTAAACATGAAGAGCGGATATGCATAGATGATGAGCGGGAAAAGTCAATGGATCACGAGTTCTTTCTTGGGGGTTGTCGATATTGGCTGTGATACAAGTCGTGGTCGCCGCTGCTGTCTTGCCCCCGAGTACGTCGCTCTAGGCGCGTCATCTCAAGCGTCTCTCCCACTCCAGATGCACGCAGCGGAACGCGCTCGACGGGGTACTCCGTGCGTTGGGTGTCATTCACGTCATCGTCGATACCGGGCTCAAGTCCATGGCCGCGTGGATATGGAGAAAGTGGCGAGGATTGACTGAGCGTCGGCGACTGTGCCTGAGGGCTCCTACTCCTATGGAACAAAACTCCCGCGTGTAGGTCACCGTCGGACTCGGCTGCTGTTGCAGGGGAAGGCAACACATTCACCGTGCCTCTATCGGACGCGATATTGTCCGGCTGGACCCATGCAAGCCGTGATTTATCACGCGCCCTTCCTTTTCCTTCCCTTGCGCTTTGGTTGGAGCCCGACCCCGAGCCAGACCCAGATCCTGAAGCGGAGCCCGAAGCCGTCATCGACGTGATTTCGAGGTCGACCGTCCCTGTCCGCGCTGTGAACCCCGAGCGCGTGCTCAGAGACTGCAGCTCGTAAAGATCATCAGTGTCGTCGTCGCCGCCGTAGCTGCCATAATTCTCCTCAGTGCTGCGACTACGGTTTCCGCGATGAGAACTGCCCGTGCTGTCGAATTCGAAATCGAGTTCAGCTGTGAGGTTCCCGATGATGCGTGTGGTGAACACGAGATTCGTATCGGTATGAGTCTGTGCGGTTGTACTCCGATCGCCGCTGGCACTGCGTTGCCGATGGCGCACAGACTCGTCGCGTAGGTTAAGTAGGAGACGAGACATCATCGTCACAGAGATACTGATAGCCGCACGAGAATGAAAAATTCGTGAATTTTACGAAACACACATGTCAAATGCCTGCTAAAACGTACACATGTGCAAGAATCGAATTCGTGCCGTTTGCTTGCGCGAAAAACGGATTGTTGAGCTTCTGCGATAAAATAAAATTCGCTGCGTTTATGACAGACATGACGCTGTTACGCGATCTTTTGAACATTCAATCGAGAGAATGGAACCAGAATAAACTTACAAATAATACATGCTGCCTGTATAGAACATAACGATCGTAAGCTTTAGCTTTCCTCAATATGGAGGTGGGTCTAGAAGTAAACATTCGAAGACAGCAATGAAAGCTTGGGGGACAGGGAATGTCAAGAAAACCGTGAAGGTCAGGTAAATGAACTGGAAAACCAAGTCTTGTTGCCAAGTAATTTTGCGAAGAACGAAAAAGGGTGGGGTTGAATATGAATTCGAAAGAAACAAAGAATAGAAATGCATACCATCTCGCACCACAAGTATCACCAAACTAGAGTGTATATGCTGATTTGCTTGGGCTTTAATGTACCAATACGTACGTGCGATAGTTAAAAAGAAGACGAGGGTGTCGAAGGCGAAAGTTGCAATCCAGGCGAGCTTCAGACCTATATGCCGCAATCAGGGGGACAAGTATTTACGTGCATGGATTATGAAAAAGGAAGTGCGATTTACCTTGATCACTGACGGAGAAGTTTTCAGCGTCAATCAGCGTCATTGTGTGAGATATTTGAATACGGATCACACTTTTCCAACATGGGGACACAGACGACGATGGGCTGAAAGCTGAAAAGCTCGCCTTTCACTGAGCTTGTAGACCACTGTGCGAGAATACAATGTGCATCAGTTCAATGCGCATACAGTGCCGTTGACATAAGAAGAATAAATCAATTTGGCCTTCATGTGCGATGTAGGGAATTTACAACGCACACTACCAATTGCGATAGACGCTCCTCCGAAACTACTCGTAAGTAAGAGTACCCACAGAGCTCGGCTGTATAAGGCATAAGTACGCAACACCAATATTACTGTAGGTATGGGAAGGTTAGTCAGTAGGGGGGATTGTTTAAAGGGATTAGTCCCATGATAGGAACTGGGGAGGCGGTGAAGGATGAAGGTACAACTCAGGATAAAGATAAGGAATCCCGAAGGAACGCACTTGTGGCTATAATATTGCTGAACACGCTCAAGGCACCAATAAACGGTGCGAACTTTGTGCACCTTCATAAGCAGTTCTGATTAGTTCATCCACCCTCCCTTCTAGTGATTTGACGCTTACTCCTATATGGTTAAATAGGCTTTCAGCATTTATCGGTTCCTAAGTTTCGGTTGTTTAGAACTCACGTCAATGCTCCAGGGAGGGTTGAATAAGCTCAAGATTATGGGTACATAGCCGAAGAAGGGGACGTAACGGTTGAGAAAAAAGAGAAGGGTTGCGCCCGTGAAACGAGTGCACCAGATATGCCGAACCTCCGCCGGAAAGGTGATCACATGATCAAAGTACAAAAGGGCTGTATCGCTATGTTGATCAAATCATCGCGGACTTGTTCACAAAGAATGCACAGCACTCACTAATTGATGCAATGGCGTAGTACTTGACGAATAAGCTGCAGTGATAGGATAGTTGATGTCGACGACAACGAAATATATCAATAAATGCCCGAAGGAAAATAGGAAGGAGAATGCAAATAGTCAATCCGCTATCAAATATGCCCGACACGACATCGTGCAGCGGAAGAGGGTTTTTTTTAATGAAAAGGTGAGCACTGACATGTTACTGATGGTGCTGTCAACGAAGTTGTCACGCGCAACAGGAGGCTCGTTGATGTGCGCATGTTGGTAGATCGTGCGAACAATGAGCCTGGCGCCGTCGACGATGCCGACGTCGAACATGGCTGTCGGTGCTAGAAGGCCATGAACAAGGAACGCTGGACTCCCCGCGGACGCGGATCTACGTAAATATAAAATTTGTTCAAATCAGCCTTTCGCTAGAATCGTGGAAGTTTCGAAAAGATAATCCACGCTCTAGGCAACCCAATAAAATACATCTGGCAGGATCTGTCAAGCTTGCTGATCATTTTACTCTTCTTGCCTTCGTGCTAAGTATGGACCGAACTGAACTTTTTCACTGAACTTGCTCTCTGTCTCTTTCTGTAATGTAGATAGTTTTTTTGGCTCGGACATTACATGTATAATACCAGCTCCATTTCCACCCTGCTAAAATAAATATATTCGGAACTTGTATGTCATCCTGTAGTTGTCAGACCCATTTTGACTTATTCCTCTATTCCTCGACATCACATATCACTCCTCGGAGTCTCTTTTTACTGCCTGGTCTAGCTGTTACTTCCGATCTTCCCGTGCCTTTGAGTCGGGGGATTGGATGGTTGCAGGACCCCGGGGCGCCCTTAAGATTTTTTTTGATCAATCCTTGATTGATTCCGAAGATCTACGGAGATCTTGGATTTGGACCCTTCATCCCGAGTCTGGTCAGAGCCCAAACAAAACATGAAGACCTGAAGAAACTCGAAAAAAAGGCAGAAAACAGTTTCAAGCAAATCAAGCCGGGGTTCGTTCGAGTGTTCCTAGACCTTCGCTTGAAACCCACGCGAGCGGCACTAGGTGAAGCTTTTTATTGCCTTTTGATAGCCCACTTCTTCACTTCTGAGTATGGAGGATATTATTACCGACGTCATGCTATGCGTATTGCACGGACGAAACTAAACACAGACTCTCTTCTTTTGAAACCTGCGGAATTCGAGCTGGAGCTGATCAAGAAGCATCTCACTCGTGACTTCAAAGATGAACTCGAACTGGTGTGCAAATTTGTTTTGGAGACAAAGGGTCGCCGTGGTCTCTGAATAACGCGACTCCTTCGTACGTCTTCCTCTTTCATGACGCAATATCTAGGAAATTATTGTGAAGACGCGGATAATTCGTTCAAGCAAATTTTTCACTACAGTGGGATGACAGAAATACACAGACGTAGTGATTTACTGCACCATGCTCACCGAGTGACAGCGCGTTCCCCTTATACCTACCAAATTCTTCTCTTGTTTATTTTCTGAGACTTTCGCAGATCCTCGTGGCAATCCTCGGCATCGTGCACAGGCACATTTCGACTTCGATTCGAGGACTCATCGGTGAAGCGAGCACTACCTCCTCGGCGTTACATGCCGCGCTCCACTTACAGTCAGTGCGATTGTTTGATCTAGTCCGTCACACGATAACAGAAGCAGCTTTTCGGCTCGGACGACTGCGCAAACTTCCAATTAATCTACAAAATCGTTCATCTTTTCGTGTATTTTTCGTGGTTCGAAAACGCTCCGCACCGATCAGTCGGCCTCAGGCACGCACGTGGCATTCAGATAGCTATTGCTCTAAATCTGTGCTGCGGGAGAGATCTTGCATCTGGCCAATAGGTGTTCCCTTCATTCATCCATGTGAACTCGTCTTCACAGAGCCAAATTTGTTTTCACAACTGGGTACGTCCGCAGCATTGTGTCCGAGTCTCGCTCAATCTAGCAGTTGTGGCTAAACATGACTCAAGTACAGTATTGTCCTCAAAGCTTTACGATTACACAAACACTTTTCTTTAATGTTAAAGGGAAGTCGACACAGGAGATGCTTATATTTTCACGTCTCACCAAGAACAAACAACAACTTAGGAGTGTCAAAAGGAAATTCCAAACAATACAAAGTTGACGCCGCGCAGAAGATTACAGCTGTGCTCAAAGAGGATGCTTCACAAAATGCGACACACTTCACTTACAGCCGTCTGCATAAATGATGAGACTAGTTTTCAAATATTCTTCACGTATCGTCAGACATAATACAACTGTATGATAATCCCCGACGCAGGCATAGACTTCTGCATAATAATGTAAATAATTTAAAATGGAAAAAGAAAGGAAAATAGAGTGAGAAAGAACATCCTACGAATGCTCAAGCATAACACATTTAAGTTCGTGTAGAGCTCATCAATGAGACAGAAGTGGTTCTAGCTTGATAAGAAAACAGTATGAAACAAAGCAGGCTGTCACAAAATCGCACTCCTGATGATCCTACGCCACCTGAAACTGCATCGTGAACTCAAATAATGCTTTCTAAGACAAAGGAGAAAAAAACCACGGAGAGTATGCTCAACCGCGGACGTACTCCACTACGATTAGCACGTTGTTAGCATTTACAGCTTCTTTTTTTATCCTCGAGCGTATGCGGCATCCCAACAGACATCCGTCCTCTTCCCCGCCGGCACACTGCTCTCAAGTTCTGAAATTCAATCGATCTTCAGGTTTTGCGTTTCGGAGCAATCTAGATTGAAATACTGAATTTCCCTGTGCACTGCGTAAACAGATTTTGGGTAATACATGTGGAACGGACTTTTCGACAAGCTTCGTAGGACTAGTGGCCACTGTCGCCTCTGCCGGTATGGCGAACGAGTAGAGCTCCAAAAGCTTGAGGACTCAGAAAATAAATATACGAAATCCTGTGAGCACGGCAGACGGTAACCTAGACGCAATATAGCTCCGGTCGCTCTAGACAATATATATATATATATATCAATGGCTGGCGCGCTACACCCAGAATACATGCATATATACTAACAGAGTGGCATGTTTTTTTGGAAATGTATTGCCAGGTAATGTCGGCTTGCTCGGTGTAGCATATACCCACATCTGATCGGCCCAGCACTTGACCGAGGTCACAAGATTCCAGATTCCGAAAGCCGAAGAAGCCAAGAAATGTTCGAAGATAAAACAGCTTGCCAGTAATCAGAAATTCTATGGACGAGGTCCTATTTATTGGCGATTACTGCCTCTACGCCGTCACCGAAGAAGCCGAATAAGCACGAGATCTGCTATAGCGCTCTGCACTGTTTATAATCGGAGCTTCTCCGGGTTTTAGGAAGTTTGAGATAGAGCTGAAGATCTTGAAGCCTACTATACGGGCCCGCGCTTCATTGGAGGCCGCTGACTTGCGCTGAGGAGATGGTGCACTTGGTGTAAGTGAGGAAGAGCGAGAAATGCACTGATTTGGGTTTGACCATTGTATGCTCAAAAGCATGCATCAATTGCGTCGTTGCATCTGAGCGAAAGCTGATTCGCCTTATGTGGCTTGAGCAATTTGGTCAAGGAAAAGGGTGATATTGAAGAAAGGGTCGTGAGTTTGATATCATACGCAGTGATGTGCAGCCTGGAGTCCGTTAATTCTGTGCTAGTGATGATAGTCAGCCGCTTGACGCCAGAGGCGCCTCTTGCGCAGTCGCATTTGTGTATCGAAGCAGAGACGATAAGATCCCAAGGCTCCGCGGAGGCGAAAGACGCTTGTTGCTCTAGAGTAGCAAGGCACGGCCACAAAGTTTAGTATGAAGGAGATGCAGAGTTCCCGGACTTGCTTGATAAGTTCACCCGCAGTAGTCTTTCAAAGAAGGAGAATCTAAAATATGAGTTGAACATGCGTTTTGAAGGCAAATCTATACGTGCCCACTATAAATCAGTTTCTGTTCGAAAAGAACCTACAAATTGGATGGTAACGTGGCCTGTTATAAATGTATTGCTTTTAAGCATGAGTCTCTGCCTGCGTTCAAAGCCATATTCATTAACAAGTTTCTGAATGACAGATCACGTGCAGTCAGAAGATGACGTAGAGCCTCAGACGGGGCTATCCAATTCACTAGCGGCCAGCTCCCCACGGGTAAACGCCACGGGTACTGTCAGTATGATGCTTCCGGTTCTCGCACGCTTGAACGTCTTTGCGGTGTGAAGATGAAATTTTCTTTCTCTCACCGAAGAAAATAATTATAGAAGCCTTGCATTTCCGTGCTACGGAAAACAGACGGTAAAAAAACTTACATAAAATTGAAAGAGCCTGCACCGAACATCGTACATCCGTATCGTTTAGTCAGAGCTAAATGTTGCGACACAC
>JAJOHG010000205.1:0-45494 GCA_021029095.1 Phellopilus nigrolimitatus
GTCGAGACAGCCATAGCCACTGCATGGGCAGTCCCATCTTGTCATTTTTCTTGAGAAACCGTCAGAGCTGGACTTACGGAATCTCGAGCTCAGGGCCGACTCGCAGAGTCGCACCTCGTTCTTTGGCAACGCGGATGCTCTGCAGTATTCTCTCGCAATTTCCCTGGAATAGACTATCATTGGCTGGCTCTAGAGGACAATATATCCTATTAGATTACCTCAAAATCCAAAGCCCACTGGTTCAAAGAGCTTGAAGTAGAAATTAAGGTTTGTATAGCTATTTGATGGGACTAAACCCACCATCTAAAGGTCTATCAGCACGATAGAACAAGAGGGTTGAGAAGATGAAATCTTCACGTTGCGACAGTGATTAGGTGGCCCATCGTACTCTTCGACGATGGTCGTAGTTGAAGACAAACCTTCGAAGCTGATGTCATGCCCGTCATGCAGAGGATCAGTAAGGCGGAGGCTATCTTATCTCGATTATCCCACGTTATCAGTTAGTCTCCTACCTCGACCATCCCAAATTTCAATGAGGACTTGCTATGTCTCCCTCATTACCCGCTGAAATATGGGCTATGATTGTCAAGCATGCCATAACTCGTCCTTGGCATCCAAACTCATTCAATCCGCCAATCGACGATCTCCAATGTGTCGAAGGCTTTGCAGAAGCCACACCTGAATTCAAGGCTATAGTCGATAGCATGAGGCATAGCAATTTCCTTGTGCTTGAAAACAATCACCTCGACTACTGCGAGCTGAGACTCGGAATTCCCCATCACCAACGTGTCAGGTCTGTAAGAGGCTCAACTCGAGTTCTGGTGGCTCGGCTGATGGTTATTCAAATCGTCGCTATAACAGACATCTTGAATGCCGGTTCATCGTGTTTAATACCGTTTATATCTCGTTTTTCGAGGAGCTATCGAAATGCACACAGCTCATTTCCTTGTCCATGCGGGCCCCACAGCCTTATCCGACTATCCGAATGTTGGAAACTCTCCCTTTTGCACCGATTCTCCGCCGTCTGGATTTCATGAGCCCTTTATTAGCCAGAGCGCCTGTCCATCTGTTCCCTTTTCATTTCCAAAATTTGGTCGAGCTGCGGCTCAAGACGTATCACAGCGGAGTAAATCCCGTAATGGCAAATCAGCTTGTCCCGAACGCGGGAGTCTTTATCGTAAGCTTTCGTCGAGCTGTTTTTTCAAGCTTGTTCACAAATTTCTACATTCCCAGAATGAGCTTCTAGTGTGTTTGTCTGGTTGTAGGAACTTGCAACTCCTCTCCGTACACGTAGCTCTCGACATCTACAGCGTTTTCGAAGAGCAGCGCGCGATTCATCAAAGCTCTCTTGATCATCTCGTGCCCTCAGAGGGATACGAACGCCACTATGCAGACTGCCCACTCTGCACGGAAAGTTATGACCATGATGCTGTTGCGCGCGGCGAGAATTTTGTCACGCGGTATCTCGCGTTAGCGCTTAAAAGCCTGTCAAGGGTGATGTGGGCAAATGCCTGGCTCAGAAATCGAGAGGACGAGGAAGGGCAAAGAGGAACGAATATTATAAGAAAGGGGGCGAGCATCGTGCTGTCCAGAGACGATGGGAGGAAGGTGTGATGAAGTCGTATGATGCCGTACCCTTTTAAATCGCTGCTACATACAGACCCGGAATTTTTTCTACGATAGCCAGACGAAACCTCGACACTGCGACCCGTACCTATGTATTATTTTGAATCTCAAGATTACCTTAGGATGTTATGAATGCCAATTATTGAAATCTGAGACACTGCACGACTACGCGTGTTTCCCTCAAGCAAGCCTCACGTGTGCTGAACGCGTCGAGAACGCGGCTACAGCACCGCGCGTCTCTTCCTCTCGAACCACATCAACGTCGACTAACATGTCTCCCGCCCGCCGCCCGCTCACCGCCCGACCCCTGGACCTCCTCTACTTCACCTTTTTCCTCGTCAGCCTCTTTTCTCCCCAATCATAATCCCGTGGCTTACGCACAAAACCGAAATTTAGATTCACATCCCCGCGACGCTCCTCGTCGATATCCAGGCGATCTACCCGCCATCGCTCGTCCCCGCGCCGCTCGCACGCCTGCCGGCGCTCTACCTCCAAATGTCCGGCGACCCCGTCATCGCGGGCGCCTTCGGCCTCAATGGCCCGCCCGCGCTTTGGGTGTGGTTCAAGAGTTTCCTCATTCTTGAGGCGTGCGTCTCTTTCCCCTCTCTTTTCTCTCTTTAACTTGACGGTGATCGCTTCGCCTTCTCGACGACACAGCATCTTCCAGCTCCCCGTGTTTGTGATCGGCTTGCGCGGGCTCTGGCGAGGTGCGTACAGTAATTCTCTTCTTATCTTCTCTCTACACACATGCAGACGCGTCTCCTGCCTTCCCAACCAGACTCGCGCACGCTCTACCCCCTCCTGCTCATCTACGCTGCGTCGACCGCAACGACGACGCTCCCCTGCCTCTCGACGCTGCTCAGTACGCCCCTCGCCGCGGCGCCTGCGCTGCTCGATCCCTTCGGCCTCTCGCCGGACAAGGTCCACACGCCCCTCGCCGCGGGCGTGTTCCTGACGATTACATCCACGCAGCGCACGCTGCTCCTCGCAAGCTACGTGCCATTCCTGCTTGTGCCGCTGCTGATGTGCGGCGACATGGCTGTGCGCGTCGCGGGCCTCATCACGCGCGGGCTCGAAGCTGAGCGGGAAGGGACGAAGGCGGAACAAAGAGCGAGGGGCAAAGGCAACTCTCAGGACGGGAAATTGAAGAAGGAGGTGAAGTAGAACCGACGGAGGTTTATGATCACGGTTGACGAGGATATAGTTTGCTATGAATTCGCTCAAATCTTGCTTATCTCTGTTTTTTTTTTTTTTTTTTTCTCGAGTTCTGCTGCGTTCGACTGAACTTACATAAAGGGCTCTAAGATCTTTATCTATTTAATTACACATGCAAAGCGGGCTTGCACATCTATTGTATGAATTCTATCTCCTGTGCATTCGGGTGAATACCAAGTCAAAACACGAATATGTTGGCAAATGCATTGATAGCGTGTACAGAGCCGCAGATTGTGTAGATTGTGTACTACATTCGCAAACGCCTGGCAAAGGCTTCGCACTGTAAATGTTCTAGTGATTCGAATATGCATTCTTCACAGAACATCGTGAGCTTATACTGATAAAAAATAAATACTTTCCCACATAACTTCACGTCCTTTAACCCGTGCCCAGCCAACTGATGCCATTACATTTGCTTTCATGCCAGGTCGAGAGACAAGTAAATCCGAACTTCATACGTAGCACGAAGGACCGCCTCTACTTCGGGGTTCTTCTCAACGATCTTGGCAAACCCAAAATCTCCCCTCTTAGAACTGGTCCCCCGTCCCCGTCCCCGTCCCCGTCCCCGTCCCAATTATGGTTCCCCTTCTCACAAGTCAGCCCAATGGACCTCAAACCCGTTTCACGGCACGGCAAAATGTGCTCAAGGATGTAACACCTCGCCGCGTCCTTGTACTGGCCGTGCAGGTCCGCTTGGAGAGCGGGGCGTGATATACGGGGAAGAAATGTGGCTCAGGATCTAGGAATATCTGCCTTTACGTAACCATTACTAAGGCGGCCGCACGTCCTTCGCACGACTGTCTCCTTTAGACGGTCTACCCAACTGGTTATCGTCCTCGTTAGCCAGAGCTCGTCCAAACGTTCTGGCGCAAAATATAAGTAAGAATAAGATCTACTCGAGTGATTCGTTCATACTCATTCACGATCCAACAGCTGAGTTCAACACCGGAGTTGACTCAGTGTCAGACGTGTACGAAATGGTTCAGACTTACGGTGTAGCCAACGACCGTGACGGCGCGTTCGATGTGCAAGCTGATACGCATGCTGGAGAAAGCAGCGCGCTGCTGGGTGCGGATGCAACGCTGAAAGCTGCAAAGGCGAATTCGGATGGCTCGGCGGGAATTACAGGCAGTGTAGGGAATCTGGCGAATACTATTATTGGAAGCGGTACGTTTATGTCTCGTTGCTTGAACGAACTAAATAATTGATGTGTAATTGTTTTAGGTATGCTGACTTTCCCCTTGGTAAGTTCTGCGAACAAGAAGATCACGGACTGAATGGTGGGATACGGACTTATGCCAACGCGATTCTTCCGTATGACAGGCTATGGCATCTGCAGGTATCATTCCCGGAATGATAAGTTGCATAATGTGCGGCTCTATCGCTGCGTTTGGACTATACCTACTTTCGCGCTGTGCGACATACACAGCGCACCGCCGCGCGAGCTTCTTCGCCGTCGCGAAGCTTACATTCCCTAACGCAGCGGTGTTCTTCGATGCGGCGATTGCAACGAAGTGCTTTGGCGTCTCAATCAGGTATGTACACTTCACCGTCACATGTAATTAGTGCACTTACTTCTGGTCTACAAAAGCTACTTAATTATCATCAAGTCATTAATGCCGAACGTTGTAAAGTCGTTGTTCCATGACATTGCTTCTGCAGACGCAGAGCCGCCCGCGTGGGCGGTGTCGGGTCGCGTCTGGATCTCCATATTTATGGCCATTCTTATTCCGCTATGTTTCCTGCGGAAGTTGGACAGCTTAAGACATACTAGCTATGTCGCGCTCTTTTCCGTTGGTACGTTTGCGACGTTCCTGCCTTGATCGAAGCCATAATGACAGTCATCCAGCCTATCTCGTTATGATAGTCATCGTCTGCTACTTCAACCCGCCAGATGGAAGTACGGAACCTGGGGACGTCTATTTGGTGCATTTCACGCCGAGCTTTATCTCGACGTTTCCAGTGCAGGTCTTTGCGTTCACATGTTCCCAGAATGTAAGTGCTCGTATGGTGTCTTTGGGTTTCCAGTGCTGACTCTAGATTATATAGCTCTTCCCTATATTCAATGAGCTTGCTACAAACAACCAGAAGCGCATGAACATTGTCATTGGCAGCGCGATTGGATCTGCCACGCTCACTTACGAGGTTATTGCGGTATTTGGATATCTGACCTTTGGGTCGAAAGTATGCTCGAATCTGTCAATGGATACGATTCCTTGCTAAAGTATCTATACTTAGGTCGGAGCAAACATCATTGCAATGTACCCTTCGACAACACTCTTCATCGCTGTCGGCCAACTTGCCATAGTAATTCTCGTTTTGTTCTCATACCCGTTGCAAGTCCATCCGTGCCGCAACTGCTTGGACAAAGTGTTCCATAAGAACATACCTCTCAAGCCTATTGGCGAAGATGACGAAAATGACACTTTTGACGACGAGTCAGCGCCGCAGGACATGACACCTTTTAAGCACGCATTGTTAACGGCGGGCATTATTGGCTTTGGTTTTTCAATCGCGTATTTCGTGAATGATTTGCAGCTTGGTGAGTCTTACGTTCTCATTCTCTCCGAAATTAATACTGACAATTATGTGATAAAGTTTTATCCTTCGTGGGATCCACCGGATCAACGACGATATCGTTTATCCTCCCGGGCTTCTTTTTCTGGAAGGTGGGCCCGCTACTGGAATCTCATTCTCCGTGCTCGTCGAGAAACTAACGAAATCGCGCAGCTCACTCGCGGTGACTCGAGTATAAGCAAGTCCCTGAATCGGGCCGCATTGGTACTCGCAATTTACGGAGTCTTTATCTTCGTCTTCTGGTAAGCTCAGTGATCATGTACATCCTGCGCAGTTCTGACTCGTCTGCGCGCGCAGTCTGAGCTTCAACATCTATCAGGTCTTCAAGCCACCTGGTCGGTAATGCATTAATATTGATGTTGATGCTGCGAAAGGCTGCGGATGCGTAGTTGGCTCGATAGGCGCACACTATGCCTTTCTAGCGACTCTGTTTTCTTGTTTTCCACCTTTGTAAATGTATTTGGACTGTGGAATTATACTTAGCCCTTATAATCCGAACTGTCTTGACTGCGGTGGTGGTCTGCCAAACGCTTATCTTGGCGCTTCCCGTTCCCTTTACGTGATTTAGACGCTGCCAGTGTGACGCGGAAACACTCAGAACAAACCGAGAACCTTTGGTACTCGAGGTGGGTAAGAGCTCCGTAGTGTATCGTCAATGTTAGTGATCACGTGTATCTATGGGCTACAACGGGAAGTTTGAGTGTCATCCTGACCTTTGCGTTTCACAGTTCACTATGCACATAACATGTGTTGATAATTGCTTTCGAGTCTCATTAAATTGTGCAGATTTTGCGTTTCTCATCATTCAACTCTGCCTGCCCATTTGCGCCTTCGTGCGTCTTCCTGTCTGTTAGCATAAATGCAGCCTTCTAGCATTTACATTCATTAATGCCGTGCTTATTCCCCTCCCTGCTTGCTCTATTCACATCACACTTAACCTCCACCGCTCATTGACGCTTCATGCCCTCCGAGAACTCCGCTGCAGCTCCCTGGAATAAGTCACCTAAGCGTACAGAAGCAAAACGGTGGGCATTTATCATTTCTGCCTTTCTCCCTGACATTAATTACGTGTTTCCCATAGAACTGCCTCCCCTTCGCTTGCCAATAAACCTCCTGCTGAGCAACAAGCACCAGTTTCTGCCAGTCATACTCCCTTTGACAAGGAGGCAGTCTCAGAAGACAATAAGAAACAGTTTGGTACATGCCATTTGCCTTTCCATCCTCTTTGCTCATTCTGTTTGTTCAGTCTCCGCTCTCGGAGTCTCTCTGGTTTTTCCAGACTCAGGAGCACTGCCAGGAGTTGCTTCAACACTTTCAAAGACAGGCTTCTTCAAGACGCTTGGCAAGAAGCTGAAGAAGCGGCCCCTGACTTGGACATAGTCGGTTTGCAATGGGATACAGAAAACTACTCATGCTCATATGACGCAATGATCACAATAATGTGGAATATGTGGAAAGAAGACATGCGGCAGGTATCGGAATGCCAGCAGATGCAAAATAAAACTGCAAAGCTCATGTTCAAATCCTTTAAGGCACATGCTGCTTCCAAGTACAGTCTCGAGGACGCAAGAGATAAAGTACGGAAACGTCTTCACAAAATGCACAGGGAAATTTTCCAGAAAGGACAGAGACGTGCTCATATTGAAGATCTATGCTTTGAGATTTTCACATCGCGACAAATCTTTGGCATAGAATCCATAAAGTGCACGCAATGCAACACGTCAGTAGATGAATACATATTTCATGCAGGTGTATTACACATCACAGACGATCTCTGGCGCAAGCATGCGCCAGGCGATGGTATCGCAGAGAGTCTCCACATGGCTTTCACCAAAGATATCTTAAAAGTCATACAAAATCATAAAATGGAAACACTATGTCCGATTTGCGAATCAAACTATTCAATGAATGTGGAATTCAACACAGTACCTCAAGTTTTCGCCGTCTCCTTACATTCTAAATTCATGATACAAATCAGCTACAATGTTCTACTTCAGGTCACAGGTCAGGAAGTGATCTATAAACTGAGAGGAGTTATTTATCTGGGCGGATACCATTACACAGCACGATTCATAGACAATCAAGGAGGTGTATGGTATAATGATGGGATGCAAACAGGCCGGGAGTGTATCTTTGAAGGCCATGTCAGCACATTACCAGAATCATTTCTGAGCATGGCGGAAGAAAGGACACCAAAAGTTTTAATATACTCAACATTTTGACTTCTCTTTTATAAACTGCAATGTATGAAGGCATCTTTCATCTGTCCACGACTCCTGAATTTCAAAGATTTTCGGTATGACAGAATGATATGTGAAAGCAGGCGCACGTTGTAGGAGTGATGATGAGATGTGGAGCTCATAGAGATACATGTTGTGTACGCACTGTATGTACAGTAGTTTAGCCGAAACATCCCTCGGGGTATATTAGTCATGAAATTCCTTTTTAGGAAACACTGTCGATGTGTAACGTCTTTTGGTGTTACCTCTTGAGCACCGTCTTCGACGACTGCCAGAGCTGCCCCACGACCCAAGTCATGTCGCCGTAGTATCTTTCCCGACGCACGAACCTAACCCCCGACGCTATCAGAGACTTATTTGCAAGGTATAAAAGGCCCACCACTGTTTTCAGCAGCGTCGACGTCGCCAAGAAGCCGCGACATGTCGTGTGGTATGTGTCCTCGTGCCCCTCATCCAACCCCCGCTCTCCTGTCGTTAGCCACACCAACAGCTTGCTTGCATCTATCTTCTGCTTACGCTGTATTGTGCGCAGAAGCATCCGACTTCCGCGTCTCCCAAGATCAGCTTACACCCCCCGAACCGGCCATGCCGAGCTCGTCTCGCGCGAGCAGCTTCAACTTGGAGGGGATTAGACTCGCCAATGGCTCGTCCGAGCATCTCACAGAACCACCACCACTCTCATCATCATCCTCGCAGACTTCATTGCTATTGCTGGCACGATGCGTAGGCGAGGTGCAGCCACAGACAGACGCCGTCTCGGACGGCAGCGGTGCCTCGACTCCGGAAGTCGACGCACAGATCCTCGAAGCGCTTCGGAGCAAGGATCGTCTATTCGTACTAAAGCTAGGCGAGCAGATGGAGGCGCTGATTCGGGAGAGACAGTAAGTCTATAGTTTTCACGTCTTTCAGTCGCTGCCCCATGGCCCGAGCGTTCACTAGCGCCCGTGAGTTAATCTTGAGTACTGAGAGGTGCAAGCTCGCACTGAAGATAAGATTAATGGTGCTTAAGCGCAGTCGCTACTGCGCTGGATTGTTTCATCCCCATTTGAGAAATTACGAATATGCGAAGCTAACATCCATCACTTTCGCGCAGCTCGCGGTCGAAGATCAGCCTGTCGCCCGAAAACCAATATCAAAGGCTCCTGGTCCACCGCTGCGCAGCATATTATAAACTATCTCCTGAAAACGAGCCTACTACTCGAGACAAATCTAGCATCCGGGACATGGCCGTCGTAATCACAATAGAGAGCAGAATGTGAGTATTGAACGGAAAGAAGAGATATGCAGAATTACTGATTAAAATAATCATCGAATCTTCAGTCCGCTCCGCAGAATCTCGGAGCTCGTACCCGCTGAGCAGGCGCAACATCCTACCTTCAAAATCATGCGACGGTCTGATCAAGACCGTCGGCGACAAAAGTCATCCATCTCGCGTCCTGGCTCTATTGCGGGTGAGGACGGCGAGCTTTCTGACCCAGAGCCCTCAGAATCCGGGAGCATGGGAAGCAGAAGTACGACGAGCAGAAAGCATATGACGATTGCAGAGCGTGAGGCCGCATATCAGGTAGCACGGTCTCGCATTTTCATGGATTTTGAGGAGAAAGAGAAGGCAAAAGAGCGCGACACGAGCGCATCGTCGTCGACGTTCAGTCTGATGTCTGCATCGGGGTCTGGTTCGCAGAGCGGCGGCGCCGGCGATAGCAGCGTCAGCGACATTGACGACAATGCGAGCACAGCCCCCACAGAGAGCGAGTGGTCGATCCCTGTGACAGATCGTAGAAGAGGCGGTGAATCGGGGATGAACTCTGAGGATTCAACTCGCTCGTACCATCCTGGCTCATCGGCATTTAAAGGCCCCGGAGGTGGAAGCGGACGTGCATCAGGGACCGCCTCACCTGCGTTCACATACCCTTCTCTATATGATCCATCTGCGCACGCACCCACTTACGATCCTGCATATATGCCTCCGCCGAGCGGCTACATGGCTGCTCCCTATCCCATGTATGCTTATCCTCCTCACGCTGCTGGTCAAGTGCCTGCTCCAGGACAATCTTACCTCGCTCCTTATCAATACTTCCCTCATTATCCATATCCAGGCCCTCCACACCAGCATCCTCATCCAAGCTCGGACCCTGCAAGTCCGGTAGCTGGACCTGTCGACGGTTATCCTCAACATGCTGCGACTGTGCCATATATGGGCCCGAATCCGTATGGCTGGGGGGTGCCGCCGCCTCCCACAACTCCTCAGCACCATCATCCTCCAACGGAAAATCACTCACCCCCTGTTCCTGGCCAGCACCAAATACTCACTTCGCCTGTGCAGTATCCCCACCAGTACGCACCATACATGTCCCCGCCAGGGACCGTTCCGTACAGCAGCTACCCCCCTTACTTCCAGCCACCTCCTCAATCCCATCCACCTGTTATGCATCCGCATTCTCAACCAATCTATCCCGTAGAACTACCTCCTACAAATGGCAATCCGCCTGACCAGAGCGCGACAAGCGGTCTGTCAAATGGGAACGGAGGTCCTCCCCTCTCTCGGCAGGGTAATATCAGTGGAGCTGGCAACGGGCAGCACTACGTCAGCAACGGAGGAAGCGCAAACAAGCACGGGCCGCCCCCTTCTGCTCGTGGCGCGTGGAGTTATGGCCCTGGAGTGGGCCTGCACGCGAATGTGTCGAACCAGGGAATGCACTACGGACCTGGCGGTGGGGGTGAAAGTATTGGTCCTCGTCTGAGCTCGAACATGCGACGGACGTCTGGAGCTTCCTCTGGCAGTGGAGGAAACAGAACGCCGGGAGATGAGACAGCTTCCACTGCTGTGAGTCACCTTCTTTGACCTGACTATTGGGATCCGGATCCGCTGATGCGCGGAAAATCTTTTTGTGACTCTTTCATTCCATGTGTGCATTCTTTGTCGTAATGTCCAGTCATCATCGGCTAGTTCGTCATCATCACGGCGAACGTATATGTCAACGCCCTCCCAGCATCCGTTGCCTGCTAGGCCTGATTGGGCAGCTGGGTTAAAGGCGCAACCTACTTTGCATCCCGCGCGAAACAGGCATGACAGCAACAGTAACTCACGCAATATGTCGCCTGCACGTCCACCCGGTGGACAGCAGCAGAACCATCACCCGTCTCAGCACCACGCATCGCAACAGCGCACACCTATTTTCTTGCAGCCGACAGACTTTCCTCCACTCTCGTCGATATCGAGCCCGACGTCCGACAAGCGACCTGCCGCCTCCGGAGCATGGTCCAACCCAGGTCCAGCTACACGCACGATCCTGTCGCCAAACCCAGGGCACACGAACCATGCGCAAGCGAACACCTATGCCAACGCACTCTTCAGTCACAACATGGCGAATGGGGTTACGGGCCGGCTGGAGGAAGACGAGCGTGGATTTGAACGTCCGCCTCCGAAGACCAGCGCAGAGCTCTTCAATCCGAAAGGAGGTGCGAAGCGCACGGCGCAACCGCAGGCTCAGGCGCAAGCACGGTTTCCCAGTCACGATAAAGCAGAAAAAGAGAAAATAGAGACTGACCGGACGCGTGGCGAGATCATTGCGAATGCTATCTTGGTTGAGAGAGTTGGGTCGCTGAAGTTACAGGATCAGGCAGGCGGGTACGAAGGTGAGGGCGTGTCGAGGGCAGATAGCGCCGTGACTGGCTTGCCGTGTGAGTCTCCGCACTCCGTCTCAAAAATCACGACTGCGGGCGCGTGAGTGAGCGGCGTAAGCGGAGAGGCTGTTTCCGCAGTTGCTGCTACCGTTGCGTTATAATGGCCGCGTCCACTGCTGATCTCCTCTTCCAAGCTCGCTGTAGTCTGAATAACCATACATTCTCTACCAGCTCTTTGTCGATCATCATCGCTTTGTCTCGCATCACCGCACTCATCCACTAACCTCGCACTCTGTCATACGTCCTCTCCACCCACTGTGCACGTCTTCCGCATGATAGTATCATATCTCTAACATCCTTGTGTGCGCACTGTGTTGTATTACTTTTTTTTTCTCACTCGTCCGAGTACGGGTGGCTGCTTGTTTGATATAATCGAAGATTTCTTATAGAACCGGCTGTTGCGTGGAAATGAAATAAATACGTGTTGGCTTTCTCGTTCGTGGACTGCAGGAATCCAGGCTACACAATGGGTATGTATACAGGACAGCGTATGCCCTTGGCGGCGGCGCACAAAAGGTGTAAAAAAGAAACCTTTTGTATGAATGCATACCATTTCTCTTAGTTTCATCAACATCTATGTAACACATTCCTACGACTCTGGCTCAACTGAATTGTCAGGGACTCCGCCGGGGAGTCAGATCTAGTCAAGAGCTCGCTCGAGGCTCGGTCCCGAGAAGCCACAACGGGCCGCACAATATCATGCGCGCGCGCAACTTGATCTCCTGCGACGATGGCTGAAGCGGCGCCGCCAGACCCACCCGCGTGGGGCTCGACCCGCCGCTCGCGCTGTACTTCGCGCGGCTCGCGCGGCGCACGCTCGCGCGCCTCCTGGGCCGCGTGCCGGGGTGCCCCGAGCGCGCCAGCATCCTGTGGTGGGCGTTCGCGCACCACGCGCCGGCGCGCGGCGCGGGGCTCCGCGCGGACGGCGTGCACGTCCACGCCGGCGGGAGGGTGCGCCGGCTCGGCGGATGGGGGGCGGGAGCTGGCGGACTGGAAGCGCGCCGTGGCGGAGATGGTCCGGCGGGAGTGAAGGAGGCGCTGTAGATTATGTTTTGCATGTCAAGTCTGAAAGAAACGCGTGGATTGCTTGGAAACTTCGGCCGAAATACTTTCCATTAAAGATGTATTACAAATCCTCGTGCAGGCTGAGCCGCAGCCGACCGCCGGCCTTCTCATGAAATCAAAGCACTGTGAGCATACCATTACACCTCGAAACAAGGCCGCGAAAGGGAGCTGTCCGAACCGGGTACCGAAATACATTATGTACGGGTGTACTGGTCTATCCAACGCTTGGAGCTCGGGAACGCACGCACGAACGCACGGGGAACATGCAGTCGTAAAGCTACACTACACTGCTGCCTTCTTGCCGGGGGGTGAAAGCGGGCGAGAAAGGGCGGAAAACGCGGAGAAAAACAACACAAAGAGGAGGGGGAAGGTTCCGCACAATCAGTGGTCCAACAAAACAGCCGAAGACCAATAACGTTAATCCAAAAGGTAAGGCGCAGACAAAGCACTACGTTTCCTATCGTATACTCCGTCGCAAGAAGAAGAACAGACCCACACGCGGGGGGCTACGCCCAGCGCCCGAGGAGCGCCATGAGCCCGGCGCCAGCGAGCATGCACACGCTCGCGTATGCGAGCTTCGCGGAGCCCGCGCGCGCCATCTCGCGGCTGAACAGAAACTCGTGCGCGAGCAGCTCGACGAGGCCCGTGTACACGAGGATGCCCGCGCTGAGCGCGTCGAGCACGCCGGCCACCGCGGACGCGCGCGCGGAGCCCGGGTTGTACGCCGCGCGCACGCCGAGCCCCGCGGCGATCCCGACGGGCGTCGTCAGCCCGTAGAGCACCGCCGCGGCGACCGCGACGTAGTCGTACCGCGCGGGCAGCCGCAGGAACGCGAGGCGCGAGCCGAGCCCGAGGCCCTCGAACATTTCTGGCGGTGTGCGCGCGGAAGCGTCAGCGTCAGGCACTCGCTTTTTTTTTCCCTTTCGAGAGGCAGCGGGGTGGTAACTCACGGTGGAAGATGATGACGACGAAGAGCACCTTGAAGTCCGGGTCGACCGCGAGCGTGAGCCCGATGAGGATGCTGTGCAGCAGGACGCCGAACTCGAGCGTGAAGATGCCCACGATCTGCGCGAGCGCGGAGTCGCCGAGGCCGTCTTCGTGCTCGTGCTCGTGCGCGTGCGCGTGGTCGTGCGCATCGGGCTTTGAAGGCACCACGGAGGCCTTCTCGATGTCGCTGGGCGCGCGCGAGGCCTCGTCGGACTCGGGGCCGTGCGCGGCGTGCGCGGCGCCGTGGCCGTGGCCGTGTGCATCTGGAAGGAGGCCGATTATCAGACCAAGCGCGGAAGACGTTTCGATCTGCGCGCACCGTACGAAATGCCGAGCCGGGCGAGCCTGGCCGTGCCCCAGCGGAACGCGGCGAGCTCGACGAAGAAGATGCTGAAGATGCTGAGCATGCAGAGCGCGAGCGCCCAGGGCTGGTAGGGGTGGCGAAAAAAATAGGGCTCAGGCTCAGCACGTGGGGGGGGCGCACGCGAGGAAGGGGGCAGAGGGGACGCACGTATTCCTGCCAGGCGCCCGTCAGACACGCCGACCCGAGCTCGTCGATCGCGGGGTCGAGCAGGTGGATGAATGCGGTGGCGATGATGACGCCCGAGCCGAAGTACTTTGCGAACCTGTTGTTTTCACCCGCCGCCGGCGTCAGGGTCAGCATGTTATTCGACGACGACGAGTTCGAATCGAGAAAAAAAAAAAAAACAAGAGAAAAACGGGATACGCACTCGAAGGCGGCCTTGGGCACGACGTTCCGGAGGCGCGTGCGGTGGGCGACGACGGGGAAGAGGGCGCCGAACATGGAGCCGGCCATGACGATGAAGATGGAGGCGACGCGGAGGTGGAAGAACGCGTCGCTCCCGCCGCCGCCGCTGCAGTTGAGCGCGTCGTCGCCGCCGCCGCCGCCGGCGTCGGATTCGGTCGCGGAGGGGCCCGCGGCGCTGCTGCTGCTGAGCGTGGACGACATCGGCGGTTGGGTTCGGGGGTCTGCGGGCGCGGTGTCGGCGACAGCGGCGACGGTGACGGCGATGGGCGGTGGATGCGGGGAGGATACGGACTGGCAGCGTTGGACATGGCTACGGAACGGGGGACGTATATGTAACAGACAGCCAAAGAAAATAAAAAAGGACCCTGACTGGGACGGTCCTCATTACCTCGCAGTCCAATCATCGCCTTCCCCTTACGGATCCTATGTCATATACCATGCATACATGCATATTTTGCAATTCTCAAGTCTGTTTCAGAGACAGTGTAATGCAAATACAGCTACACAAACATCATCATGGGGAAGGGGGAAGGGGGGATTTGGAAGACGTTCCGGCCGGCGTCACGACCTCGCCTCTCGCCACACACTGGTAAAATGAGGATGAAACGTGCAAACTGAGCTGAAATGCTAGACGCACCTCTGACGCCATGAGCACTCTAGACTCTGGCGCTCGAATGCAGCTAATCTAGCGCTGGCCCTCCCTCTACTTTTCGCCCTGGTCATGACCAGCGAGTACAGTAACGGTGAAAGCAAGCCCACACAGGGTCTACAAACTCGAGTACCGAATGGTACTTGTATTGTGCGGCCCGAGTTATATTCAGAATCAGAGACGTGGGCCGTCTCCACCGAGTGCAACCCTCGCAGTCATGGCCATCGATCCGAAGCAGCGTCCACAGAACATATGCGGACTTACTCACGCTGCGCCACATGTTGCACCTTCTTGTCATCCATATCCATGGATCTCCGGTTCGCCTCTTATCAGCAGAGTAGACCACGATATCCAAACAACCGGAGCTGAGAAAGTGAACTCGAAGCCTCCGAGTGGCAGAGCGCCGACAGAAAATCGTAACCACGTCGATGATTGCCGTATTTGGCGCTTCGGTGGCAATCGATTCCCACTGTCTCCCTGATGCAGGCTCGACGCGCGGGGGCATGGGGAAGCTTGCCACGGCACCGCGCCCCGTGCCGAGCCTGTCGATGTCGTCCGTGCAGAGCACAGACTCGGGCGTTGGGGACGGCTCGGGGAAGCCGAAGAAGAAGCGCGGATTCTTCAAGTTTTGAGGACCTTGCTGCGGCCGTGGTGGCTGTTGAGGACGGGTTTTGCGTTTTGGTTTCTCGACCTTCTTCTGTATTTTCGTTTTGTCGGTTTGTAAACTAATGGGGAGCATGTAATATTATATAGTAGACATTTAGCGTAATGTAATGGCGAGGACTCGGGATATGGGACGAGGATGAGTTTGAGTTCATGGGCTTTTTCCCATTATGCTCGTAACTATAAGCTTATAGTATTCCTTACTCGCTGTACATGTGGATGTCATCGAGTTGCACACAATATAGAAAGTTTGCTTCCGTCCTAATATTGCGCTGGTTCTCGACGTGGCTGAGTCGGACAGCCACACTCAACCGTGAGAATATATCGCATAACACGCGTTTGTCGCGTTTATAGGCAGGGCCACATCGATCGTGTTGACCTTGTTCAACTCAATCTACTACCACTACCACCTCGCTCGTGCATCCCGTTGCTATAGCGGACGATGTCTGAGGCCATCCCTCGTCTTAACCTCGGGCCCAAACGCTCTGCCTCGTCTGGGAACTCCCCGGATCGCAGTGACGTTCGGCGAGTCAGCACGGAAGTCGACGCGGAAATCAGCAACTTCATCCGTAGTATTCCTGGCACGAAAATTTTGGCATACGCTATCAAAGTTAAAGATGAAGGAACGCTATCCACTCGCGGCGCTCTCGCTTCCATGGGCCCTGACGTCTTGTCTGACCTCGCAGACTTCTGCGAAAAGTATGGCTTCAAGAATTTTCATACGGACTTGAAACATCGAGAGAAATGCAAGACTCGCCTTGACCAAATGGCGGAGCAAGATGTGAACGAGCTCGGGAGACTGTTATCCGTGGCATTGATTTTGACCATGGACGGTCCCAAAGCGCCATCTGAGCGCCTGTTTTCAGTATCGGCTTGGGAAGAGGTCTTGAATCATGGTCAGCGTTCGTGAAATGCTCATAGTGAAACACCTGTCTGATGTGAAACTAGCTTTTTTCGATGCTCCTTCCACAACGTCCACGTACTCTGGATGAACGATCAGTGAGGGTATATGTTGTTGCTCAAGCAAAAGGTGTGTTATTCCGATGATCACGTAGGAGGGACTTGGACCTGACACGGCTTTACTGACCATTTTCCAAGACAGAAGTCGCGAATTTGACCGAATACGCATGTATGTATGGCTCTGGTCTACTCACTGCTGTCGCATAAATAACGTGGCGAAATGGTCTGGAAGCCGCAGCTTACGCAGGATGTCTGGCCAGTTAACGTAATTCAAATACAACATGCGTGGCTTAGGTAGAGCTGACTATGTGCAATATATTTCCTGGTCTGCCCTCGCGTTTTCGTGCCTCATACGGATCGGACTATAAATTCTGGACTACATCGTGCTTGTCGACGTCTGTCATCCTTTTACAGACGGCATAGATCTTAGCCAAGGCTTGCAAGGGGTTGCAACAGGCTGTACATTCCCGTCGATTCATAAGTGTCTCAACCGAGGAAGCGATTTACATGTACTTACAGCTCTTTGCATAACTAATGACAGACGTGAATCATACTGAAACGAAATAAGTTCACATTATGAATTAATATAATCAAGATTTCGACACCATGCCTATGTCACGCTGTCCGACATCAACAACCAACTTATGTAATACATCCGAGGATGTGCAGAGCGTAGACATCATATGCTCGGGCGAGAAGAAAATTATGCCAGCCAAATCACGGTAATTGATGGTTCCTTGACCATTATCCTTCATTTGTTTTGGAATATTGGGCTGTGAAAAATGTATTTGTGCGGCGTGTTTTGTCTATTCTATTGTTTGTAGATCGCCAAATCTCTGAACATGTCCATGCGAATTTGTCTGTTGAGTAGATTTGCTAATACACAAGTATAAAAAGTTGTTGGAGTTCCAGAGAACCATCCGGTGCACGTTGAAATCTCGTTGACTGTCATGAATTATGCAAAGAGCTATAAATCACATAAAAGAATAAGGAACTGCGGGCTGCCGCAAAGGCACGTCTCGGAGCGGACTTTGGGGAACCACGTGTCCGTATGTGCATGGAAGGATCAACGGAGATCGGCAGGGTCGGCATATGTCGGCGAGAAGGAAAAAGAGAGCATGCCGGCCGACGGCCGACGCTCTCCCGCACCGACCAGGACTACCGTGGACACAGAATGGCGACTTGCTTATCGTCGTGGTTTAAATTTTCAGCTGGCTTTTATCACTTATCCTTCATCCACCAGGTACTCGTCGAGCTGTCGACGTCTCGTTGCCAAACTCGGAGTTCAGAACAGCCACGATGACCTCCAAGCCCGACTGGACCAAGATCGACCAGCCCGAACATCATCATGGGGAAGGGGGAAGGGGGAAGGGGGAAGGGGGATTTGGAAGACGTTCCGGCCGGCGTCACGACCTCGCCTCTCTCGCCACACTGGTGAAATGAGGATGAAACGTGCATACTGAGCTGAAATGCTAGACCTACCTCTGACGCCATGCGCACTCTAGACTCTGAAGCGCGCTGACCCTCGCTCTACTTTCCACCCTGGTCATGACCATCGAGTACAGTAGCGGTGAAAGCAGGCATACACAGGGTCTACAAACTCGAGTACCGAATGGTACTTGTATCGTGCGGCCCGAGTTATATTCAGAATCAGACGTGGGCCGTCTCCACCGAGTGCAACCCTCGCAGTCATGGCCATCCATCGATCCGAAGCAGCGTCCACAGAACAGATGCGGACTTACTCACGCTGCGCCACATGCTGCATCTTCTTGTCATCCATAGGGATTCATGGACGATCTGAAGGTACAGTCGAATATCCAATAATGCATGAGGTCCGTCCCGAATTTTCGTATGCATTAGTAGATCATATGCAGTAGTAGATGTCACTTTATCGTGACAGCGTGTGACTTTGTAGGATGCTCTTGTCACGCCAGCTAGCACTGGGAAGAAAAATGCTTGACAATATCCCCTTTTGAAAAATTGTTGGGGCTGGCACCACAATATGAAACCATGCTAGTTGTTTAGAGTAAGATGTTTCAAAGCATATTTTGGTTGAATTATAGCATGTCTCTGGCACACTTTGTCTCTCTTGGCTTATGAGCTCAAGGGTAATATGGTGCTTGATTGTTGCGAGGCCTCCGTTTTTTTGCCTCCATGACAAAGTTTGCGTAGCAGTTCGAAAGAGCGTTGATTTCGCTTCTGTCCTTATAATTTTTTTGCATGCCGGCTGTCAAATATATTTAATATCTTGCCGGGATCACCATCGGGGTACGAGGTGCATCAAATCTTGACAAAAAATTACCCAAAAAGGCATATTTATTAATGCATATGGGCAAAACTCGTATGCAGTATTCGATATTGGATTTTATGCATATCTTGGCGGGGACGAAGTCGGTTCCGCCGTCTCGTATGCATTAGTAGCTCATATGCATTATTACCTTATGCATTATTAGAAAGTCGACTGTACTTACTCGAGGTCGAGGGTGCTGGTTCACACGCGCCGCCGAACGGACTGCGCGAGGCGTGCGGTTCGTTCCAGCGCTACTTCGACGAGCGTTACTTCACGCAGCCGCAGCCGCCGCCGCCGCGGTCTGTATCCGCGCCGGCAGTCGAGCATCGCGGGGGCGTGGGGAAGCTTGCCACGGCACCGCGCCTCGTGCCGAGCCTGTCGATGTCGTCCGTGCAGAGCGCAGACTCGGGCGCTGGGGACGGCTCGGGGAAGCCGAAGAAGAAGCGCGGATTCTCCAAGTTTTGAGGACCTTGCTGCGGCCGTGGTGGATGTTGAGGACGGGTTTTGCGTTTTGATTTCTCGACCTTCTTCTGTATTTTTGTTTTGTCGTTTTGTAAACTAATGGGGAGCATGTAATATTATATAGTAGACCTTAAGCAAAATGTAATGACGAGGACATGGAACGAGGATGAGTTTGAGTTCATGGGCTTTTTCCCATTATGCTCGTAACTATAAGCTTATAGTATCCCTTACTCGCTGTACATGTGGATGTCATCGAGTTGCACACAATATAAAAAGTTTGCTTCCGTCCTATTGTTAGGCTGGTTCTCGACGTGGCTGAGTCGGACAGCCACACTCAACCGTGAGAATAAATCGCATAACACGCGTTTGTCGCGTTTATAGGCAGGGCCACATCGATCGTGTTGACCTTGTTCAACTCAATCTACTACCACTACCACCTCGCTCGTGCATCTCGTTGCTATAGCGGACGATGTCTGAGGCCATCCCTCGTCTTAACCTCGGGCCCAAACGCTCTGCCCCGTCTGGGAACTCCCCGGATCGCAGAGTCAGCACGGAAGTCGACGAGGAAATCAGTAACTTCATCCGTAGTCTTCCTGGCATGACAGGTTTTTCATACACTATCAGGGCTGAAGAGGAAGGAACGCTATCCGGATCTATAGACAACCCTCTGCGTGAAACGGGTCCTCGTATCTTGTATAAGCTCGTAGACTTCTGCGAAAAGTATGGCTTCAAGAATTTTCATACGGACTTGAAACATCGAGAGAAATGCAAGAATCGCCTTGACCAAATGGCGAAGCAAGATGTGAACGAACTCGGGAAACTGCTTTCGACGGCAGTTGTTGAAACAATGAACAATCGTAAATCCCCATCCGAACAATTATTTTCGGCGCCAGTTTGGCAGAAGCTTCTGTGTCATAGTGAGCTTTCGGAGTACTCTTAGTGAAACATTTGTCTGATATAATATCAGCCTTCTTCGATGCTCCTCAGAACGATTCCAAGGGAACAAACGGGGAGGATTTTGTGGTTCAAGAGAAAAGTGAGTTCTTCTCATATGCTCATATGGGGGGGATTTGAATACTGATATTTCACCAGCAACAATGGCCGGCTGGAACCGGGAGTTCGTTGGCACAGTGGACGAAGCACTATGGGTCCACATTAAAGAATGCCTTTACGAGCGTTCCTTAAATAAGAAGTATGCGAATCTATGTCCAATCATCCAGTCATCTGGGACGGGAAAGTCGCGAGCCGTGGACCAACTCGGTAGGATGCATTTCATCCTCCCGATTTGCTTGAGGGACCCAAAGACGACCGGTGCGCTCGCTTCGCCTCTCCTAAGACGTGACCAAATCAACTAATTCACTGTCCGTAGGATTTCCACCCGCTGACGATAGCATCCGTAACTTTCTCACCGGTGGAGATTCGAAGCTTCAGACTGAAAAGCATGTCGAAGCGTTTCTTTCGGCGCTTTTCCGGGAAACACTGCAGCTACTCAGGGATCTCTACGAAGATGATCCTGACATGGACTACTGGCAGATGGCTGGAGACTTTCGTCGGCGTATGACAGAGGGTCAGACGATGAAGCACACGAACGTGTTCCGCACTAATTTCTACAGTCGAGTCGTTGACGCTGCAAGGGTAGATGAGCAATCGGTTTTTTTATACCCAATGCGTACTGATTCTTGCGCACAGATTATTGCATCTAGAAAACATGTTGAAAATTCTGAAAGCGCAGACACGGCGTCTGGGGCTAAAGGCATGAGTGTTGATGAAGGCCCGGCATCATCGGAGGAACTTATGAAGCAGGGAGAGTCATCAGCAGATCAGACGTCTAAATCTCGAGGGTCTGAAGTCACGGACGCTCTTAAAGACGTGACAAAAGCACTTGAAAACACATCTATTGAAAGCCAAAACTCTGGAAAAGGCCAGACTGAGCGCAAAAACGATACACCAACTCGCGCAGCTACGGAGAAATCTATTACATACTTTGCTTTCTGGGATCTCCAGGTATTCCTTCGGGAGCGTGTATTAGGACGAGACTCTTCAGAATTGACGGCCGGAGGTGAGTTAAACATCGCCGAGAGGTTGAAAGATCTAACTCTATCCTAACCACAGAGGATTCAACGGATTTTATACCGGAAGAAAAGAAGTTATTAAATGATTGTAATCCTCTGGCGATCATTGCTTTTGATGAAGCTGCTCCTCTTACTGAGGCAAAAGGCACAGAAAACCCGGTTTTCGATACGCTACGGTCGAAACTTAGAAAACTCAACGATTGCTCGCTTTTCACTCTTTTCCTTTCTACAACTGGGAAGATCTCGGCCTTCATCTCACCTAGCCGGATGCCCGATAGTTCTCTGCGAATCTTGTTAAGAGAGCTAGAGCTGAATTTGCCTTTCACGGCTACCGGATTCGACCTGTTTGCGAAGAGAGGGAAGGTGGAGGGAGAGGATGTCGACGATCAAGAAGGGCTCTTCGCTCTTACCCTGGACGAAATCACTAGTGAATCGTACATGGCCCACTTGGGTCGCGCATTGTACGTATGGCATTCGATTTTCGAATGGGATGTTCTAAGCAACATTTTAGGTGGGCCTCTAGACTCGACAATGCTAGCGAGGCGGGCCTGCATAAAGAGCAAGTCAGGATCATCAAAGAAGAAATGGTTTTGTTTGCAGCGGTGAAACTCCTCAATAAACCTCTTTTCTCGAATTTGAATCCGGACGTGCAGTTCACTGAAGCGGAGAGATTCGCATGTTTGGCACAACGACTACCACTTGAATTTACTTCGACGACGTATGTCTCCCGCAATCATCAGAGGGAACAAGTGGAAAATCACATGCGCATCTGTCTCAAAGTCGATCCCACCCTTGAAAGTATGATAACATTGGCGGCATCAGAGCCGCTACTTTCCGAAGCAGCTTACGCCATCATGCAGAACAGCAATTTCCACACTGTAGACACCCTTTACGACGTCATGTCTGGATTTTCTATCGACAAAGGCGACCGCGGAGAATTCTTGGCGCTACTGCTGTTAATACTGGCTAGAGATGCCGCCGTCCGTAAAATGAACGACGAGAGCATGTGGAGGGATATGAAACTCAAGAGGAACGAAGCTACCGATGAGCCCGTGGAATGGAAGCGTGCCATCCCTGTGTCGACTTTCATCGAGTCTCTTTTTAATGGTCTGGAACCTAAAATCCTGGAAGGGATCCGATTCCACTTCAAAGACGCGAAAGTACATTTCAACCACTTCAAAAAGGTCCACGAGCATAAAGTCCTAAATCGGACGTACCTTTTGCGACTGCTTGCTCGCGGCGCGGGGGTTCTTTGTGCTAACAGCCAGGAGGCCGTAGACGCTGTCATAGCTTATCTCATAGGACAGGGATTATCTCTGGAGCAGATCGGCTGTATTCTGGTGCAGGTAAAAAATGCGCGCGAATTCGCCAACGAACCTTGGGATACTGGTAAGAAGAATGGAAAGGAGTCCGGTGAAAAGAAGTCCGAGAGAAAGAAGCCCGATGGAAAGAAGCCCGATGGAAAGGATAAAAAGTGGCCGATTTTCGACAAAATGGACCAGTTTGATCTGGACATTTACAATGATGACGACAATCCCCATCCGGTCATCCGTATCTGTCTCATTATGGGCAGCAAAGAACCCATTCTGAGAGCCAGACAGATAGAGATCGTCAATAAGAATGGCAAGAAATATGTCGCGTTCGATATCTGGTGCACAGGTCTGTCGAGCGAATATCTCCGCCCGATTCAGAAAGAGAAAGAGGACGATTGGACGGCGCTGGTCAACACGAGTTGCTCATGGGAAGATCTTTACAAGATGCCCCCGCTGCCGCAGCCACAGAAGGATAAGAAGAGACAACCAAATCCGATGCGATTCGAATTACAAATCATGAATACCGCTGTAGCTACCCCCTGGCCGTTCTGGTATAACTACTTCCCATTGCCGGGTTCTCATACGGCTCCCCGAAGTTTAACCATCGACGTTACAGCTCTCAGAAGACAGAAACAAACCGCCATTAACGAAAGACAGAGGATTAGGGCCGATAGAGAAAGAGAGAAGAAGAAGACATTAGAGGTCTTTTGCTATCAATCCGAGGGCCAAATACAGTCGAACCTCCCATAATGCATAACCAAAAATGATGGTTTGAAAGATGCATAATCCCTTTTGCGTTTAGTGAGGTTTTCAGGGTCAAATGGGTAATAAACCCATTAGAATAAAAAAAGCTATTTTATGCATTATGGGAGGTTCCACTGTATCAATCCGAGGCTGCGCTCGTATCAATCAGACCTTGCTCGCTTAGCAGGCTCAGTGCCGGGCTTCGATATCTCGGCATAACTTAAAGTGGGTTGCATTAATAATCATAGAAAGTTCGCCGTCTCAGCGCACTGCACAGCGTAACACGAAGTAACACCTACCATAAAAATTAGTCTTGTTGCCACCATTGTGTCCTCTAGGAGTTGCAAACACCAAATGAGGCATTTACTAACCATCAAATCGTCACGGTGAACATTATGCTAAGCTTTAATTTAATGGAGGACAAGCAAAGATACTGTGAGTGTATAAAATGTGCTATGTAAGCGATCGGCTCCGCTGAAAATAGAAATACCGGCTCGTTTTCTCCGTTTTAGGCATCATCGATCAATTACCTCTGTAGATTGGATCCGATGCGTGACAAGCTTGCTAGCTGCTGTGCCGAGTCGGCCATCTTCTCGGATATACATTAGTCACTAATTCACACGCCACTCGCTTATTATCATTCCAAGGAACGTTCATTTTCAATCCGAGCTAATCGCACCTCGGATTGAAAGCAAAAGACCTCTATTGCCTACGTGCACAAGCGCAAGGCTTGCTGACAACAAACCGGTCACCCCCATGGACGTCGACGAGGGCGCTGACGATCCATAGGTAGCTCCAGAGAGCGAAGGCGAAACAGAGGCAACAGCGACGGAGGACGAGGATGAGACGAACTGAAACGAAACCGAGGGTGGGGAAAGGGGGGTGGAATGCCGTTAAACAACGAACCTAGCGGCCCTTGGACTTCTTGACTCTGAGAGGGGTGTAAGTGTGGATTTGATCAGCACCGCTCAGGCCGAGCGACGGAGACTGGACGAAGGAAGAGCCGAGTTTCTTTTATCTTTAGCCTGGAATTGCTTTCTAGTCGGTTTCCGACTCGCTTACTCAATCATGTTTTTTCTTCTTTCTTTCTGACTGTTGTAAATTACACGAAGGAGATGTAGCATTGTATAGGAGAGCCTCGCATGACATGCACGTGTTACTGTTAGCATATGTGCTATAGCTTGCTCTAAATGCATCTACAGGAGTGCCAATCATGCCATAATATTTACATGAAGCGCGAGCAGCCACATTTTGACCGTGGGAATGTACAGCATAACACGCGTTTTATAGGCCTTGACGCGCGTGGTTGGCTTTAACTACTACCGCCATTATCGTGTCCCTGCGCCCCCTTACTACAGCAAACGATGGGTGACGCCGTACGCTCTCACCGCCTAGGGCGCAGACGCTTCGTCTCGTCTAGGAACTCTCCGGACCGCAAGCACCAGCAAAGCGACGCTCGGCGAGTCAGCATGGAAGTCGACGCGGAAATCAGTAACTTCATCCGTAGTGTTCGTGGCATGAAAGGTTTGGCATACGGTATCAAAATTGAAGATGAAGGAACGCTATCCGGATCTATAGACGGCCTTTTCTCTCACTTTGTCCCTCCCATCTTGTCTCGTCTCGTAGACTTCTGCGGAAAGTATAGCTTCAAGGATTTCAACGTGGATTTGAAAGATTTCGATAAATGCAGAGCCCGCCTTGGCCAAATGTCGAATGAAGACGAGGACGAACTCGGGAGACTGTTCTCCGTGGCATTGATTTTGACCATGGACGGTCCCAAGCCGCCATCCGAGCGACTGTTTTCAGTGTCGGCTTGGGAAGAGGTCTTGAATCATGGTCAGCGTTCGTGAAATGCTCATAGTGAAACACCTGTCTGATGTAAAACTAGCCTTTTTCGATGCTCCTTCCACAACGCCCACGGAATCTAGATGAACGATCATTGAGGGCATGTTGTTGCTCAAGGAAAAGGTGAGTGTTCCGATGATCACGTAGGAGGAACTTGGACCTGACACGGCTTTACTGACCATTTTCCAAGACAGAAATCGCGAACTTGACCGACTACGCATGTATGTATGGCTCTGGTCTACTTACTGCTGTCGCATAAATAACGTGGCGAAATGATCTGGAAGCCGCAGCTTACGCAGGATGTCTGGCCAGTTAACGTAATTCAAATAAAACATGTGACTACGCGCAATATATTTCCTGGTCTGCCCCCGCGTTTTCGAGTCTCATACGGATCCGACTATAAATTGTGGACTACATCGTGCTTGTCGACGTCTGTCATTCTCTTACAGACGGCATAGATCTTAGCCAAGGCTTGCAAGGGGTTGCAACAGGCTGTACATTCCCGTCGATTCATAAGTGTCTCAACCGAGGAAGCGATTTACATGTACTTACAGCTCTTTGCATAACTAATGACAGACGCGAATCATACTGAAACGAAATAAGTTCACATTATGAATTAATATAATCAAGATTTCGACACCATGCCTATGTCACGCTGTTCGACATCAACAACCAACTTATGTAGTACATCCGAAGGTGTAGAGAGTAGATATGCATCGAGTACATCATATGCCGGGCGAGAAGAGAATTATGCCAGCCAAAGCACAGTAATTGATGATTTCTTGACCACTATCCTCTTATTTGTTTTGAAATATTGGGCCGTGAAAAATGTATTTGTGCGGCGTGTTTTGTCTATTCTATTGTTTGTAGGTCGCCAAATCTCTGAACATGTCCATACGAATTTGTCTGTTGAGTAGATTTGCTAATACACAAGTATAAAGAGTTGTTGGAGTTCCAGAGAACCATCCGGTGCACGTTGAAATCTCGTTGACTGTCATGATTCATGCAAAGAACTATAAATCACATAAAAGAATAAGGAACTGCGGGCTGCCGCAAAGGCACCGTCTCGGAGCGGACTTTAGGGAACCACGTGTCCGTATGTGCATGGAAGGATCGACGGAGATCGGCAGGGTCGGCATACGTCGGCGAGAAGGAAAAAGAGAGCATGCTGGCCGACGGCCGACGCTCTCCCGCACCGACCAGGACTACCGTGGTCACAGAATGGCGACTTGCTTATCGTCGCGATTCAAAACTTCAGCTGGCTTTTATCACTTATCCTTCATCCACCAGGTACTCGTCGAGCTGTCGACGTTGAGCTCGGCGCGCAGGCAAACTCGAAGTTCAGAACAGTCACGATGACTTCCAAGCCCGACTGGACCAAGATCGACCAGCCCGAAGCTGTCTTTCAGCGCTTTCCAAGCCGTCGTTCGCAGATATATGGCACCAAGGGCGTCGTCGCGTCCTCCCAGCCCCAGGCGACTGAAGCGGGCCTCGAGATCCTCAGAAAGGGTGGCAATGCTGGTGCGTCGATGCAGTACGGCTTTGAGCCGCGGCGGAATATCTGATGTTGATTTGGACGTGTATAAACCAGCGGATGCGGCTGTCGCGACGTCTGCAGCGTTGAACGTGACCGAGCCGAGCTGCTGCGGGATCGGCGGGTGAGCAGCGAACTGCATTGACCGCCGTCAGTCGTTGACTTTCTTTCTTTGGTCTATGCAGCGACGCGTTCTGCCTCTTCTACGACGCCAAAACGAAGGAGGTGAAGGCACTCAACGGCTCGGGCCGCTCCCCCGCAAAGCTCTCGCTCGAGTACGTGCGCGCGCGCGGCATCACCGGACGCCAGATCCCGCACACCGACCTCAACTGTGTCACCGTGCCCGGCGCGGCGGCCGCGTGGGCAGACACCGTCGCGACATTCGGGAGCGGGGCCCTCTCGCTCGCCGAGGTGCTCGAGCCGGCGATCCGGCTCGCCGAGGAAGGGTGCGCACGTCCGCCGCGCCGTTCTATTTGACCAAATACTCACCGCACCCCGTGCAGCGTCCCCGCCCCGCCCGGGCGCAGCCCCTGCGGGCCAGGTGCGCCAGCGCCTGATGGTCTTCGTTGCGGGTGGCATGACCTACTCCGAGATGCGCACGGCCTATATGCGCACAGCCCCGCTGAACAGGGACATCATCATCGGTGAGCCAAGCCCGCGTTATATACCGTTTTCTAAAGACAGAGCATGAGTTGACCTGCCGCCGCGGCCATTGGACGGAGTCGCTTTCAGCTTAAAATTTTCAACAGGCATTGGTTTTCTCTCTCGCCTGTTCTCACTTGATTGCGCTGCACTGATTTTACTTGTCAGTATACTGCTCGAGGACTGCTGCCGTCCGATTTTCCATATCAGATTTTTAGATCCCATCATCCACATCGTACAGTACCATATTCATACGTTTGGCTCTTTCGCCTACCTCATCGACACCTGCCTCCCGCGCATGTCTCACGGAAGTCTGGATCCCTGCTCCCACGGACGCCGTGCATTACTTGCGCCTGTGAGCGAGCAAGGCCTGGAAGTCGATCCCGTCCGACGCAGGCGCTGTCCTCAGCGCTCCGGCCAGACCTTGCACTAGTAGTCCATCTATCGAGCTTGACCTCCCCGTGCTTTTCTTCGACTTGCAGAGGCAGTCACGACGCCGTCGTCAACATGGGGCAACCAGGCCTCCGCCTTCGAGCGTGTGCGGGCGTCCCCCCCCCCCCCCTAGTCTGAAGTCGCCCACACACCCGAAGTTCTCAAAATCCAATACTCATCTCTCTAAACACGCCTTCCGCCCCTCCTCGCTCGAGCCGAACGCGCCTTCGATGCCGACGCCTCCCAGGGCCCGACGCGTCCCCAGGGGATGATCTCCGCGATGATCGGCCGCGCGCGCACAGAGCACGTGATTCGCGCCTAAAACCCTATCGGCTGCGCGTACCCACCAACTCTCTCTCTCTCTCTCTCTCTCTCTTTCTCTCTTTCTCAGTGAAAATAAATTATAAAAATAAATTATGAAACGCTAGACAACACGACGCGAACCGATACAGCCCCGTCCGCACCGCAACCCTGGTCTCTGCTCTGCTATCGCATCCCCTGCAAGGCAGGGCACGACGCGCCCGCGCAGCGGAGCCTGCTCGCCCCAGAACGCACACGCAACACGGCGCCGCAGACTGCGGCGATAGGCGGCGACCCGTGCGCCGCGCTGCCGCTGCTCGACGGGCCTGCGAGGAGCCCGACGAAGCAGAGGAGACGCAGTTGCGTGCGGCAAGCACACATTGGCACTCCTCCGAGACGCGACACCCTGCGGGACGATGGGACTACTGGTGTGCGCGCTGAAAGGCAGCGCCAAAAGGCAGCGGGTTTACTACGCGGTATTTTAGTACATGTACATATTCTCGATGTATATGTATGTAACTGCGGAGAGAACATATTTGGCCGTGAAGGTACATATACGTTTCTAGGAGGACTGCTTAGCTCTGCTAGTGGAGATTTAAATTTCAAGAAAAGAGCTCGAGATTAAGTAATTAAGAATTCAGGTTGGGATACATATCATTACCCAGACATTGAAGGATAGGCCGAGTTTCGAAGCAATTCACGCATCCCACGCGAACGGTTACATTCTCCCGCGTTTCTTTCAGACTTTACATGCAAAACATAATCTACAGCGCCTCCTTCACTCCCGCCGGACCATCTCCGCCACCGCGCGCTTCCAGTCCGCCAGCTCCCGCCCCCACCCGCCGATCCGGCGCACCCTCCCGCCGACGTCGACGCCCTCCGCGCGGAGCCGCGCGCCCTCCCGGCGGCGCGTCCGCACGTGGCGCGTGAGCGCGTACCACAGGATGCTGGCGCGCGACAGGAACACCTCGCGCGCGCGCTCGGGGCACCCCGGCGCGCACGGCGGCGCGCGGCCCAGGAGGCGCGCGAACGTGCGTCGCACGAGCCGCGCGAAGTACAGCGCGAGCGGCGGATCGAGCCCTGCGCAGTTCTGGCGGTGAGTAGCACGCGCGCGGCCAAGGTGTGTGAATGTTACATATTTACAGATGATGTCCGTCGCGCCGGCGAGCTGCGCGCCCAACGTGCGGCTGTAGGTGCCGTCGACGACCCAGCCGCGCGCGCCCTCCGCGGAGGCGGCGGCGGCGGCGAGCGCGGCGGCGATGCGCGCGCGGAACTCGTCCGCGGGCGCCGCGTGCCAGCCCGGGTCCCAGAAGAGGCGGTCGAGGTGCACGGCCGGCGCGCCGAGCAGCGCCGCGAGCTCGGCCGCGAGGGTCGACTGTGGGCGTGCCGCGTCAGCGTCAGCGTCCGTATATCCGAAAAAAAGCCCGGGAGCCGCTGGCTGCGGCGGCTTGCCTTGCCTGTGCCTGCGACCTGCCATATCAGCGCGCGGAACGGACACACGGAGGCGCGGGCACGTCACCGCTGTTCCCGATGATGTGGACTCTGTACGCGCCGGAGCCGTCGCCCTTGAGGGGCAGCGCGGGCAGCGCCCGCGCGTCGTCGTGCGCTGTCGCCGCTTCAGACATCGTCGCAGGAGCAGGTGAGGGATCATGTTGCGCGCGCTTGATATTGTACGGTCTATTTTCGATGGGCGTGGCTTCTCGGAACCGAGCCTCGAGTGAGCTCTGACTAGATCTGACTCACCGGCGGAGTCCCTGGCAATTCAATTCACTTGAATTCAGTGATGGGGGACCCGGGTCAAAGGTCAATGGGTCTATAAAGGGTCAGTCGCATTTCCAAAGATCCGGAGTTATCGCGGTCTGAGGGTTCAGTAGGTTTGGATAACCGTGAACTGTTGTGAATTTCAATTGAGCAGTCGTGGATTATGAGCCATCGCAAACTGGAAGTATTGATGAGTCCTTTGTCGCAGTCTGCACAACAATCGAATCTGGACATCAGAATTCCAAAACTTTTCAGAGAAAATAAAATGAAGTAAAATGTGTCACATACATAGACAGATATGGTGTGCAATATACACCTGTGACACGCTTATGAATCAATCTTTAGTTTGTAAGCTGTTTCTTTGGCTCGTTGGAAGGTCAAATCGATCTCGCACAATTAATCAAGCATATAGTACAGTCATTCACCGGTCAATGACTCAGCAAAATTGCAGATGGTAATTCAGTCGAAACAACTTCATTTTTTTCAAATGAAAGTACACATCAATGTAGATACAGTACTATGGAATGTCCTTGAAATTTTTTGTAAAGAAATATGAGCTTCTCATAAGAGAAATGGCGAAACGACAAGACTTTGACATTTCCGGTCTTCACCACTCAATGAATCACTGATGTTCCCACGCCTTCCTGGCTAGTAATCAAATATTTGCAGAAGATACACTCAGCCAAACTGCAAATAAATTGCATGTGGAGATAGCTTTAGATAATTTCTTTTCATATATATCACAGGTGTTGTGGCTTAAGCAATTTAAAAGAATAAAAGGACTTCGAAGTAGTCTGTGTCACGGATCTTATGTCCGTGACATCTGTGACACACTGATACGATAGTGCATACAAGCTGCTACTCCCAAGTATTCTGTCTAAATCTTCCTCTAAAACACTCCTAGCAGATTAAGAGGTTATATTCTGTGCTATCCCGGAAAAAAAGTGCTTATAAATAAGCTGAAAGGAATTGTGGAAAGCATATCGCAAATGTCACACTGTGCTGCAATTTCCATTTTAGCACATTTTCGTGGCATTTTCGACTTTTCTCATTAAATACTAAACAACACCTCTTGAAATTTTGCATACAACATGATATGTACTACCCTATCACAGAAAATCTGAAAGAACAGGAGAAAATGGTTCAGAATTGTGGTTTATAGGTCAGTGAGTCATTGACCGATGGTGAGTCATTGACCGGTGAATCACTGTATGTAATACCTGAACGAAGTATTGTTCAGCCTTTCTTTCCTATTTTCACTGAAGGAAACTTAAGATTTTTTTTTTTTCTTGCAGGCCCGACCGGACCCTCTGGGTCGGGTCGGAGCAGGTCAGGCCGCAGGTCAGCAAAAGTTAGAAAAGCTGACCCAGGTCGGGGTCAGGGTCAGACAAAATGTGCCCCGACCTGACCTGACCCGACCTTTGAGTTTGAAGTCAAGAATTGGTATGTATTTATGCGAAAGGAGTTTTCTTCTAAACCTCCGCCACCAAGGGCATACTCTGTTCTGTATACATATTCATTGTGTAGCCTGGAATTCTGCAGTCCACGCGCCCCCCGCGCCCTCTTGTCTCAAGCCACCATTTTTCTCTATCCAAAAAGAAGAGAGAAAACAAAACGCAACAGGTCTTTCCGGCGCCGTAAACAACGGACGCAAGCCCGGAATCGCCCGTCCGCACTCCGTCCGCAGTAGCGGCAGCGGCGGCGAGTCTGCATTCTGGTCTCTGCTATCGCATCCCCTGCAAAACAAGGCACGACGCGCCCGTAGTGCGGCGCATACCCGCCCCAGAACACACAGGCAACACGGCGCAGACGCGGCGATGTGCGCCGCGCCGCACGACGAGCCTGCGAGGAGCGCGATGAAGCAGGGGGCGACGCAGTTGCATGCGGCAAGCACGCGTCGGAGCCCTTCTTCAAGACGCGCAACCCTGCAGGACGATGAATGTATATGTCGATGTGCGCACTGAGAAGTAGCGTCAAAAGGCAGTAGGTTAAATACGTGGGATGATAGCATTCTCGACGTATATGTAAGTGGGGAGAGGAGATGCTTGGCCATGAAGGAAGATACATGTACATGGAGGACTGCTTAGCTCTGCTAGTGGGTTCTTTATTAAAGCTCAAAATTAAATAATCAAGAAAAAAAAAGAACCGGGAACCAGATTCTGGATTGGGATATGTACTGTGGTATTGTTCCGAAATCGATCTGCCATCGAAAAAGGGCATCCTGCTCTTCAGCGAAACTTTGACTAACGGGAGAAAATACATGTTTAGCGACGTTGCGGGCGATGCTGCGTCGAGAAAAGCAAGAGTAGTGGTTGGATGCTCACCCGAAGAGAACACTTCAGTTCAGGCCTTTTTGCGTAAATCCCCGCACGAGGTCCAGCGATGCCGCCTCAGGGCACGTTTATAGACACTATCTGTAGTAGATGTGTCGACAATTTGTCGGTAGATAAAAAACTGCAACAAAAAGTGTTCAATACCCATCAATCATAAGATGTGACATCGATTTGAAGGGCTCCATACCTCGCCGTAATCCATTATAGACCTCATCCCCTGCCAATGTAGCATCTCATCCGTTGGAGCGAAAGTCCGTCGAAACATTGCAGATCCGAAGATGAGGTTAGCACATTGTTCGGTATTTGACGCTTCATTATGTTCTTCCACGTGCCCATTGGCATCTAGACCCCCTCCAGGTTCTCCTTCCGCGGACGCAAGATTCTCGTTCTTTGGTTTAAAGTGCCTCTTGGTATCTATTTCTGCATCAATTCCCTGATGTAACTGTCTGAGTGATCCAGCAAATGCAAAAAGGTCTGTAAATTCACCTTGGTAGCTATTGGCTTCATTTCTATTGTCTCTGGATCTTTCGGTGGCAAGATTGTTGAATTGCGACTCTGCATCGTAAGGTCGTATAATTCTGCTTTAAGATCTGCCTTTAAGCTCTTGAATCCTGTCCGTAGGTCTGACGCGAGATCCTTGGACACCTGAAGTAAGTCGGCTCGAGTTGCCCCGAGCTGTTCCAGAAGAGTCCGTACAAGACTAGTTAAATCATCGGCGCTCCCTTGAAGCGCATTGGCGTTCCCTTGAAGCGTAGTGACGCTCCCTTGAAGCGTAGTGACGCTCCCTTGAAGCGCATTGGTGCTCCCTTGAAGCTCTTTGGTGCTCCCTTGAAGCTCTTTGGTACTTTTTTGAAGCACATCAGCGCTCTGTTGAAGCGCATCGGTGTTCTGCTGAAGCGTCTCTTTGAGAGCTTGAACGTCCAGTCTGGTCTGAATACCAGAACCGACCTACTTGTGTTGAGTGTTGAGTAAGATTCGCTGACAAGCAGTTCCGGGAAATCCAACCCTTACGATTAACTTTTTCACAGCTTCGTCGAGCTTAGTCTCGTAAAATACGATTTTGTCATAATCGCTGCTGCTCGAGAACACACGCTTGATAGAGCGTTTATCCATTTGTGTGCGCACAAAGTGCTCGATGTCCTCAAGGGCCCTTAAAGTAGTGTTGACGGTAAATAATAGAACAATTTGACAGATCCACAAAGGACATTACATTTCAATACGGGCGAGATCGTCTTGCAAATTTGGAGTAACAATGGCCTTTGGGTTCTTCAATGCAGTTACTATGATCTCAAGCACACTTTGGATTTTACGTGCGAGTTCTGCCTCCATGCTTCGCCCGTCGCGAATTTTCTAAGCAGTGCACAAATGAGAAGAAACCCGGGAAATCGAGATGAGAGAAGGACGCGCATACCTGGATGTTTTCGATAATAACAAGGCCAATTTTCAACAGAGATTGGATCTGATTTCCGAAAACTGGGATGGCACCAGCCACCCCATGCAAGATCCTTACGCATTCCCTCGATGTACCCAAGGCAGAATCCGCGTCATAACGTCTGGTACTTTCTTTGAAGGTGTCATTTGCGACATTTCCTTTTTCGTGATTGCAATTGTTGACCATAGTGGAGAGATAGATGCTAAACGGGTTTCAGCAAGACGATGGGCTGTAGAGGACTCACCAATTCTAACTTATGCCACGACTTAAATATACGCTCGAGCGGAAGGCGATTACCCGTAAGCAGAAATGAAGGCGAAGGAAAGCAAGAAACAAAACAAAACCTTGATTTTGTTGATATGATTGCACTGGGATTTGGAACTATCAACAGAGGCTGTTTCCTCCTCCCTGAGGAAGTTGTTTTCCTTTTCGTTGAGGAAGTTGAAGAGTATATAGCGCCGACACCGGACGCTTTTAATCTCTTAACCCGAACCGATTCGGGGAGAATGAAAACGTGGTAAGCATGTGGCTTTAAACATACTTTCCATCATCGGACAAGCAATCGGCGAATCGGCGAAAATGTAGTTATGTTGGATCAGAGACAACCCGATTACACTTTGAGATTCTCAGCCTGAAAATGGTAAACGCCTCTATGGCACTAGCATAACTGCTCGATAGCCTGGATAGAGACACAGCAAAGAAGACAGCGCCGAACCTCAGAGCGCTCATAGACAACCATTATAGCAGCGAAGTGACCTAGAGCCGCAAGACAAGGATAGTTGAATGGGCTGGTTCCACTTGAGGTTCCACTTGACACGGAAACTGATGCAGTTGCGTGTAGCTATGCTTCACTGTGTAGCTCGATATGAGGGTGATCCGCTAAGATGCTTTCCTCAAGTATGAAATCGAATGAATGAATAGATTGGGTCTATTTTGGAGCAATCATATAGTGCTTACACCGCGTGGAGTCGCCATCACGAAAGGAAAAACGAAGTCAGCCTCTGCCTGTGGAGGAGATCATTTAGAAGGTCATAATCTCGGAGCGCCAGTAAGGTTGACGACAATCGCTCATATTTTGACTTAAACAAGAGTGGCTAGCTATGAAAACGTCATCCCAGCAGCGGAGCAACAAGGCCCGTGCAAAAGTGCATTTTTAGGGGAATATCGAGTAAAACAGTGGTGTTGTCATCTGGAGTTCGAGGCTCGAATGAATATAAGCTTAAGGGCTAAGAGACTAGGCAGGTGGGAGCGCACCTGCTAGGACCGCTGCACTACCCTGATACTGCCAGTAACACCAGAGCCTATGCCGTCATACAGGGAATCAGGCTTCTACCGGTTGACCTGTGCGAGGCGTGTGCATAATTGAAGCCTTTGCGCAATGGGATGTTTTCGCCGTCGTATGTAGAGTGAAAGGCAATACGTGTCGCCTACTTCGGCGAAAATACACTTCGACCTTTGTGTGAGCGGACTCCTAAGTTATACCTTGCGGCCGGTCGGCGATAGTACTATTCAGTAATGCTCCATCTCGAGTGATTCTATGGGAGCATGAGCACTGAGACTCGTTGAAAGCAAGTTCAACTTGAAGTGCCAGTTGTGCTATGACTGCTTACGTCACTTGACGAAAGCTCAATGAAGTCGTTTATTGCGCTCTTTCCTCTCTTCTGGTAGCAGAGTCGAAAATATGTCGACCAGCAATTCAACACTCGATAACAACGACAAAGCGACCTGCGGAATGTAGTCAGACATTTTATCTTCATTTTTCCTCAGCGCAATACTTATTTACAAGTTCTCTGCCGCCAGATGCCATAGACAGGTATCGCGGTACACCTGCCCGTCATGCAACTTGGCATACTGTTCGATCGCATGCTTTCGTTCTGACGAACATGCACAGTGCTCAGAGTCCTTTTACAAGCGCGAACTCGAGTCTGAAATCAGCACGCAGCCATCTGCGAGCTCGGAAGGAAGGCGGCGCATGATGGACATGCTCAGCAAGTTTGAACACGACGCGCTGGATCAAGACGAGTCATTCGAGGACAATGATGAGGACGAAGAAGGGGACGATCTCGCAGATAGATTGGGTGGTGTTGATTTAGGTGAGCATTTATTTTCGTTGAGCAGTCATTTTACTGACTATTTTGAAGACTCGATATCGTCTACAGACCTCTGGAGCCTCCTCAGCCCCGCCGAGCGCGACTCCTTTCTAAAGGCTGTACGCAACCCACGGTCAGCATCCGCACAAAAGCTCCTTCAAGCTGTAGAGGTGCAGAGCGACGTCATTTTACCGTGGTGGGAAACGCATGAGGCTCTCACAAACGAAGAGTCTGTCGAGGACGCGAGCAGATCAAAAAAGTACGGAAAACGGCCAGTCGTAGCGCAGCTCCCAATGTCGCTCCTTCGCCACCCACATGGCCCGGACGCAGGCCCTCCGCTTCTTTATAACATATGTGCAGTCCTGTAAGCTTCTGCTCCTCCTTCAGTTTACTTATCCTAACATCCGCCAAATGCGTAGAACGGCATACGCCTACGTCACTCGACATTTTGGTGCCTCACCACTCTGCTCTCTTCGTGAAGACAGCGCATCCGCTCGTCAGCTCATGCGTGCACTTGTGCCGTCTCTCGCCGATAGGCACTCGCGCGTTCTTTTTGACAGCATGGACGCTGTCGTGACGGATTTATGGCCGCGACTCGTCGGCACGGAAAAGGCAGAACGCGTATCCTTCGTGCTGTTCTTACGGGATGCCGCACAGCTGCTTGCTCCGCGGAGGGTTGCTGTACTCGATAGCGATCGTGATCTCGATCTTGAGACAAGCCCGCATCGTAACACACTCGCCGCACTTTCGGATCTGATCGCCTTTTTCCAAAGCCAGACAAGTGCGAAAGGGACGCCATTGACGGCGAAACTACAGTTTTACGCGGCTCACATTGCAGCGCTTCCCGCTCCACTGCTTGCCGGGTTCAGCGCGGAAGTCGCCGCACGCGCTCGACACGTTGAAGCGGAGGCTGAAGGAGATGCGGCGATTGGTACGGTTTCAGCCTCACCGCGAGAAAACTCAGAGTCAACAACGACGGACGCTGCGCAGATTGCAAAATCGAGACCCGTAATCGAAGAACTATAACTGGTGTAGACTATTATAAACACCCCTGTCCACTTGTTGTACTTTTACTTGTATATTGTACTGTTCGTAAGTGTCTTACCTTAAGCAACTCCGTGATTCCGTTGATAACCCTCTGGGAGATTTTATTTCTCGTCCATCCAGAAGCAAGCACACTTGCTCATAATCCTACGTATACTCGGCAAATCGGTTTGTTGTCTAATCATACACAGCGACACCTGCACACGAAATACAGGAAAAGGAAGAGAGACGTACATATTTCGAACGAAAACAACACGAACTACGGCATGGATGTATAATGCACCCAGAAGAAAGCAGTCTCTTTTGAAACCCTAAAACGCTGACTCGAACTCTCGTTGCGCTACACTTGACATGTTATGCCATACGCCGTGGCTCCTTTGCTCTTCAACCTTTACGAGATAGTGCGTCGGTGTGATAGGCGAGCACCTCCAAGGGAAAATCGGAAGTCTGGATTGACCGCCGCCTTTCCCTGGACGACAGTCAGCGCTGGGCCTTCTAGGCCTGAGGTAACCTTTGCCTTGAGGTTCGCCGTCGTAAACTATGGGGGCGGAGACCGATTTCATGAGAAATAACTTTAGACTGCCAGACTCGTGGACACTCACTTGTGAAGCTTCGTACGCGGGCGGAGCATCTTCGGTCATCATGTCTGACGAAATGCCAGGATGTGGTGCTGTGAATGTGAAAGCTGTATGGTCTACTTTGTCTGCTCTGCTATTCTGCTGAAGAGCTTGCGGGCCGGGGTTGTCTTCGTGTCTGGCGGACTCCTCCGGATCTTCCGACTTTTCTGCATTGCTCGAACTGAATGTACCGAGCTCACCGGCGCTGTGACGAGGTCTCTTTAGCCTACGTATCGCCCCAGCCCGGTGCAGTGTAGGGCTTGGGTGCTGCTGTCTGACGTGATCGGGTGTGTTGGATCGGGAACGGGAGCGCTCATGGCGTTTCCGCGAGGGCCCTGAATCTTCTCTGCTGACGTTATTGGAATAGGAAAGGATAGTCGTAGGCGACACATCCGAGTCCCTCCCGCGTTTGCCCAATGTTGGTTGTCGGGTAATGGAAGGCAAGTGAGCATCGAGCGTGCCAGGCGGGTAATTCTCTGGGCTCCCAAATTTCGATGATCTGTGCTTCGCCTGGTCTTGGTCGCTCATGGGATCAGTCGTCGCTATTGCTGAGTACGTGGTTGGCATTGGTATGGCAGGGAGAACGATCGAAGCCGACTCGCTGACTGCCCTTTTGATCGCCTGCACATCGGTGCTTATACCCGTGACGAGCGCAAGCATCTTCGCGTTGTCCGCCTTCAGTTCCATGTTGTCCGCTTTCAAGTCGGCATTGGCCTTCCTTATATGCATGCAAGATTTTAGCTGTGAGCAGCGAAAGCAACGTCGATCACAGGTCAGATCTGAACGCAGGGACGTTAGACAGTCTACGCACGACAAATCGCTTTTCGGCCTCCTCAATATGTTTCTTGAGCTTCTTCACGCTTGCAGGAACATAGCGCTGATCGTGGTATTTCAAGATTTTTCGAACGAGGTTTCCTCTTTTCTGTGCTCTCGCAAGCAACCGACGTGCAATGTAGATTTGTACGTCCTTCGCAACCCTGGGCCGCTGATCAGCCTCAAACTCAACTGCAATTCTCACTGGCACTGATTCGAAAGGAGGGTTTGTACAATTCTGCTCACATCTGCACTATCAAAAGATCACCTTTCAGTCCACTCGCATCGTCAACGTTGGGATCGTTCAAGTGCTCTCCGATCGTCATAATGAGGTTGCAAGCCAGGAAGGCCAGATCGCGCTCGTCCTCAAGAGCTTGCTGGATTTCCTGTAGATTGCTTTACTTGTCAATCCTCTACAAGGATGCACATGTCGGCTGTACCTCTATCTGCGCAACGATGGATGTCCCAACATCAAGCAGCGCCCCCAGCTCGGTGCCGAAGAAAGGGATCGCCTGTACAGACTTCGACAGCAGATTGAGCGTGCCTCTGACTGCAGAAATCGTGAGCCTAGTATCACTACTGCCAAATATCTTCGAATCGGGCCCCATCCTTGAGCCTTCCGTAGAGGGAGCCCCTCGATCGCGAGACTAAGATGACTCTCTAGCTTATAAATTGACCTGGGAATTGATTGTACATTGTACAGCTCAAGATCTGCTTCCCAGTGATCGAAGCGCAGTTTATTTCTGTGTGCGCGCTTATCACAAGCCGCGCCACGTACTGACCTGAGCCGACGGACAGAACTTACGCCGAACCGGGGACCTCGAGAGGCTGCGCATCTGACTCCCACAAGAAGCGTAGTGCTCATGGAAGAAAGGCTCGGTTGAAGATCCGACTCGCTGCTATTTGACTTGAAGGAAGTTTAGGTCCTTTTCCCGCTTCGCCCGGGCCTCGATGCAGGCACCCCTCACCGATCTAGTCTGACTTTGTACGCTTTGAATGCCATTTACGACTGAGCGACCAACCATGGGAAATCGATTATTGACAGACGCTGCCATGGCACTTCTTCAAATCCGTTAGAGCATCATTCTCGCGACGTATATTTCTGTTCCAGCGCTGATGCGTGATCAATTCGGCTATCTTCAGTAGGCCATACTCCAGTTCTCGCAACGAAACTTGGGCTTCAAGTCCGGCTGTCCTCGAGTTTTATGGTTGCTGGTGAAATGCAATCCATTTCATCGACCACCTTTTATGTTTTGGTTCTGAAAGTTATATCCCTCCCTCTCTTTTCTAATTTAGGAGTTTTTCCCCAGGGCTGATAGAATCGGTGACCTCAGAAGTGCGGAATTAGAGTGCTTTTCCGAAAATGTCGATTGTTGACTATGTAGAAAGCAGTAAATAAAAGTCTGACGAAACGGAATGAGAATGAAAGGACGCGGCTCCACCGGCCTTAACTACTCTCAAATTACGTAGAAGTCCCATCGGTTTCATCTATCAGAGTATCCCTTTATCGAAGTCGCACAAGTTTAATGCCGAAGGCATCCGGAACAGCCACTGGCTTCAGCCGCGTAAGTATTAGTACTTCTCTTCGGAAAGACATGCAGGCCAGCACGTTTTGACTTCCTACCACCATGTTCAGTATTGCTGCAGGCAACAGCGATGGGAGGCGATATGTCCTCCTACTCGTGCTTGTAACTGTCTCTGGTGCACTCCTAGCGTGCGCACTGTTCTGGAGATATCGGAGACGAATCTGGCTAGCGAAAGCGTCGAGAAAAGATGATGTAGCCGACCAGGCGGCACCTTCTGTCGAACCGGTTCGGCCAACTACAAGGCATAGCCGACCTGTGTCTGCTCACAAAGATCGGCGAGATGCGAAACCATCGACTTCGCGCAAAGTTAAGATCGTAGCGTCTCGCACGAACTTTCCGGCAAATGATCATACCCAACATGACGAAAATGAACGTCTCCTCCCTCCTAGAGCTGCGACTCAACCGTATTATTCGGCGGGAAGGCCTCACCACACCCATGCTGACCGAGCAAATCATGGCCATTCCGAATCTCGAATTTTACCTTTTCGCGGTATGTCAAGCTCGCTCGAAATTAAAGATAGCGAGATGTTGATCTATTTGATTGAATTTCACTGGAAATGCAATGAATAAATAGAAACCCACGATGAGCCCCAGTCGATAGAGCATCACCATGCTGAGTCCTCGACTCGCAACGGGAGAACGCACAGCAGCGTCGATCATGCACCGCACTCAAGAACTTCAAAATTCAACAGTGGACATTCGTATCATGTTCATGGTGATCTACATCTTCAAAATCCGAAATATTTGTATTTTGACTTCCACGTTCTACAGATGAGTCTTCGCATTCCACGAAGAGCGTCACTGTCGAAGAATTTCAGACACAGCTAGAGAAGAAACGTCTTGAAATCATAAAGGGCTTGTCTCTCGACGAAGATGATAGTTCTCCTACTTCTGAATTTGCATACGCTTCGAAATCTGATGAAGTCCCTGGAAAACGATATCGCGAGTTGGCACGATCAGAAGAAAACCTGCGAAGAGCCGCCATCGAAAACTCGCGGGGCGCCTACCGATCAGGGAGGGGTGCCGTGGCCAGACAGGTATGACATTTGTCTTTTGATTTACCCGTGTTAATGTGAACTCAATGTTTTGCTTTTAAGTTGAGCGAGGAGTCCAAGGTCCATGAAGAGAGGTCGCGAGAATACAACGCCCTCGCCGCGGCGGAAATATTTGCGTTCTACAATCGTGGGGGATCCTCCTCTTCATCGGGAAAGCTCTCGCGATGCGATCTTCACGGGTTACATGTCGATGAGGCGATGAGATACGCTCAAAACCACCTTATAACATGCAGAAACGCCGGAGTCGATAAGACAATGCTCATCGTCGGGAAGGGTTCCCATAGCCAGGCGGGAGGTGCAAGGATCAAACCTGCAATAATGCAGATGATGGCTGGGACAAGAGGTGTAATAGCCGGGGTGCACGAAAAGAACGAGGGCTGTATCGTTGTAGAGTTTACAATGGGGCATGCCCGCTAAGTTTTGCATTGGTCTATTGTTTCGTTGTGCTTTTCCAGACAAGTTTCGTTGATTCATATTCTCTCCATGGACGGTCTACGCGCAGATTTTCTTGAATCTTTATCTGATAGTATGTCGAGTCCAGAAAATGGATTCATAATCAAATTTTGGTTTGGATATAATAAATTTTATGGAGTACACAATTTTTCCTACTCGCGGATTTTGGGCCCGAATATGCTGCCATTATACGCACCGGCAGGAGTGTGCATGTAATTATAACTTTCTTGTGTAAGATAAAACAAATTTGACCATTGTATTTGTAATCGCCACTCAATCCTTCACTTGTAGGTCCACATCGGTCCCGACGTCGTCGATTTCGTTTGTACTTCATTCATTCTTGCTTTCCCAATCGCATCTTTCCTACCTCATTTTATTACTTGCGATTCTGTCGATTTGAAGACGGGCTCGGGTTATGGCTTGATTGTTATTTAATTGCTTTTTTCCTCCTGTTTGAACCTAGGCCGCCTATATCGGGATGTTCAAAAATCATCGCGCATCGAGCCTTCTTTGACCACTACGACTACAACAGCTCGGACACACAACACCACTGCCACCAATGCCGATGGCGGTTCCTCTAGACCGCCAGCTTTCTATCCTTCTCTTTGGAGATGCCCTCCCGAGGCCTGCGCCGATTATTGACCTCGTTCGAGTGCTATGCCGGCCATTGCCTATCCTACTGAGGCTCGTTTCTGCCACCCTCGTGCTCGGGGCGGGTCTGCACGCGCCGAAGGCTATCAACTCTCTTGCGCACCTCCTGTTTGACGAAAAGGCTGCTTCGCCAGGCAGTGTGAATTCGCTAGATGATATGGATCGAAGTGGCAAAACGGTGGACTCAGAGACGGATGCTGGAGTGTCAGATGAAGAGATGGTTTCTTTATTGTGTTCGGCGGCGAATGATGGTGAAGGAGGGATGCTGAATGACCAAGAATCCCTTGCGTATACCTCTGATCATACAGCGTCTAGTCGCGAATCTGCGAGTGCGCTTCATCAACAGGGTATGCCACCTGCTTCATCTGTATTGAATTCAAATTGGAGTTAACCCTGACATGTGTATGTTGCACAGCTTATCTCATGTTGGACTCGGAGTCTATGGTCGCGAAAACTCAACAAGCACGTTCCTCACATGAAGGACAAACAACAGGCGCTCCCGACCGGGCCGGATCACTGTTGACTCAAGAAATGCTGGCATCCAGTACTATCCCAGACAAACTACAGGCACATCAAATGAATATTACTGCGAACACGTCTCTCGAACATCACGTTACTCAAGACACTCGTATTTCTGCTGCTGTCCTTGAACTAGACGGAAGTACTTCGCAGGACGAGTCATTCGAGGCACACGCAGAGGAAACTATGGCGGATGTCTCTTGTCTTGAAGAATCTGGCAGACGCAGGTCTGCTGCCTTAGGGATGCTAGCCGTTTCTAGTGCGGATACTTGGCTTCACTCAACGCATGCTGACGCAGATGCTCAACCTACTCGTTCAGAAGCACACTCGTCAGACGCTGTTTCACAAAAGAACCATTCAGATTCTCGTGTTTCTGGAGGCGCTTTCGAAAAGGAGGAAGTCGTGGAATCGCAGAGACAAGATTTCGAAGGGACGCCCTACAGTCCAGTGCTGAGTCCAGGATCTCCTGCTTCTGATGTGGAACTGCCAGAAAGAAGCCTCGCACCTGATTCTCCTGGATCTCCGGAGGTCCTTTACTCTCCTAACTCTCCCAACTTCGAGGAATCAGACATGAGTTATGAAGGAGATATCATGGATACTCACGAGGCTTCTGCATTTCTCCCCTCGTTCTCGACATTCTCGAGAGTCGTCGGAAGACGCGAGGCGGTTTATGCTTCAAATAAGGCGCGGGCAATCAAGCTTATCCGTGATTCGGCTCAATGGCGCATGTCAGAGGTTCGCCGGCTCCTATCCTGCTTTATATTTAATTCCTTTCTCATATCGTTTTTGTTCAGCTGCAACAGGAGATCGAAGAGGCACAAGCAGAAATGGAGAGTGCAGTTTGTAAAACCTTCTTGTGCTTCAACCCCCAGTATTATACCAGCAGCGCGGCCGGCCTTGTGGAACTGGATCTCCACCTTCTCTCGTACGAAGACGCGCTGAAGTTCGTGGAGTGTCACTTGAATGCCTGTCGGAAGGAGGGCGTTGAGTCCACACGGATAATCACTGGGCGCGGTCTACACAGCAAGGGAGGCGAGCCGGTGCTGAAGCCTAGAATCTTCGAGTATCTGGAAACTCAGGAGGACTTGACAGTCATGCCATATAATGAGGGTTCTTTCACGGTGTATTTCACCCAGAATTGAGGGATGGCTTTAGTCGTAGTATGAACATGGACTCTATTGGACTTTGATCATACATTCCTTTTGTTTCGCATCTTTTTTGACTGTATCGAATATCGATTTGTACCTGGTCATCGTTTTGTATCGCGAGTTCTATACGTGCTGTTCACATTCACTATGTACAAACACTATCATTCTATTTTGACGAGTAGTATGGCAAGCACCTATGCCATCTTCCTTTCGGTTTTTGCTAGCTCGGAAGTATCTGGACAGGCGGCCACGAACGTTTTGGGTGTGGTGGGTGGAGTTTGGATCATCGCGCTATGCTCCTATGCATTACAAACCAACTTCGAGATTGATACAGAACAAGGTCAGCTACCGTTACAACAAAACAACTCGTATCATTCAACATCGTCAGCTTCACTTCTCTGTTTCTTCACATCGCGGTCTTCCTCTGGCGTCTCGCTCTGACCGCGCTTGTTTGCTAAGGCGGCCTGGCGCGCTAAGACGGCCTTCTTGGTTTTCAGGCGTCCGAGTTCTTTGCCGCTCAACTGCCCGCTTGCAGCCTCTGAACGCGGCGCGTCGTCCTCCATCGCGTTGTGCTCGGCCTCGACGTTCTTCGGCAAGACGGTCAGCGCAGAGTAGAGGTCAATTTTCTTGAGCATCTCTGGTGTTGCTGTAGACGAATGAGCATAGAAGCGGCTTGGTTTTCAGGAAGTTCACGCACCTTCCAGCAGGTTCGTATTCAGAGTGATCGCGAGCTGCTGATGTGCGCTATTTTCGCTTAAGACCAGCTTCGATGAAGTTGTGCATTAGTTATTTTCCGCGGGTCGATACTTGAGTATAACCTACCTCATCGCCGACGACCTTGACAATTCTAACGGATTCCGACTTGTCCACGCGAGGCGAGCCATCTTCCGTCCATGCACCGTCAACCGCGACCCAAACTTCATCTGTCTTTGACCAGATGGCAAAGTCTAAAACGGGCCGATCGAGCGCTATAGCGTGAATCTCCGGCGAAGGTGATAAAGTGTCCGAGAGTTCAGGGAACTTGCAGTAAAATAATGCTGTTGCTCTAAAACAGGCGCTCAGCGAATCTATGAAAGTAGAAAGCGGACATTTTGAACGTACCCGTGTGCCGAGAAGAGCAGAAATTTGCTTGATGCAGACACGAAAGCAGAAATCTTTTGCACGGCCAGCAGCGGGGCGGGGGGCGAAGGTTGTTCCTGCGCGTCGTGCTCGTTCCTGTCATTTCCCCTTTCACCTCCCTCGATCTTGGCCTTTCCATCACCGTCTTCGTTGACACCATCTTCATCCACTTCCATTTTGCCCTGCCCACCTTCTTCCATTTCGACCGCTTCCTTTCCCTTTCCCTTCGCCTTTTTCTTGCTCTTCCGTTTTTGCCTCGAATTCTGTTTCGCACTCCCTTCATCTCCTTCGTCATCGCTCCCACCCTCATTCCGGCCCGGCTTCTCTCGCACCACCTTCACGAAAGGCACCACCGTGTCTGCTATGCCAATTTCACGAACGGTTGCGCCTTCCATCCAATTCCAAATTTTCAGCATCGGATCACCACCACCCGAAATGAGAAGGGAGGGTTCCCATGATGGAATGTGAAGAGCCGAGACGAATCTAATGACACCGATATCAATTTATGAGGGTTAGGAATGGTTTCGTAACATACTTTCTGTGTCCTAGGCAGTAACGTTCGATGGTATATGCTTCTGGATACCAGCTAACTCGGATATGTTCGTCTCTATCCGCCGTGACAATGTACTTCTCATCTTTTGAAAGGAGAACAGTTGTCAGGAGAGAGACATGCCCCAACAAGAGCTTCCCGTCGTTCGTGCGTTTAACATTTTTTGGTGCTGCTGTAGCTTTTTTAGGCGTTGACATTGAAGGCTCTGCAGTGCCTTCTTGGTCAGTAGGGACGAGTAATGGATAGCTACATAG
>JAJOHG010000206.1:0-45429 GCA_021029095.1 Phellopilus nigrolimitatus
AAACCATCACATACGCGCTGCACCGCTCATGGCATTCTACGATGAATCCGTATTTCTCGTGTCCGACTTCTCAATATTAACAGCCTCGTTACTTGCTCTCGTCTGCGACGTCGAGGATGCTACGCTCGTCAACTACTACGGGCGAGGCCAGCGGTAGCAGCAGTGCTGGCGTAAGCTCGAACTCAAGCAGAAGACCGGGCGTGCAGCGCCAACGGCCCGCTCTCGCTCCCGGCGGCCCTCGGAAGCCGACATCAAGACCGTCATTGCCAAATCTCCTCGCTCTCGCACAACAACAGCAGCAGCAGCAGCAGCAGCAGCAACGGCCCTCGACGTCGGGGAGCCATGAAGGACAGCAGAACGAGCAGCAGCAGCAGCAGCAGCCGGAGGAGCATCATAGCGAACAGCAGAACAAGCAGCAGCAGCAGCCGACGACGCTGACGCCGCAAGAGCACCGGAGTGAACAGCAGAACGAACAGGAACAGCAGCAGCGACAGTCCCTGTCGCCGCAGAATGAAATGCCCCCATCGTACATGCAGTCCCAACATGAGTCGCAGACACAGCTACACTCCTCGCCGCCTTTACCTCATTCTCCTCAACCGTCTAGTGCGATCGCCTCAGACTCCCCCAACTCTCGTCGCACGGCGAGCCTCTTCTCGCGGGCGGACACACCCTCGTCCTTCGCTGTCTCTTCGCCGGTTCGAACGACATCGCCAGTGCCCATGCTTGACGCAGACAATCATGAGCTCGCACCTTCGCGTGTCTGGTCGCCTCGACAGATTCCGTTACCTTCCACTCCCTCTGTCTCTGTCCGCGCTTCTCCAGTCCCCTCTCTTGCGTGTACGCCGGCGCCCGAAACTCAATGTCAAAGGCAGTCGACTTCCAGTCTACAGCCGAACTCTAAACCGCCCACACCCACTCCGGAGTCCCCGAACCCCGCTCTCCATCGCGCCGTGCAGTCAGACTTCAAGCCGCGTCCGGCAGCGGCACCCATCCCCTCGCCCATGCCACTTTTACCTCCTCCCTCGGTCGACTTCAGCTCCGTTCCTGTCGCGTGGAAGTCCCTCACGCTCGACGCCGCACAATGGACATTCTCCTCGGCAGAACTGCAGGCAATCGTCTCGCGCGCGATCCGCACGAGTGCGGAACCCTCTTCAATCCGCCTCCTCCCGATACAAACGCTCGATCACGAGCTTGGAGGTGAGACGCAGCGGCTTGAGGCCGAGCGTGCGCAGGCACAGGCACAGTATCGGTTCACTATGCATCGGCGGACGATGCTCCTGCAGTCTCTCAACGCCCTCTCGCACGCCCAGTCGTCGACTAACTCTCCTTCGTCAGCGACTCTTCGTAAACTTATCCCAACAACAGACGCAAAGCCCGACGGCAGATATCGCCCGGCGTCTCTCAGAGGTATCGTCGACGCTCGACCGCCTCGCGCTCACCCTCCTAAGGATTTCGGATCAGCTCGCACAGCTCAGGACCCTGCAGGATGTGCACGCTTCGTCCTGCACTCGCTGTCGCCCTGCGCAAGCTCAACGCCAGCTATGCGCGGCGCACGCGCGAGATAACGAGCCTGAAGGAGAAGCTCGAGGAAGTAGAGGCGGAGCGTGATGAAGCGTGGCGCACTGCTGAAGAGCTCGCGATGGAGGTCGACGCGGACGGCGGAGAGGAGGATTACGAGGATCTAACAGACGAGCTTGTGGTGAATGGCGAGCGCGCCGTTGTCACGCCCGCTATGCTGACTCGCACGAGCCGCATCGGCATCAAAGTTCGGGTTCCGGGCGTCGGACCACGCGTACGGCATCCGGCCCCGCCCGACAGCGGCGGCACAGCTGCCGACGAGTACGCGCTTGCGGAAGAAGACGGCTCTCCGAATAGCGCGCGGGCGGAAGGCAGCAGCTCGTCTGCGCCACCCACCCGCCGCCGCCGCGCAAACAGCGCCACGTCGCGCGTGTCAGCTGCGCGCACGCGCTCTGTCCGCGCATCGAAAGCTAGCCTACGCTTCCCGCGCGGGCGGGAGCACCCCGACGCGAGCGGCCGGCGGCCGCCCTCCGCGTACTCGCAGCAGTCCGGCCAGTCAGGGCCTGGCACGAGTGCCGTGCCGTCGCGTGCGCGCTCGCGTTCCCGCGCGAACTCGCCAATCGACAGCCCCGGCGCGGGTCCGGGCTCTGGCGCGTCGCCGAGCTCCGCGCACCCGCCGAGCAGTCGCGATTCCGGACGTGCCGAAGATGCCGGACGCGGAGGAGCTCGCGCGCATGGCGAGTCTGAAGAGCTCGGCCGCGTCGACGCCCGTTGCACACCTTCCACCGATGCCACCTCCACCGATCGAGACGAGCCCGACAGTGGGCGGCGGGTCGTTCCTCGACATGATGACGCGCCCGAATTCGGCGACGGACGAAAGGGAGCACGGGGATGTGCCGGAGGTGCCACGGCTGGACGTAGGCTTGGATATGGTGGACGTGGTGCAGGGACTCGAGAGCTTGGGGGTCAGTGAAATCCATGGTGGGGGAGATGGAGATACAGCGGCTGATGTGTGGGCTGATCGAGACGACAATGTGAATGGCGATGACCTCGCAGGCAACGAGCCTCCTTTCGCGCAGGACGAGGCAGCCGGAGATGGAGATTCGCAGGTCATCATAGGTGAGAACCGATCTTTTTGTGCCATCAGCATCATCCATCCTTCCTTCGATTTTCCAAGGAACACCTGATGTTTATTTATTCTTATAGCCCCGCCCCGTCCTCCGATGAACCATCTTCCGTTCTCCGCGTCGCGCGCAGAGCACCCCACGGTGCCGCCCTGATCCCGCGTTGACGCGCGTGCGTCCGAGCCTCCAGACATTCCCCTTCCCTTTCGCACCGCGACGCGCGCCGCCGGACTCTCCGATGGACGTCGGGAGCGGGAGCAATCCGCACCGCGCGGACGGGCCCGACGGCGACGGCGAAGAGGAGGATGTGCTCGCGGACGAGTTTGAGAGCGCGTACTCGCAGACGCGCACGCGCGAGCTCCGCGCGTACCGCGCACAGCATGCGCAGAGCATGCTGCCCTTCCCCTCCGGAGCAGGCGTCGGTGGAGGCGCGGAACCGCTGCACTGCACGCCGGTTCGAGAGCGACGCGGCGTTTTCGGGCAGGGGCCAGAGCCAGAGCCCGACGTCTCTGCACTCTGAGGGCGCGCCTGCTCGCCCATTCCGGGGAGCCGCGGCGCTTGCCGTGCGTCGACCGACGTCGATGCCGACTACTGCAGCGCCGGCTCTCCACAAGGCGAGAAACCCTGGGATTATTTCTGAGACTTTTTCACCTTTTGTTTTGTTTCTTCCGAGTGCTTCTGCTCTAACTCTACCCCCGCTACTTCAACCCGGTCGTTCTCATTCATTTTTTTATCGCATACGTCTCCACTGCTTTACGCGCTTAACAAACCCACTCATTTGTACACTCATCCCGTCATTTCATTCGATCCCCTCTGCAATTTTGTTTTTTTCATTCTCGTCGATTTCCCTTCATTTTCCATGGATTGGATAGCATTTTCGCCTCTTCACCTACCGTATACATATCATCGCTCTGTGCACATAAGTACCCGCTTTTTTCTTTCCTCCGTGTTGTCGGATAGTATGATATGATCTGTAAAAGTAGTTGACATTGTCGCGGGAAGACAGACTTAACTTTATTTATCTTATTTGTCGTATAAGTGCTGTGTTCGTGCTTTTGTGTCGTATTTCGTTGGATGGAGGCTCGAGCAGTACTAATAGAAGTGAATATTGCAGAAAAGAATGCCGGCGTTGCAAATTTATATCAAGAAAGAATTAACTTGAAATTTTGGTAGAACTAATTATATATGTCAATGGCAGCGTTTGATAAAGGTGAGTGTATTGTAACAATAGACAGCAAGTTGAACGCCTCCAGCAACTTAATCGTATTGTTCTAAGACAAACTCTGCGGAGTCTGGTTCCGCATGATCCCATGACATTGAAGAGTTAATGATGACGGTACTGCTGTAATATTCCATGACGATTCGGTGAGCAACTCTTTTATCAAGGTGTTCCAATACTGGAGACGAAGTGAAATCCAAAAGCGGAGCAATCGCTCGTGTTTGCGTCCGACCATGAGAATATCCAGCTCTTCCCCCCGTACAGACTGTAAATCGACCGTGTCTGGATGGGAGAAGATTATGTACCACAAAAGGTGCTGTACTTGTCGCGGCTCGGAGAATCAAATCGACATTGCTCTCGAGCCTGAATTGTCCTAGCGGTAGCGTGTCTGAGTCGGTTGGCCATTCTGAAAAATGTAGATGGAAGGATCTCGACAAACGTGCATTGCTTCTCCCCCCAACTCCATCCCAGCAGTAAGTAACATCAATCAGCGAAAGAGAAGCGACGTGCGGATCCTTGCACCTTGCTTTCTCAAGGTCCAGCCAGTTTGGGGGATGTGTACTTAGGAGGATGGTACTCGGGGTTTCTGTAGCAAAGAGGGGAAGCGGAAACGAAGTAACGTGATTGGGGTTGACTACAAGATTCACCCATGACGTTGGATTGCTGCAGTCCCGCCAGTATTCGTTGAATCTCGAAAGATGAACGGAGCAAATAGACGGACAATCGCTGCCACGTCCTGTAATGTATAGCACGTGGTCGTTCGCAATGCAGGATGGTGACCTAGAATCCTTCTCTGATTCATTCTGACACTTATGTCAATACATCGCATCGCATATTGTATTGGTTACTTACGCAATTGTGAAACGACAACAAGAGTGTCAAATGCCGCATCCAATCAATAACAATGGCTCCTCTAGTGAATTTCCTATCGGCAAGCCGTGCTCTGAATGGGATAAACAACAGCGATGTGTTGACGGTCGGGCCGAATCTATTTAACACAACATAGTCGTATCGAGCGACATCGCATATATTCCTACAATTTAGCACCACGGTGCTCACAGGCGTGCATCTTCTCGAAGCGAAGCTGAGCTCAATTACTTCGATGAGGAATGCTACTTCCAGCTGCCTGTCAGATTAGTCATATAATCAAGCTTTGGTATGTAGATACGTACGTGGGTACACCATGGCCCTCGGGACTGATATGATGAATATTTTGACAGATTCGCCAGTCGGGTTCATCGAGTAGGTGAAAGAAAGGAGTTGGGCGTGGTTTTGGCCGCGTTCCAGCACATATACATCCTGTTCAACATCCAGGCAGCATAGTTTATTTTTCCGGATAAAAACCATGTGTCTTTTATCAGGAAGAAGTCGGGGATCGGTGAGTATGCTTGAAGGCTCCAGTACGCTCAGCCGGACTCTGCGAGAAGGCTTCGGGTTGTTAGATGTCCAGTTCCTATATCCTCGCACTGCTCGTATTGCAAGTTCGCGAAAATCGGCTTCATCACGTCTCTCATGCGGGGCGATACTGGGCATCGATTCGCGAGGTAGCCTGTGTAAAACGGCGATCCAGACTTCACGTCTTGCTATGAGCAGTTTCAGATACCTGCATGTCTTTGAAACAGCTCTCAGAAGTCAGAAGAGCATTATCAACAATACAAAAAGTCGACGGCGCTCACCTGCTCAATGCGCAGAAGAGCGATGGTGTCACAGAACAACAAAACCCTCACTATCGCATCATCTACCAAACGCGAGATATTTCCGGCTTGTCGCTCAAGGATGCGACTATCTGGGGCGCCAGACATATCGTAAACACGGTTTTTTGGCACAATTTTGAAGATTTAATCGCTAAAAAGGAGTTCCCTGCCGTGTTATTGAATAATGAGGGGAGGCAACGCCTGCCAAAAAGAGTGTGCATTTGTAGTTGTTTACATATATACCAAAAACGGAAATCTTGCGACTCACGATTTTGTGAGCTCAATTCTCATTTGCATGTACAGTAGAACCTCCCATATTGCATAACTCTCATAATGCATAACCTCCAATAATGCATAGATCCGAGTTTCCACCGGGTCGGTAGATAGAAAATCCTTATATGATAATGCATAAAATTATATATGCATAATGCATAGCCAATTTGAGTAAATTAAATATGGATATGCATTATGCGAGGTCAGTTGCCATCGGGTTGCGACACTTTCATTGATTATTTTCTCCTTTTCTTCCACATTTTTTCACTTATAAACACAATGATGAGGCTTTGACATACTTCAAGTGCTCATTCCGCAGGCCTTCCCCATCTTTTGGGAGAATCCCGGTGCCATTGAGCATTCAGCCAGATTTCAGGCAGGCTCACAACCATCTCCACCAACTCAGAATAAAGCTGTGAGGACGTATGCGCGGCCATTCCTGAGCTCTGAGGTCACGTGATAACCAAAAATGCGCTCACCTCCTGCTCTTTTCTTTGCTACAAGTCTCTCCTCATAAACAAGCTACATTATATAATGTGTTTATTGTATTTTTTTGCCCCAAAAAATGGTTTCATGGTCTTTGTTAAAGAAAAGTCAGCAAGGAGTGGCTGAATTGTGTCAAATTGGCCATCTGTAGGCCTTTGCCACTTAAAATGGCAAGTTCCGATCATTTGTCAGATTACAAAGCGTGCACACTCTTTTGGCAGGCGTTGCCGCCCATCATTCGCATTGAGCGTCTCGTTCTTCCCCTGCATCTCAGACATGAAAAGAGAATTTTGCTCATACATGAAGTTCTGAAAAATAATGATGAGAAACACCTTCCAAACATTACATGTACAACAAATAATAAGCCTATTCAACCTCAAACTTTGACATGTTGTTAACCGCGCTGTGGTGTGAACAGACTCATATGTTTTGGAAGATTGTACTTTGCCAAGCATATCCTGGACCTTCACAGACAGAGGCTGAGGCTTATGTTGTATGACTGGAGTTCATGTTATAAAATGACTTATTCAGGAGACAATAATATATTGCTTCTTAGATTGAAACAAATAATGACTCGCTATGAGGTGCCCCATATACAAGACGGGAAGTGTGCCTGCTTCGCTCAAGACTGAGAATCGAAGCGGGTAAAGAAAAGAAAAGAAAAGAAAAGAAAAGAAAAAACAAGGATAAAGCCTTGAGGGAAGTGAGTGCGATGTTCATGCACAATTTACTAGGAAAGCCAAGTATTTGAATCCCTTTTGTTCTAGATACACTGTCGCGACTCCACCTTCGTTGTTCAGATGAGTTTGTGTACGCGACTGTTCTAATTAATAGGCTATCTGCGAACCTATCTGCGAACCTATTCGCGAACCCATGTACACTTGTCTCGTTCAGCACATCGCGTGCTCTGTGCATAGCATGACACGGTAACCACATAAATACAGAATGGGGTATAAAACGAAGGAAATGTTGTTCCGGCGCCTGTCAACATGCCTAAAGCTAAAGGATCAACCTCCCAGTCCACCAGAGCAAATAATCTTCACGACACGGGGAATGTCGATGAACTTCATCACGACAACTATATACTTCCAAGAAACGAAGACGAGCGGCGAAGGCGAGTCCAGACATTTGTAGACCTCGCGACGTCCTCCATAATCATCTAATAGGGGGTCGACAGACTGGATGCCCAGCACGAGTATTTGATGGAAACTGTCTACCAGGGCTGCTTCTACGAGAAATCATACTACGGCGAAGAAATGTGGCATTACGCACGCGTTATCGACGTCGGAACAGGAAGCGGTGCGGAATTCACAAAAGATCCGAGAATAAATTCGCAGAGCATTGACCGTCCTATTAATCTTGTCATTTCAATCTCAGGTGCATGGGCTGTCGACTTCTACAAATCGGTCATGTGGCCAAACACATTGAACGGAATGTATGCCTCGGATGTCTCATCTGTACTCTTCCCGCGTGTTCCACTGGAGGGTTACATTTGGTTCAACAAGAAGTCGGTGCTGGATCTCGCAAGCGGTCCGCCCATGTCCTGCAACTTCGTCCATCAGCGTCTCCTCTCTTGTGCATTGACGATCACCCAGTGGCCTATCGCGCTGTCTCAAATATTCACCGTCTTGAATCCTACCGGCGTCCTCCAAATCGTGGAACTTGCCTGGGACCGTTTACCATCTGATGTCGGTGACACGGAGGGGAACACTGATGCGCTCGAGTTGCTGCAACAAGCAGTACTTACGCTATTCAGGAGGCACAGTCTTCTTATTGACAACGGTTGGCAGCTCCCCGCCATGCTCAAGCAAGCGGGGTTCGAAAACATCGTAATAGAGGAACGCGAGGCGCCGGTGGGCAAAAGTGCAGGAGAAATTGGTCGCAGAGGATCGGAGAATTTCAAAAAGATGTTCGAGAACTTAGGAGAGGCCGTGATGAAGAAAGACGGGCTTGGGATGTTCCAGTCCGAAGCAGACTACCAGGCATTGATCGACAAAGTTGAACAAGTATGGGATGAAATGAGCGATTGCCATTTCACTTTTCGCGTCATTTGTGCTAGGAAGCCTGTAGCTTAGGAGAAACAGCCGACCTGATTACATTAGACATTTAGCAATAATAGTTTTGTCATGTCTTATAAGTACACGCACCAAGTGTCAGATGACGCGCTGGACGATACCGCAGTCTCAAGCACAAGATGATAAGTAGCAAAGAACGCCAAAACTTCGACGACCGTGATCCATTGTAGCTACTTGCCGAAAATTTCGTTTTCGCTCTAGCAAATGGCCTTATCTTTAGTGGTTCAAAGGCGTTGGGAAATTGCGGGTGACAAAAAGTCTTGTCTCGTCTACACGAGCGAAGAAAAAAAAATCTCGGCGAGAACCATCCGCTTATTCTTTTGAGATGCACACTCAGTGACTCTCGAAGCAACGCTGAGGTCGATCGCCTTGTCGCCTACATCGAATACAATCCCACCCGGCACCAAGGGTTTGCGATAATTAGCAGGTGATCATATCCATAGAAGATTCGCAAACGTGCACCTTGTTGGAGGTCTTCAGCAACTTCGCCTACTTCCCAGTTTCGGACTGTTTCAGAGCCATCTCCAGTGAACACGGTTTGTTGACACAATTTTCGAAGATTTACGGCAGATTGAGAAATCGTAGGCGGATTCAAATGTAGTACGGAGCAATCGTTGAAATTTGAAAAACGATTCCCTGTATATGATGTAATCGAACTCTCGGCAGTGGGTACTTGCCGACACGACGCGTCCATGGAATGACGCTATGGTAGGTAAGCATCGCGAATGTCACCCAATGCACATATAAGGTACCTACACCCATCCTCTCGAACACATTTCTCTTCCGTCCTCCACATCTTTGGATAACAATATGTCCGGAACCGGAAAATCAGCTCTCCTCATTGGCGCGACTGGCGCGGTCGGCAAACACGTCCTGCGCGAGCTGCTCGCCTCGAGTGAGTTCGTGCGCGTCGGCGAGGCCGGGCGGCGCGTCACGCCGCTCGCGCAACTCGGCGCGGATGCGGGCGCCAAGCTTGAGCAGCGCACGATAGATTTTGAGAAGCTTGAAGAGGCGGGGCTGAAGGAGGGGCGGTGGGACGTCGTGTTTATCACGTATGTTGTCTGCGTTTTCTCTACGTCTTGTGAGGTACAAATGGTGGTGACCGCTAACACAAACGATTTTGAAGGTTGGGAACGACGCGGGCAGCAGCGGGGAGCGCCGCGGCGTTTGAGAAGATAGACCGCGAGTGAGTTCGGTATATGTCGTGTTACTCGCCCACCTCACAAATTGTAAATCATCTTTAGATACGTCGTGAACTCCGCGCGCGCCGCCAAGACAGATGACCCATCCCACAAGCAGTCCCTCGTCTATTGCTCGGTATTCCCTCGCTCAAAAAGTCTACTAAATCCAGCCACTAACTCGTACAATTTGTCAATTATCGAATAGTCCACCTCCGCGAATGCCAACTCGCACCTCCTTTACGTGAAGTATGCATATCTTCCTTCTTTGTTTTACCACTCTAGGTATCTCATCTGAGCAAATTTGGTTTAACTGATCGATGCTTACAGGAGCAAAGGCCTGACTGAGAACGCGCTCGCAGGCCTCGGGTACTCCGACACAATTATCTTCCGGCCGGGGTACCTTGCGAATGCAGAGCGGCCCTCGACGCGCTTTGGGGAAGCGTTAGCTGGGTGCGTGCCTTTTCTTTCGTTCCCGATGCTGCATACCCGAGCTTCCCTAGGGAAAGAGAAAATTGTGAATAACTAATCTGTTTCTTCAGTCCCCTCGTCAAGCTTGCGTCCTATGTGTCTTCGAGTCTCCAGATCGATGTCAGTCCCTCTTTATCCTCCTCGCACATGTTTCACATACTCTGTTACTCATCTGTCTCCTTTCACTTTTTCTCTACAATACCCAATGACGCAAAACACGCAATACGGTGCAATTAATCTCATCTCATTTCGGAAATTAAAATAAAATAAAAAGGTCTCGACTCTCGCCAAATCCTTCACTCGAGCAGGCCACCTCGGCTCGGCGCGCCTCCCGCCCGTGGCTGAGGCGTCGGAATCGCGCACGCCGGACGGCGCGCCTTTCACACTCATCGGGAACAGAGGCGCGGAGCAGCTCGCGAAGGCGGCATTGTGATCATTTCGACCCTTGAGACGCGTTGACATTGGTTCAGACTTCGGTGGACTATGCTTCGTCCTTCTTCTGTTTTTCTTCGCCTTTTCTCGAAGGAACTGTACTTTGGACAGGAAAGGATTCGGCAATGTTATTTTGTCTGATAATGCCCTGTTGTTTCCGTAATGTAGATGCTGGTCAAGTCATCCAACGTCTCGAATAACTAAATTATTGCACATCGTTGGATACTATAGATGAATATCAACAGGGATGACAAAGACAACAAAATAGTGGTGGAGATCATGGTTAAAATCGCACCTCAGTCTCGAAGCTTCGTTCTGGTAAAGGCACGTGACCGTCGCGTCGCGTCGATCTTTTTACTAATTTTTAGTCGTTAGGTCCTGCGGCCAGACATTGGCTAGACTTACCGACGCGTACGCTCCCATAGTACATTCTCTCATAGTATCTCGCGCCCAATATCATATGAAACGTGACAAAGCTCAGATCAAAGATGTAGACCGACATCAAACCAGCCCCATCTGTTGGCGCAGCATCTGAGTTTACAAAAATAGGCATGTCGATGCTCTTCTCAACATTTGTATAGAATGCTTCTCAAGCAGTGAGCTCCTCGATCACGCAACTGAATTTGCCACAGGCACAACAGGCACATAAACCTGTATCTATACACTTGATCAGGCCGCCCAAAACGTTATGGTGATTTTGAAATAGTATGTTTATCCTATATAATCTGCGGCACTCGACCTTTTTACCGCTAACGCCGTCCTCGCTTTTACTCCCAGTCACTGGTCGACCATCCACTATGTCGAGTGGCCTGTCGGAGGCTGCATCGTTGTTCAAATCGGCAAGCATCCCCTTGTACACAAGTCGTGCGTTTTTCGACCTATCACTACATGAGCATATTCACTGGCTTTGATTTATCAGCCACATCCCTCACATGGGTCCTGCTTGACTACTGCGAGTTCAAATCTCTGTCTAACTTTGTCAGCTAGTCTTCTGACCGGAGTATTTGTACCTTTAGTTGACACTGTCAGGGATGAGGTGGGATAATTGTTTCCCGCCTTTCGACTCTTCATACTGACGATTTGACGATTAAACTATCCCAGGTTCAATATATATGGGTCAGACTTCACTGCATCCTCGTAGTTGAATTTTCACACTGACGCCCTACGGTCTCAAAAGCCAGGATCAATGAGTCGTGCAAAATTCTTGTTCCTTTGGGTACGTCCGTTTACAATCTTAGCGATCTCATGTTTCATTGCTTTCAAAAAGATTCGATACTACACGATTCTGCTGGCAGTCTTCGATGTGGCGCAAATTCACTCATTTTCGAAGTTCAGACCTAGTCTAGAAGTGTGAGTCGGCCGTTTCGCCTCATAGAGTCTACTAATTCAAACTCTGTCGGAATATCCACAGCTGCGTCGCAATGGACTCAATCATTCGTGTTGTCGGTGCTATCAGCCTGTGGTCTGTCGAGATCATTATGCAACTCCGCATTTACGCGCTCTATAATTGCTCAAAAAGGGTATTTTTGTCCTTTGCTTTGCTTTGCTTTGTTCCCTCATTCTGACTAGCGTGCTAAGGTTGCTACTTTCAACATCATCCTTTTTCTCATGTCCATCGCAGGCTTCCTGTGGATTTTAGTCCATAATGCCGAAGGTCGTGCTGCCGTCATACACAGTGCCAAGGAGCTTCCTATTCCTGGATGTCCTGTTGTCCATACAGGAATTGAGTGGGCGCAGTGGGTCCCAGGTGAGCACGAGAAATATATCGCATTACTTCCGATCCTACCGAACAAATTAATCGAGCTCAATCTATCATTTAGCGACGATATTCGAAGGAGTTCTCTTTGCCTTTGCACTCGTCAAGTCGCTTCAAAAGCTCATCTTGAAGCTTAAAGGAGGCTTATATGTAAATGGGTTCTTATTCACAATCATCGTGCACGATAACCTGCTATATTTCTTTGGGTAAGAAGCTATACCAGTGTTGTAACGACGAAAATTGGTTAAACTTCTACCTTTTTATGCAGTGTCACTTCATTGCTGGTTCTCAACAACCTTATGGTCGTTGTATGTCACTCGCTCCAACTGCTCTCTTTGTAAATTGTAACTTATACCTCATATCCAACTCAGGGTGCTACGCATATCCCCTGGTTCAGCTACAGGTGATGAGCCACAATTCTTTTCTGCATCATATTCGACGTACATCATGTTTATCTGACCTCAAACACAGCCCGTTCCACGTCGCGATTGGGATAATGACCAGCCGGATGCTTATGCATCTCCACAAAGCCGTCTTGAAAGGGAGAACCGTATATTCTGAGGCTAACTCTAGCACGCCGAGCTCCCGGACGCTTCCCAATGGTCATACGCAGATCCCTTCTACACATGCCACTATGAGCTGGAGTGTCAACAGGACCGAGACATTTGTCGGGAGCGGTGAAAAGCATGCAGGCAGATAGGAAGATTCAGCATATGTGTGAATTTGTATGTTTGAGTATTTGGAATTTCCTTGATAAGTGCCTCAGTCCACATGCATAATGTTGCGGCTCCAACATCTACCACTTTATACTATGGACATTTATCGACATTGAGTTACACACGCCGTCACGTCGATGTGGGAACTCGACAATTCGTGCTGACGCAGCACTTGGCACGTGACAAATACGCTGAAGGTTTGATCGATTGGAGTCATTGTTCTCGTTTTCAAACAGTGGCAAAACATGAACAATGAACATCCCTCCCTCCCCGCCATTTTGGATGAATTCGGGATAGATAGAATTGCATTTTGCGACACCTCTAAAGCTGCCAGACGTAGAATATTTCTCTCTTTAGGTCGCGTTTATCTAAGATACCGTAGTGTTTGCTTAGACAACGTCGTCAAGCAGATTCAGGCGGAAAACCGACAAACCCCTGTCTCAAAGTATAGAGGCCCGATACTTCTCCGATCACCTCCGCTCGCTGGTGAATCAAAAACCGACGCTCCTTACCTTCCACGGATGAGAACTGATATGAACTAATGCTCGACCCTGGGTTGGGCTTCCTCGGGCCCATGGAAACTGCTAGTTTCTTGTGGCTGAGTTTTTTGAACGCTCGCAACAAAGGCTCGCGCAGAGAAAAGCAAAATGCTAGAAAGCCTTGTTCAAGCAATGTATTTACAGACTCTACTGCCCTCACGTAGAAACAAAAGTGCGATATATCCGGACCTAATTAGCAGGGGAGATAAGTACTATAGTATACGTGTGATGCATTGTACTGGAATACGTACACTGCTACTTCGCTTTCGATGCCGTTATCGAAGGAGATCGTTTCGCTCACTAATTCGCAAAGATAGCGTTTATCGGCGAGGTAAGCACAGTTCACTGTGCGCGGTTGTCGCAGCCTTCCCTGAAGGACGTAGCGTGAAAACCTTCACCAATCGTCCTATATCGGGGAAGTACTTGCCAAGGATGGCGGGCCCTTTGAAGAATGTTCACCGGAGCTGCTCCGGGCGCAGGCGCCTGTCAGGAATAAAACGAAAACGATCAGAGAAGAACTTCGAAATCAAGTCGAGTGAAGGTGTGAACAATACACGTGTGAGCCCTCGACACAGCATCCTAATATCGAGTCATTCATCCGTTCGGTGGCGCAGCACATGCCGGCAGAACGCGCACCTTCTTTTTGATTCGTAGTTCGAGATGCAGAGGCCTCGATACTGCGGCAGTGTTCCCTCTAGAAAATTGAACTAGAGAGAGCCCGGGAAGCGCATTTCGTGCCACGCCCAATCTCTCCAACATATCACGCGCACTGGGCGTAGCAGGGCCCAGTGCCGATTCGCGCACCGGAATCAAACCGGACAAAAAGAAAGGGGGTGCGGAAAGACAATAATAAATACCGATCGGGAAATAGACGCCCAACAGCTCCCAACACGTGTAAACCATGCGTCTGTCATGCGGCAGTGCGCAGACCGTTTGGTGTGGCATAAAAAGGTCCCGCTCGCAACCAGCAGCACTTCAACCAAACATCACTGAACCAAGCCCACTGTAACGTTCACAACCCTCACCACTGCAACATGACACCCTTCTCGCGTTCCTCCTCTCCTACCCTCGTCTTCGAAGGCCTACCGTCTTCCACTCCTCCCCCGTCTGCTTTCTCACACAAGTACAACGGGCAATTCCGCTCTTCTTATCCGCTGTCTCCGGCATGCTCGACATCCAGCTTCGGCTCGCCGTCCTCGATCTCTTCAATCTTTGACCCAGCCACAGCGTTTCGGTACCCTTCGTGGGCGGTCGGTACTAAACCCACCAGTACAACCGATCATATCGATATCGCAACGAGCAGGGGAGGCAGTCAACCTTCCCTGTCACACTTCAACCACTGTAAAGGGGATGCGCCCGCATCTCCACATCTTTTATGGGACGCGTACGGAGTCACCACCGTCAAAACTGCAGTCGAAGCGATACAGAGAGCTGAGACTGCCGGCGATGTTGTGAACACCGTCCCTGTCGTTCGTGCCTGGCTGGTGAGCCTTCCGAGGCTCGTCAGAGAGGACGCGACCCGCGCCATTCGATTGGCTGCGATCCAACTGTTCTTCAGCGTCTGGAGCCCGGTGAGTTTCTCTGCTCCACTCCTCTTCCTCTTCTGACACAAAGGTTGCAGGAGAACGGGAATAAGTTCGCTTCTTTCGGCGAATACGACGGGTTTGTCGTTCAGGATGAGTACGATCACGAAACGATCAGCGCGGCGCAGACAAAACGCTTCGCCAACACAGGCCGTGGTCTCGTCGTCGCGATGCTTCTCGGAAAGCTCCTGAAAGCGAACATCCTCACGAGTCCCGATGTCGCTCTCTCGGCAGAACTTCTCTTCGCCAACAGACAGACGCATGGGTACATGCGCGGCCTTCTCCATCTGCTCACCTTTGCGGGTGACAAAGTATGCCGCAACGTGACCCTCGGCCGCATGTTGGCACTAGTAAACCGGTTAGAGGCAGCGAAAGAGGAGTTGGGTTTGTTTGAGGTGAAGACGAATATATATGTGAGTCTTCTGAGCATCATCCAATAGATCGCCTACTAATTGCGAACTCACGTATAGCCCATCGTCAACCTCATAAAAATCTTTCGACATGTACAGGCGCGCAAGACTTTACATGCTCTCCCGAGGGCGGAAAGGCGATTTTGAAGCGGTCGTACTTTACGGACCTGTCAGTCACTGTATATTATTCCATTTGTTCTTCTATCGTTCCTCTTGTATCAGCCCCACTCGTTGGGATATCATTGCTGAAAATTTGTAATTGACACTCACCGACATTTTCCTTTGCGAACACAAAGGCAGATCCCGCGTTGCTGAAATAAAATTCCCGTTCTGCCGTGTCCTGACAATACCGTATTCTTTGAAACTCGGAGTAAGCCATTAAGATAGAAAACAAAGTAGATCGTTGAGGGCGTGCGGTGTGACTCGTTGAGCAATTGTCGTGGACAAGAGACGATTCCAAACGACAACACATCACTGCGCTGGCCGAGTATTGGGGAAACTTACCTTCATCACCTTCATCGATGCGCACGTACCTGCTGATTCGTCCGCGACAAGCCGGAGAATTTTGAGCGAGAACTGCCCAAGAAAACGAGGGAATGTCGTGTTCATGACAAGCAATACAGATGCTGTTTGGACTGGAGGGAAGGCCTTGGTTGCGCTGAGACGCGAGACGATGCACGGGGTCATGAGCGTCCGTTGGCGAAATATCAAGAAATATCTCCAGAAGTTTTTCGAGACCAGACGGCAGCTTGCGACGGATAACGTAAAGCAAAACCTCAGTGCAAAAAAAGGTGATGATGGGGGTCAGTCAAGTCCAGACGACGTGGGGGAAAGCTTTCAAGTTGAAATTGATACAGACCAAAAAAGCTCGTAGGAACGTTATGGCTCTCTAAATCCAGATAGCATCGATGCTGGACGCACACGCAAGCAGATATATATATTGCGAAGAACCATGGGAGCCTCCCAGATAGTTTTCACTGACCGCGCGAAAAACATGTAATCGATGAGAAGATTCGTACCGAAAGCGAAAAAAAAAACGACCACGAGTCAGGAAAGACACGATGACATTGATATCTTATAAGGAAGGCCGGAAAAGTTCATTTGCTAGGCTTCAAGGACAAGCGTGCCGCTCGGCCGGCGCCACCAAAAAATGATCCCACATCTCGAAAAAGCCGTCAGTTCCCCAAGCGCAATGCGCCACTCACTCAGTGTAATGGAGCACCACTTATCCATAACGCGCATCCCGAGCAACGACGTCGCCGGGGCAAGCTCGTCATGATGCGACACCATGGCCTCCGGCTGGGAATCCAGACTTCGAAATGTGGCGAAACATGCTGTTAGTCGTGTTGGCATGATTTGTTAAGCTACCAACACACTTACGCAGACACCTAAGTTCCTTACGGGGGGTATGTCTATCCTATATAATCTGAGGCACTCAGCCCCTTTTTCTCTCGCCCTCGCGCTTTTACTTATAGCCATTGGTTTATGCACTATGTCGAACGACATGTCAGAGGCCATCTCACTGCTCAAGTCAGCGAGCATCCCTTTGTACACTAGTCGTGCGCTTCTCAACTTATCACTACATGAATATATTCATTGGCCTCGATTTATCAGCCACATCCCTCACATGGGTCCTGCTTGACTACTGTGAGCTTAAATGAATGCTTAACTTTGTCAGCTAGCTTTCTGACGGTGTTTTTGGATCTTCAAGTTGACACTGTCAAGGATGAAGGAGGTTAATTGCTTCACACCTTTCGAACCTTCAAACTAATACTTTGACGATTGAATTACTTCAGGTTCAGTATATATGGGTCAGACTATATCGCATTCTCGTGGCTAAGTTTTCGCGCTGACGCCATACTGTTTCAAAAGCCGGGTTCAACGAGTCGTGCAAAATTCCTATTCCTTTGGGTACGTCCGTCTACAACCCTAGCGATTTCATACTTCATTGCTCTCAAAAAGATTCGGTATTACACCATTCTGCTGGCAGTCTTCGATGTGGTGCAAATTCATTCATTCTCGAAGTTCAGACCTAGTCTGGAAGTGTGAGTCGGCCAAATTTCATTGTTTTGCCTCATACAATTTACTAAGCTAATCTCCGCCGGATAATCCCACAGCTGCGTCGCAATGGACTCGACCATTCGTGTCATCGGTGCCATCAGCCTGTGGTTTGTCGAGATCATTATGCAACTCCGCATTTACGCGCTTTACAGTGACTCACATATGTATTGCACAGCCACGCCCATTTTCGATTCTGCCAGTGTTGCACAACAACGAAGCAAAACATTTTACTTTTTTCTGCTGTATACTATAGTGTACCTAGTCAGTATATACTGCATAAAATCTCAAGTGAATTGGTGCAGCCGTTCTAAAGAAATACTGCACGCAAGTCGGAGGTGGCTGTGCAGTACTTTTGATGCTGGTCGGTATCCGGCCTTGCTGGCTCTCCCAAAAATCAACATCTAAACCAACCTTCTCTGAAATTTGGGATATGATAAAGCATCCATTATGCCTTTCAACTGTGCCAATTGCTCATATATTTCTGCTCTCTAATTTGTCTGGGTAGTCCTACCTATTCAGGGTATCCTTTCTGATATGGTTTCCCCGCACTGTGATTTCAAATCTGAGTGAAATGCCACCAAAACTGGCATACAATATCATGTTTGGAGTAGAAACATGGATGCACAGTTGTGGGGAGATTAAGCAGCTTTGTTTTGGAGTTACTTACAACTCTTACTGAAAAATTGATGGGTTTGGCTTGGATTTTCATTTTTAATGGATTTTCTGGTGAAAACTAGCAAAGTTAATTCTACCTTAAGTTGCTTCTGGGGTAGTCCTAAGGCTATAGCAATGGTATAGCACAAGTAGAAGTGCATCCCCATCCTCAATCCCTCCGAGGAATGGGGGAAATCTGTTCCATGTGATCATCCAATAATATGCATATATTAGTTGTGATTTCTGATACACCAGTTCAGTATGTTTACCATATAAGCTCACTATTTTATCATATTTAGTTCATTGATAGATTCTGATCAGTCTTTTCCTCTAGAAATCCCATGCTTTTTTAGAACTCAGTTACTATTCGTTGTGACGATTACATGGAACAGATTTCCCCCATTCCTCGGAGGGATTGAGGATGGGGATGCACTTCTACTTGTGCTATACCATTGCTATAGCCTTAGGACTACCCCAGAAGCAACTTAAGGTAGAATTAACTTTGCTAGTTTTCACCAGAAAATCCATTAAAAATGAAAATCCAAGCCAAACCCATCAATTTTTCAGTAAGAGTTGTAAGTAACTCCAAAACAAAGCTGCTTAATCTCCCCACAACTGTGCATCCATGTTTCTACTCCAAACATGATATTGTATGCCAGTTTTGGTGGCATTTCACTCAGATTTGAAATCACAGTGCGGGGAAACCATATCAGAAAGGATACCCTGAATAGGTAGGACTACCCAGACAAATTAGAGAGCAGAAATATATGAGCAATTGGCACAGTTGAAAGGCATAATGGATGCTTTATCATATCCCAAATTTCAGAGAAGGTTGGTTTAGATGTTGATTTTTGGGAGAGCCAGCAAGGCCGGATACCGACCAGCATCAAAAGTACTGCACAGCCACCTCCGAGTTGCGTGCAGTATTTCTTTAGAACGGCTGCACCAATTCACTTGAGATTTTATGCAGTATATACTGACTAGGTACACTATAGTATACAGCAGAAAAAAGTAAAATGTTTTGCTTCGTTGTTGTGCAACACCGGCAGAATCGAAAATGGGCGTGGCTGTGCAATACATATGTGAGTCACTGTATAATTGTTCAAAAAGGGTATTTGTATCCTTTGCTTTGCTCTTTCTTCTCATTCTGACTAGTACGCTAAGGTTGCTGCGTTCAACATCATCCTTTTTCTCATGTCGATCGCAGGCTTCCTGTGGATTTTAGTCCATGTTGCCGAAGGTCGCGCTGCTGTCATACGCAGTGCCAATGAGCTTCCTATTCATGGATGTCTTGTAATTCATACAGGAATTGAGTGGGCACAATGGGTCCCAGGTAAGCATTATAGATATATATATATCGTATTACTTCCGATCCTGCCGAACAAATTCACCGAACACGTTTTATCATTTAGCGACGATATTCGAGGGAGTTCTCTTTGCCTTTGCACTCGTCAAGTCACTTCGGGAGATCATCTTGAGGCTCAAAGGAGGCTCATATGTGCATGGTTTGGTATTCACAGTCATCGTGAACGATAACCTGCTATATTTCTTTGGGGAAGAATATATCCTATCGCCGCACCGATGAGACCCAGCTAATCTTTCGTCTCCCGAATGTAGTGTCACTTCGTTGCTGGTCCTCAACAACCTGATGGTCACTGTACGTCATTCACTTCATCTACGCTCTCGGGAATAATTTCCTAAACCTCATATCCAACTTAGAATGCCACGCATGTCCCGTGGTTCAGCTACAGGTGATGAGGCATTATTGCATTTTTAAATAATACTCGACGCGCAATATGCTTATTTGACCTCAAACACAGTCCATTCCACGTCGCAACCGGAACGATGACTAGCCGGATGCTTTTGCATCTCCACAAATCCGTTGTGAAAGGAAGAGCCATCTATTCTGGGGCCGATTCTGAGATGCAGAACTCCCGAGCCCTCTCCACTGGTCCTACGCAGGTCCTTTCTACATATGTTACTACGACCTGGAGCTGCAACAGGACCGAGACATTTGTCGGGAGCGGTGACAGGCATGCGGACAGATAGGAAGATTCAGCGTCCGAGTGAATTTGTATGTTTGAGTATCTGTATTTTCCTTAATAAATGCCTTAGTCCACATGCATTGTGTTGCGAGGGTCGCAAATTTGAAGACAAGTTAAGACCCAACATCTACTACTACATACGATGGACATTTTCTCGACATCGAGTTACACACGCCGTCACGTCGATGCAGGGCTTTAGCAAAGGAGTGGGAACTCGACAAGCAGTACATGGCACGTGACCAATACGCGCGTTGTCTCTCGGCCGGCGCCATCAAAAATGATCCCACAACTCGAAGAAGCCGTCAGTGTCCCCAAGCGCAATGCGTCCCGCACGCTCACTTAGCGCAATGGAGCACCACCCATCCATAGTGCGCATCCCGAACAACGACTTCGCCGGGGTAAGCTCGTCATTACGAGACACCATGGCCTCCGGTTGGGAATCCGGCTCACTAACGGTCGTATCGGCGGATAGTAGTGGCGCTAAAGGAGCTGCTCCAGCTTCGTAGCCTGGCCTGGAAAGGAGTGGCAGACGTCGCCCTGCGACGCGCTCGCCCGAATCACCATACGGGGATCGGCCCGGGGCATGTTCTGCCTCAGCCTCTGCTTCTCCATGCGCACCGGTATGCTGGCTGGTCCTATATTCAGGAGCCTCATTGTCCGTCCATACGAGTGTCCCGAAGCGATCCATCGCAAGAATGGAGTGCCCGAATAGGCGCACACTGGAGGGGATGGTGTGCATGAGCGCAGGAGGCAGGACGTCCGGTGCTTGCGGGGTAGCCTCCAGACCGTCAAATTCTACGGAGTGATCGACATCTAGCACGTAGTGGTGTAGCAAATTAACGGGCCAGGGAAAGAAACTGTCGAAGCGCACGGCAATAGAGAGCGGGCGATACCGACAGGCGCACGTAATTTGCTGATCCATCTTGTCGCTAGTTGAGGGGCGTTCACTGTCTGGCACGTACCCACGTCCATCGCATGTTACGCAACTCAACGCGGCGCGTTCGTGCATCCAGGAGACTCGCTCAGTTACTACGACAGAATTAATCCGCCATGTCCACTGGTGGCATGCTACTGGGTGCAGCACGCGTGCTCTTGTTGACGCGGACGTATCAAGCACGCTCGGCGGGAGGAAGTACATTTCCAATACAGACTCACGAAAGACAAGAACCCAATCATGTTGGAACTGCACGTGGAGGACAACGCGGTTCTATAGGCAGAATGCTTCAAATCTTCCAATATACGCTAAAGTTTCGACTGGATAGACTTACCGCTCCGTATGCAGAGAAAGCGAGCTCAATCCCCACCTCTTCCTCGTCGTTCGATTTACTAGTGCCAGGCCTCGTCCCTAATTCTCTCTGAGAGCTTAACTTGGTGCTTCGCAACCAATCGACAACTTTCAAGATACCATGCGCATATCCTTGTCCGAGATCGTCCGAAACATTCGTGCGTACCTGCAGAGCAGCGTATCTGCCATACAGTGCCCGCACATTCACTGGACCAGGAAGTATGAACGATCTGGCCGTGTGCACATTCGGATGATGTCCTAACGGTGGCCGTTCCGGGCTTATGCACAGAATGTCAAGGGAAAAAGAGATCTCGTCTGACCCTAAGCTGCTTCGGCACAGATGGAGATCAAGCATTAGCAATATTGTATATAAGTAAGTAACAGAGCACAGACGTTTCGAAGCACCGAGCAGATATGGCGATCATTGCTCCCCTTGAGATCTGTTGAATACCCGGGCTAATAGCCCGTCCATGTAAACCACTTCCTTCGTCCACTGCCACGCCGATCGCGCGCCCTCTTCCTGACCAAAATCCGACAAGCTGCACGCCCTCCTCGGCATCTGGCCCAGTCGCCTCAGTATCCCATACCTGCATATACATTTCAGAAGGGGACTCTCGGCCATGGCCGAAGGACATGAGGAAGCGTCCATCGTCTATTTCATCCAAATCCGCTTCCGCAACTAGAGAGTGTATCTTGAGAAATTTAAGCAGATATACTCGGCCAACCCTAGCCTGTATCCGCGAGGCGCGCGTACGTGATGGAAGTTCCCGCTCCCAGTTTTCGTTGGCACGGAGCGCACTTCGGACTGCGTGTTCGAGCTCGGACGGGGATATCTCCGCAAGATTACTGTATGAAAGAAGCTGCCTGTCATTAGAGGTAGAGTAACTCCTGGTAAGAGGTATATTCTGAGTAAGAATCTGTCGTGTGAGCACGTTATGCCAAACTGTCCGAAGCCGAGTGATTGATGCAATTTGTCTAGATGTCTAAAGGGCAGGGGTGATGAGTTCGAGCGGAACGAACGAATCGATTTGCTTCATTTACTCGCCAGCCTCAAAGACAGAATATCCTCCACGTTTAGCAGGGAAATGATATGCAGAAGGACGTCCACATCGAGCATAGTCAGCATCATTCTCAGGACCCTCGACTGAGGCCACTTGCGATAGTTGCAACGCCTAATACTAATATTTGTAATGGCTAATGAGTATCCTTGAATGTTCGACAGCAGCTCAACAGGAAAGTGCATGCAGAGCCATTGAGGTACAAATGTAGAATCAAGGCTCAAGTCCGATCGCAGAGCCGAAGAGTTTTCTTTGAGAATGATTCGTAGATGAGGAGGCTCGAGGAAACTCGAGAAACACACGCACGTCGCGCACGCGTCTGACACGTGTCGACTCTTTTCTTCAAACTGGCAAATCCACTTCAGAGCGCGCTGCGCCATGCGTATCACTTTAAAGAAGCATATTACAACGACACCAATACAATCATTGTATGAGACCGCAACCGCGAGCACAAAACAAAACAAAAAAATTAGAGAAACTAAACAGGAGACTCCAAGTTAACCAGCACCCAATCAAACTTGCCATCCGAGTCATCCCCGTGTTCTGTATTCGCAAGCAGGCTCCAGCAATGAACAAACTTTCCAGGGCGTTTCTGCCTCGTTTTGATCTTCGCGCCCTCTGCGAAGGCTTTAGGCGAGACGTACGAGAGCGGGGCGTCCGGGAAGGTGTTTGCGGTTAAGGCGATGAATTCCGGCAGTGTACATCTCTTGCCTAAGCTGTGAGGACGTATGTAAGTCAGTTTCATAGATTGTAAATGAAAATACGACGGGCGCGTACGCGTTGAATGCAGTCTCAATAATGGTCCTGGTAAAGGATGGAGAAAGGAAGCCGCGCCACCTGAAATGAGATATGTTCCCAATTTTATTGGGGAAAGGCGGCTCGTAGACAGCAACGTATGGGTTTGCACGGTCATTGGCTTTCAATCTAGACATGGAACGTTTCCTCAAGTCATTGCAAGAATAAACATGCTAAGAACAGAGACGAACCGGTCAGAACTGAGACAGGCCATCCCTGCCCACTCGAAGAGTTCCGAGATGTTTTCATGCCAGTCTTCTGTCGCTTCTTCTTTCTCGACGGCGTCGTTATTGGCATATTTCGGAACTTTGAGGTTTACGTGTGGTATGTTTACGTCCGACATTGACGACTGAATCGGTGTCATTGTTACATCCGATTGTGCTTCACAATCCAAAAAGCCTGGAACAACAGTTAGTATTGCCAGTTGTGTATTTGACGATTTTATAAAATCGTACCTTGAAACAGCACCTCCCAAGGTCCGACTCCTTGAGTAGTTCGCCGCTCATCCCACAATCGAAATGCTTCCTTCGCTCGATAAAACAGTCTCGAGTGACAGTCATAAAGATCGATTTGAACCACTTTGTTGACAATTGTTTCAGATAAAAACACAAACGTCTATGATCGAACTCACAGAAACGCTCGTCAGACCTTTTGGACTGTTTCTCGCCAACAACTCCGAGTTCGTGGTATGTTTGTTTCGTCAAAGATAGTGTCAGCATACCACGATGGTCTATACACCAGACATCCTCTGTATCTATAGAACCAATGGACAATGCAACAAGATCACTAGCAATATATTATTCAGCTATCTCAAAATCACTTTGCATACTTTCCGAAATACTCACCTTTGTGACAAATATTTGCCAGTCAGTGTATACGCTGCCTCCAGCACCTTGTGTATTTCCACCCGGCCTCTCTTATAAGATCCTTTAATCTTCTCTAATGCTTCTTCTAGAGCAGGATGCGAAGGAAAGACGACGTCAAGCTAGAAGATATAATTGAGCTCGTGCTTCAGTTAACTCTGGTTGACAGAACTGACAACATTCCTGTTGGACGAACGGGTGGCTGATGCTGAGCAACTCTGGTAGCGTCGAGGATGATGAGCCAGAGCCCGTCGAGACCGTCGTCCTTGGCTTTTTGTGTGTGCTCATCGTCGTCGTTGTGGTCGTGGTCCGAGACGAAGTTCGGTCGGTGTCGGTGACTCAAACTCGGAATCGGACTAGCGTGCCGTCAACCCCAACGGCCAACACAGTCACAAAATTCGCCATGAGGTAGAAATTGTACGCTCATGCTGGCTGCCATTCCCAAGAGTCTCTCCACGTTGCGAGTGGGCGGCTTTAGCATCGCCCGACGTGCATCCATGTCGACGAGCGGTGTCCTGCCGCAGTCTCCGATCCCCATCTTCACGACGCTCGCCCAGCTGCGCGAATGGAGGAACAAGGCGTTTTCGGAGGACAAGTCTGTCGGCTTCGTACCGACCATGGGCGCGCTTCACGAAGGCCATCTTTCTCTCGGTGAGCTCAGCTCTACATTAAATATTGTGTTGCCTTTTTTTCTTATAATTTCTGCAGTGCAGCACTCGCTCGCTGAGAACGACCTCACCGTCGTCTCCATCTTCGTCAACCCGACGCAGTTTGCGCCGCACGAGGACCTTGCATCGTACCCGCGCACTCTCCCGCAGGATCTCGACGCGCTCACCGCTCTCCGTGTGCCCTCGCAGCGCACACCGTCCGCCGTCTTCCTCCCCTCCGTCGATGTCATGTACCCCTCATCCTCAAGACAGAGCCCTCCTTCGCAGACGGGCACGTTCGTCGAGGTGAAGGGCCTCGGGGCGGTCATGGAGGGCGCAGCGCGACCGGAATTCTTCCGCGGCGTCGCGACGGTTGTGACAAAGCTCTTCAACGCCGTGCAGCCCTCGCACGCGTACTTCGGGCAGAAGGACATCCAGCAGGCGCTCCTCCTGCGGCGCATGGTTGCGGACCTCCTCCTCGCGCATCCGACGCCGCAGACGCTGCATGTCGTCCCAACTGCGCGTTCGCCGCACCCTGCAGACGCCGGCCTCGCCTTGTCCTCACGCAACGCATATCTCACCCCGGAAGAACGCGTGTACGCGCCTGTGCTCTATCGGTCGCTGAAGACCGCCGAGGGGGCATGGGCTGAAGGCGCGTCGAAGAGAGACGCTGTCAAGGCTGCGATAGACCTACTCGAGACGGAGGCGCGAACGGCAAAGGAATCGGGAGGGGAGATGCGTACGGACTACGTGGAAATAAATGACCCATGGACGCTTGATGTGGTGGGAGACAGCGAAACAAAAAGTAACAGCGAGGAGAATCGGGTACTGATTCTCAGCGGAGCAGTGTGGGTGGGGAAGACACGGTTAATTGACAATATACTGCTGGGAGATAGCCGCAGGATCTTATACTGATTTGTCCGGAAGTTTATCGAAAGCAAAACTTGGTTATAACTGCCATTTAGCCACATGTGAGAAAGCGGAACATACGGCTCGCGACTAATAATGCAAGAACACCAATATAAGGGACACGTAGAAAACAAGAACGACCGCACATATGTATATGTGCAACTATTTGCACCGGCCGTTCATTCTAATTTTCAACCTGGGCGCTGTCATCGCCAGCGTCTTCGAGGACCCATTCATGGGCCTCCTCTATCATCTCGTCGATCTGAGCCAACCTCGCCTGCAGTGCAGCATACTCGCGTTTTGCATTGGCAAGTTTCTCCGTTAACATCTCCCCCTTGGCTGCCGTCGAGAGTTCCGAATCAGCAGTATCCGATCCGGTCTCTTCCCTTGGACTTTCGTGGGAGGAGGACGCTTCGGGAGGAGGTGCATCTGCATTTCCCTCTGTCCCGGGGCCCGTTTCCCTGTCCGCGTCTGTCTGTAAGTCCGGTTTATTGACCTGCACAGTATGTGTAGGATTTTGCAGGACTGATTCCTTCCCCGCCTCTTCGTAGGATTCTTCGAGGCTGGCATTTTGCATCTGCTCGCGAATGTCATCGACCTGCAAAATACGAAGAACAATCGGTAAGCAAAAGATCCGAAAGAAGTGCACAGCAGAACGTTACTTGTTCTGTAAGAATCTCGGGACTGGCATGCGGCTCGGGAGTGGCCATGATGTGCCAACAATGAGAGGAATTGTGAAGGTCAAGATCGCAAGACGCGTCGTCGCGTAGCAACACGTGCTCAATGAGTATGTAATCCGAGTCGCTTGTAAGCGGCTCAGAGCACAGGTGCAAGATATGCAGAAATTGAAGACAACTGCGATATATGCGTATATGAGGGATGATCTAGATTGAAGTCAGTTGCTAGTTGTATCCTTCTTTTCTTCGGTTTCTTAATTCGGACTCTGTCGTCTCTATCGTCGTCTTCAAAGCCACAGTCATCAGCTTCCTCTGCCCATGCATCGCCTGAGCCAACATCATCGACATCCGTCATCCGTACACATTTTCTACATCTTCTCACAATGTTGCTGTAAAAAAGATTTTTTACACCTCAGTGATCAAGTTCAGCGTGTGCTCGTCCAAGCCTTTTCAGATTGCTGGCAGAGACGGAGCCCATTGTCGCATAATATTAATAAACAGACCATGGTCCGGAACATGGTTTGTACATGCACGTACAGGTAGTGTTTGTTTCCAATCAGAGATAGAAAGAAAAAACAACGGAAGACGTGTGGTTTCTTCCTTCGGAGAAGCTGTAATTTACAGATTTCGGATCCAACTACTTATGGCGGAGACCTTGGATGGGATACAAAACATGTTTATAAATCAACTCACTGATCGAGTTCCTATAGACCGCGGCATTCGAGACTATCCGACTCGATGAAACCCGGAGAAACTAGATGTCACAAAGGTTAATGTCGTTCTGCAAAGTGATACTATAAGTGTTTGTCGTAGTTAAGAATATAGAGGAAAGCTCGCAAATTAGCCTCACTTTTGCGATTGCTTCGTCTATGGTATCCTTGATGTACTGAGACATGGTTTGCCATTTCCCGTGCATCTGTTTACAGTCTCCTGAGTCGCAGGTTTGTGCGAACATCTGCTCCAAGAATCTGGCCGAATACACCCTCGAGCTCTTAGGAGACTCGCGCAGGATAGGAAGGGCTCGCAAAACGAAGTTGGTCCACCATTTCGAACGTTCGTACCAAGAATCACGATGCCGAGGTGGTGGCTCTTCGCATATCGAGCACTTGACGAAATCGTCGTACGGACTAGGGAGACCGCTGATTGTTACGGTGGACTCCACAACGCTGACGATTTTCTTATGGAACTCGATCAGGCGGAGGTACTGCGACGCAGATACGTCGTGCAGCTCGCTTACGAACACTCCCGAGACGCGGCCTTTCAGAGCTGCGTGCGCCGCGGCCCTCGCCTCCTCCTTCAACTTGTAGCGGCATGCGAGAGCGAAGACACGCAGCGCGAGCGTGTCATCAACCGCGCTGCCGTCGGGCTTCGTTGCGTTCGCAGCATCAATCAGCTTCGCACAGAGCACCTTCACGACGAGCGGCATGTCGTACTTAAGTGCGGCGGCGAGGACCGGGTCAACGGCTCTCACTAGCTTCTGTGCGTCGTTGATGGCGCCGCTGGCGGTCGTTCCAGGGAATGCAGGTGGGGCGAGCGGATAGATAAGACGAAGGAGGATGTCAAGGGTGCTGCTGTTCTCGGAGAGTTCGATCACCGGAGGACCGCTTGCATTAGAGCTGCAGCCTTCTGGGAGGAATTTATTCGGTCTGAGAGAATTCTCAGTCGGTTGCGGGAGTTCGAACATGTCTCTGAAGATGGGCGAGGCGAGCGCGAGGATATTTTTGTAGACTTTAAATTGAATTCCATCGGAAGACTGGAGGAGTACGCCATCTGCGGGAAGAGATAAGTCGTCCAGCGGGTAGCTCACTGGGGTGAACATCGCAACGAGGAGATGAAGTTGTGGCTGGAGATAAGAGATCAGAGATCGGCACGACGCGTCGTGCGCGTTGCGGCTCAAATTCGATCGAGATCGCAAAACTAGATCTCTCTCTGTTTCTTTCTGTATCTTTCTCCAGACCCTCGTCATCTCGTTCGCATTCTCTCTCTCGCTACTGCCTCTTGGCTAGTCTACACGTAGAAAGAGCACAAAAAAGTATGTCCGTGACTGTCTTCGTCGTCTCGCCCGACACGCGACCTGCGCCTTACCGTCATGCAGCTCAAGGCGCGTACACCCCACAACCCGCATCTCAGACAGTTCTGCGCATTCCTTGCGTCTGATCAAACTACAGCGGGTTGAGTCGACCAACGGGACCAGTGATGCACACATCCCTCAGTACGTTTTTCCTAAAGTTTCACTGTATAATTCTTGAAGTACCGAATAGATGAATGCAGTCTAAATAGCTGTAGTACTTGTCATTCTCTTTACACAGTTTCAAAAAACATCAGTCACGAAGAGCCGAATTTAGGTCTACACTTCACTCAGGTCAATATCATTCTAATGAAGCCGAGAATTCAGACACAAATATAAGTTACAAGACGAATCAAGGGCACATTACCTCATCCACGGCGAGTTGTACTCTTTCCTTGATGTGCTGGGACAGAGTCTGCCAATTTCCATGAACCTGAGAGCATTTGAAATTACGTGCATCGTTTCTACTTCCACATGAATCTGCTTTGTTAAACGATGCCGCCAGGAAGGATGATGAGAACACCTGGTCGCTCCTTGGCGAAAGGCGAAGAACTTGGGTGGCTCGCTGAGTATAGTCGTCCCACCATTGCGCTACTTTGAGATTGGAATAGGGGGTCGCGCAGAGGTCACATTTGATGAGTTCCGAGTACGGCGCGCGCAGTCCGCCGCTCTCGAAAAGTGACAAAACAGCACTGGCGATCCTGTCGTGAAACTGGACGAGATGGAAATACTGCGCCGCAGACATGTCGCGCAGCTCGTCGAAGAACACGCCGGTGATACGCCCGCGCAGCGCAGCATGTGCGGCAGCCCTGGCTTCTTCCTTCAGCTTGTAGCGACAGGCGAGCGCGAAGACGCGCAGCGCGAGGGTGGCGTCGACTACGCTGCCGTTGGGCGCCGTTGTATTTGCAGCGTCAAGCAGCTTCGTACAGAGCGCTTTTACGACGAGCGGCATATCGTATTTGAGCGCAGCGGCAAGGACGGGGTCGACGGCGCTAACGAGGCTCTGCGCGTTGTTGACAGTGCCGCTGGCAGATGTCCCGGGGAACGCGGGTGGGGAGAGCGGATAGATAAGGCGGAGGAGAATGTCGAGGGTGCTGCTGTTCTCCGTGACTTCGATCACCGGAAGGCTGCTTGCATCAGAACTAGATACTTCTAGGATGGGCTCGCTTGATCTGGTCGAATTACCAGCTGGCTGTGGGAGCGTGAACATGTCTCTGAAGAAGGGCGAGGCGAGCGCGAGGATGTTTTTGTAGATTTTGAATTGTCTTCCATCGACGGACTGCAGGATTACGCCGTCTGCGGGGAGAGAGACATCGTTCAGTGGGTAGCTCGCCGTGGTGAGCATTGCAGCGAGAGATGAAGGTTGAGGCTGGAGGTCAGAGATCAGAGACAGAGATCGACACGACGCGTGCTCGGCGTCGCGCGCGTCGCGGCTCAAATTCGATCGTGTCTTGATCGCGAAAGTAGATCTTTCTCTCTTTCTCCCGACCTTCATCGTCTCATTCGCATTCCTTTTCGCTACTGCGACTTGTCTACTCTATACGAAAAAAGAGCAAAAAAAGTATGTCGGGATCCGTCACCGTCTTCGTCGTGTCGCCCGACACGCGCTCCGAGCGGCGCTACGACCTGCACCTCACCGTCAAGCAGCTCAAGGCGCGTATACCCCCTAACCCGCATCTCAGTCCGTCTGGCGGGGGGTTTTTTTTTTTTTGCGTCTGCTCAAACCGTAATAATCCAGGCGAAGCTCGAGTCCGTGACAGGCATACCCGCCGCGGCGCAGCGCATCGCGTTGCACGGCTCCGAGGAGGAGGGCGAGGGGACCGCGCCGGTCGGCACGCTCAGCGAGGATGAGCGCCCGCTGGGGTTCTACGGCCTGCGGGATTGGCAGGTCCTCAAGGTGCGGATCGCGCGCGCACCGACGTGCCATCGAGATCGTTGATCGCTATACAAAATGTTTTAGGTATCGGACACAAGCCCGCCGGGCGTGTCGCTCGCGGGCCAGTTCACGGACGTATCGCAGGTGGAGAAGTTCGAGCTGTCGGAGCAGGAGTACGCCGCGCGCCGGGGTGAGCGCCTCCCTTCCCTCTCCCGCCTTCCACATGTTCTCTTGTTTACGCAGGCTCCGCGGCAGATACCGTCCTCGCGTACAAGCAGCGCAACAAGCTCGGACGGTTCGCCGGCGACCCGCAGGGCGCCTCTCCATCCCCGCCGGTGGAGGCACCGCCGCCGCCGGGCATGGCGCCCGGGCAGCGCTGCGAGGTCGCGCTCGCGCCGGGGGCACTGCCGCGGCGCGGGGCCGTGCGCTTCGTAGGGCCGACAGAGTTCGGGAGCGCGCCCGGCGTGTGGGTCGGCGTGCAGTACGACGAGCCGGTCGGGCGCAACGACGGATCGTGCGTGTCCTTTCTCTCCCTTCGTTGGCTTGCGGGTGCTCATATACGGGTTAAGGGTGGACGGGACACGCTACTTCTCGTGCCCCGCGCCGTATGGCGGTTTCGTCCGCCCGGAGAAGGTGCGCGTGGGTGACTTCCCGCCGGTTGATTTGGACGAGGAGCTTGAGGAGATGTAGCGATCTTATGAAAACCCGTCTATCTGTACTATTACTTTCTTCCCCCCCTCCCCACACCACACCTCACACATCGACACATAAAAACCCAATTAGCGCGCAGCGGAGAAGGTCCACGTTGGAGGACTTCCCGCCGGCCGACACGAGATGTAGTAATCATACAACGAAAAAGCTGGCTATCTGTACCAATACACATTTTGTTTTACTTCCGTTTATTAGACAACTACCTACCCACCCGCCTCCTCCTCAAGACACTTCGCACACTGACACACGAAGCCCCACCCGGCCTGCAGGCGCGCGCGCCGCTCCGCGAGCGGGAGCACGTCCTCCTCGCCGCGGATGTACGAGATGCAGAGCTCCGCGCCTTCGGGCACCGCGCGCGCGGCCGCGAAGAGCCAGCGGCGCCCCTCGCGGCGCTTCGCCACGCTCGGCGCGCACGCGTGGTTGAAGAAGGACGCCGCGGGCCACGTGCCGTAGCCGAGCATCTCCGCGCCCTCGTCGCCCCTTGCCCCCGCGTCCGCCTCCGTCTCCGCAGACCCGGCGGACGCAGGGCCGGTGCTCCAGAGCCCGAAGCTGTTCGCGGCGTCGCGCGAGAGGACGGTCTCGAGTGTGTCGCGGCTGAGCACGGTGGGGGGCGCGAGGAGCTCGTGCGGGAGGACGGCGATGAGCGTCAGGTACGCGGACGTCGCGCTGCGGAGCGCGCCGCGCGAGGCGTACGGCGGCGCGGGGAGGAGCGTCAGGAGGGACGCCCAGTCGGCGCCGTTGCTGTCATCATCGCCAGGCGAGGGCGGGGGCGAGGGCAGAGACGGGGCGGGACAGGCGGCCCGGCAGAGCACGCCGCCGAGCAGGAAAAATAGCGTGTCCGTGTCACGCATGGGGAGCTGCAGCGCGCGCGCGAGCGCGTGCTTCTGCGCCTTGGACGCTCCGCGCGCGCCGCGCGGCGCCGCGGCGGCGAGCCGGCAGCCGCGCACGAGCGCCGCTTGCTCCTCGGCTGCGGCCCACGCCTGTGCGTTTCCGGGTGTCATCATGAGAGCACGGTAAGGAACGGGCGATGAGAGAGATAGAAAGAGCGGAAGCGCTTGCCTCGTCGACCTCGCGCTCGCTCGGCGCGCACGCATCGTCGGGCGCGTCGGGCGCGTCTGCGCGCCACCCGCGCGCGCGCGCATGGCGCTGCACGAGCGCCTCGAGCGCGGCGTGCGCCTGCGCACCGAGCGCGCCGCGCTGCGCGGCCCACGCGTCCCTGCACTGTTCCGCGCAGAAAACGATCCCGCCGCCTGCGCCCGCGCCCGCGCCCGGGGGGCGGACCCGCCAGGGGCGCCCGCGGTCGTACGCGAAGCACCACGCGCAGACCTCCTTCCGGAACGTGCGGTAGATTACGCACGTCGCGGGCGCGGGCGCGGAGAGGAGGGGCGTGCCGGCTGGGATGGGCTGTGCGGCGAAGACGCTGTAGCCTGTTGCTGGGGAGTGCCGGAGCTCGAGGAATGGAGAGGGCGGGAGGGCGGGCGGGAGGCGGTGGGAGGACATGGAGGCTGTACGGCAAGCGTGATCTACTAACTTTTTTGGGGGTGACTTTCCCGTGACATCCCGTCTTACACAATACGATTCAAACCATCGAAAAATTCTCATAGGTAAGAATAAATTACATGACAACGACTGTGATGTCTATTCATAAAAACGGACAAAAGACAGCCCAGGAGAAACAGGTATTTATTTTGCAAATACATAGCTAGAAAACCCACTAGAAACTCAAGTATTTCCGATGCTTAGTAATATGTTAAAAAATAAAGTATTTGCATATATGTATACCCAGTGCCAGCAGCAGACTCACGGCTTGAGCTGCAGCATTGTTTCTCTCATGCCTTTATTTCAAGTAATGAAATGAAAAGTTGTCGATGGCGCAAAATTTGATCCTACATAGGGTTGGAGTTCGAAGACGTACATGTACAACACGTTTACGCGTAAGCGTAAACAACCGTAAACAAGCCGCGAGATCGCATGAAATCGGACATAGTCCAACGTTTCGGACTCGGAAAAATACGAGCTGTAAACATGCTGAGGTATGCTTTTAGTCGATGCAGAGAAAAATGCGAATTTGTGTGTCGAATGGACACCGAAGGGGCAGTCGGGCAGTGGCGGGGGGTTATTGCTCGAAAAGGTCTCGTCATCAGATCGCCCATCCACGAAGAAGAACTATTCGAAAGCGGGCTCTGCAAGTGCCTCGAATGCACGAGAACGCGAGTAAAACATCAGATCTGAAGACAGAGGAGTTGCGACTAGAAAAGTATAAGCTCAGGGAATGGTTTGGAGACGGGGCGGGATTATTTAAGCTCCTGAGTGGCTCGAACGTCGATGTGTAGGTCCCAGGTTGCAAGGCAGTGTGTGTCTTGCTCCTTTCCTTTCTACCACCACCTCCCTCTCCTCCTCCCTCTCCCTCCTTCCCCTTTCTCTCGTCTCTGTCCTATTTTTTTCCTGCGCCGTCGGAGGACACTGTCCTACCGGCTCCCATTTCTGGCGTCGCACAGCCCGGTGCATTCAATTCGATATTCCGAGGCTGAGTTCCAACTCGGTCGCTTACGCTGATCCCTCCCTCGCGGCTCTTGTGCACAAACCCCCACCATCCCTCTCCTCCTCTTCTCCCCTTTCTCCCAGCCTCATTTTATTATTTTGTTGTCTCTTCCTTTCCTGGATTTTCGCTTCCCTGTTTTTTTCTTTTCTTTTTTTTTATTGGACTCGGGGCAACAATACACTGAGTTTGAATTAGCTAGCGTTCTGCAGATCATCTCTTTCCCCTCCCATTTCCTCCGTTTCCTTTCTTTTATTTTTTACAGACGCCTCTCGCCATGTCTGTGGACACGAAGACGTCCGATATCCAGGTCACACTCAAGAACGGGGACAAAGTCAAGGTCAACGGTAATCGCCGATTATTTTATATAATGTTTCTTCTCTCGAACTGAAAAACGCGGCTCCTTCCCAAAACAGACCATGTCTACTGCAGCCCGAACTGGTCCATCCGCGACGGTACGCCCTACTCCGTCGCCCGTATCATGGAGTTCCTCCCGCCCGAGGTCAACAACGCCGCGGGCGGGGGCGGGGCAGCGACCGCGGTCAGCGCGGCGCTGAAGGGCAAGGCCCGCGAGACGTACACGCGCGTACGCCTGGCGTGGTACTACCGGCCGTCGGACGTCTCCGACCGGAACGTCGCCGACGCGCGCCTGCTGCTCGCTGCGATCTACTCCGAGATCTGCGACGTCGCGCAGCTGCGCGCGCGCTGCTATGTCGTCCACCGCGACAAGCTCGGCAACCTCGCCGACTGGAAGCGCCGCCCCGACCGCTTCTACTTCCACCGCCTCTTCGACCCGTACATCAAGAAGGAGTTCGAGGTCCTGCTCGCGACCGACGTCCGCAACCGTGCGTCCGCCCGCTCCCACTGTTTTCGCTCGCTGACCCGTCTACAGTGCCCCAGCACATCCGGGACGTGCTCGTGTCGCGTTACGAGTACGTCGTGGCGGAGAAAGAGGTCGTCCCGGACCTCACAGACTCGCTCCGGCTCTGCGAGACGTGCGGCGAATGGTGTGCGCAGTAAGTGCCTCTCCGCCCTCACACAATCCCGTCTTCCTCATCGCGAGACAGCCTCGACGCGGTACAGTGCGCGCGCTGCAAGGGCCACTTCCACATGTCGTGCGTCAACCCACCGCTCGTCGCCAAGCCCGCGCGCGGCTACGGCTGGACGTGCGCTCCGTGCTCGCGCCGCCACGAGGACCAGCTCGACGGCGCCCACCCCGCGCTCCGCGAGGGCACGCCGAAGGCGGGCGCGGGCGCGAGCGTGAGTCTGGGCGCGGGCGCGGTCTCGAGTATGGGGCTGGGGCTGGTCCTGAACGCGGGCGTGACGGGGTGGTCGTCCGCCTCTACACCGCTTTCAAAACCCCGCGGCCGCGGCCGCCCGCGCAAAGAGCGCCCGGGCGCGGCGGGCGGCGTCAACGAGGAGGAGCTGCAGGTGAAGCATTACAAGCTGTGGCCCTTCCGGTACTTCGGGTGCGTGTCTTTGCCTCTCGTTCTCGCGGTTTCGCCATTTCGTCGGCGGAGAGATGCTGATGCGAGCCGGATGGGCGTGCTGCTGCAGGCTGTACACCGTCGCGGAGGACACGATGGACCCGGACGACCTCATTTTCCCGCGTGCCGCGACGCGTGTCGGGCCGAAGTACCAGGCGACCGTCGCGCCTGCCCCTGGCGAGCCTGCGCCACCTGCAAGCGGCGCTTCGACGGGGACGCCCAGCTCCGGTACGTCACGCCTTTCTTTTCTCACGTCAGGATCGAAAAATGTGCTCAAATTCTCATTTTTGCGTGCCGTGCAGGACCTGCGGACGTCGACGAGAGAGGGGGCGACTCGACCGTCGAAGTCCTGAGCATTGTGCATGATTTTACGCCGAGAGAAGGTCAGTGGGTCGTGCTCTGCTTCGCATGTGCTATTCGTAACTTCTCTTCTCTTCTCTTCTCTCTCTCTCTGCTTTCTTGGGACGCTATCAAATGTGTGCAGTGGAAACGTGTGAGTGCAACTTTTCCGGTAATGCTCCGAAGTTTTTCTGCCTTGCTGATCTCTTCTCGGATGCTAGTGGAAAAGGTGATGCAGAGACAGGTTGTGCGGAAGGACCAGATCCAGGCTGTGGATTGGCTGACGGAGATTGTGCGTCGAGCGTCTCAAGCTCGCTTGAATGGCAGGCCGCTCGAGTCGGTGTCGATGAAAACGCCAATGCGCTCCGAGAAGGTGTGCTCGCAACACTGTCTTATCAATTATGTGCTAATATTCTTTTATACAGTGGAAGAGACAGGAAACGCGTTACACGGATCGAGAATGGAACGACGAGGAGGTTGCCGCATTCGAAGACGGCATCGCGCAGTTTGGCGCAGAACTTCGCTCCGTCAGGGACGAGGTGGGGACGCGCTCGATGCCGCAGGTCGTCCGGTTCTACGGCAAGTGGAAGAAGTGAGCAATTGGATTCTTAAAGCAGAAGGCTTCTCTCGCTAACGGAAGCACCCGCCTGGCAGCGCCCGTTTACGAGAAGAGAACGCACGGCTGCGGGAGCCAGACGCGTACAAGAAGGCGAAGATCCCTCGCTCCGGCGCGGCCTCGCCTGCGGCGCGCGCGAGCTCGTCGATGTCAGATGCCGAGGACGCGTCGACGGTCGATGTCCCCACGCACTCGCACTCCGCGCGCTCGTCGAACTACTGCGCGGCGTGCCGCACGCGCGAGTCGCACGTCTGGTGGAAGGCGCCCAAGGGCCTCGCGACTTCCATCCTGTGCGACAGCTGCGGCATTAACTGGCGCAAGTACGCGGACCTGAACGCGCGCCCGACGACGCGGGAGGAGACGGCGCTGAATGCGGCGGCGGCGGCTGCGGTGGGGCCGGGGGCGAACGGCGCACCGGCGAGTGCGTCGGCCGGCGGGAAGACGCGGGGTGCGGATAAGAGGGAGGGCACGCCGCTAACTGCTCCTGGAGCGAAAAGGGCAAAGGTCAGCACCGCCGTCCGAATCGGCGAGGCAGGGCGTTTTCTCACCGTGTGTCTCTAGGTCGCTGGGCCGTCGAGCGCAAAATCGACACCGCCGCCCGGTGCCGCGGCGACGCAGCACCGCTGCTTGTGCTGCTGGGCGAAGGGCGCGCACGGGAAGGTGCTCAAGTGCACGCAGTGCGGCGTCGGCGCGCACGCGGGCGCGTGCGGGGCGGTGGTCGAGCCGGAGGAGGTCGACGCATGGCTGTGCGAGCTGTGCGAGAACGAGAAGACGGTCGAGTACGCGCTGAACACGGACTGCCTGCTGTGTCCGCACCCGCCGCGCGACGCGAAGGCGGGCGGCGGCGGGTACCCGCCGCCGAACACGTACCTGCGCATCTGCAAGCCGACGGAGGGCCAGGGCTGGGTGCACGCGCTGTGCTCGGTGTTTATTCCCGAGGTGCAGTACGCGGACGCGGCACGCCTGCGCGTCGTGGAGGCCATCAGCACCATCCCGAAGCACCGCTGGACGACGGTGAGTCTGCTGGAGCGCGTGTTGGCACTGCGGTAAATGCTGATTGGGACTTGAAACGAAAGAAGTGCAGCTTGTGCAACGTCGCTGGAGGAGCTGTCGTGCGCTGCGGGAACTGTCCGAAGGAGTACCACGTCTCCTGCGCGTGGAAATACGGACACAAATTCGGCTTCGAGATCCAGCCGGTGCGTGTTTCTTACTCGATGTCATTCTGAATTAAAATGTTTATGCTTATTTTTTTGCGGACAGGTTAAGAGCTCGCGGCGCGACGTAACGAACATGGTGACCTTCAAGCGCGAGACGGGTGCGATGAACGCCGTGATCTGCTGCAAGGAGCACACAAGCTATCGGCGGATGACGTACGACATCTGCGAGGTTAACGACGTCGGCGAGGTACGCACTCGCCTCTTCCATTCTTGTCTTCTTCCTTGCTTTCCCCCGAAAACTGCACCCGGCTCACACATCCCGCGCAGACCGCGCTGCAGGTGTACGCGCGGACGTACAAGCAGGCGCCCGTGTCGCAGTCGCACAGCCTGCTGCGCAAGGCGCACCGGCTCGACCAGCTGCTGCACGGTGTCCCCGGCGGCGCCTCCGCCCCCGGCAGCGCCGGCGACCGCGACTCGTCGTTCGTCTCGGAGCCGACGCCCGCGCTGGAGCACAAGTGTGCGCAGTGCGGGACGGAGTACTCGCCGTTCTTCCACCCGGCCCCGGCGCCCGCGGACCCGGACGCGTGGGTCTGCCACCGCTGCCACTTCGAGACGCAGCCGCAGCCGCAGGCCAAGGTCGAGCAGGTCGAGCTGGCGGACGTCGTGATGGTGTCGGTGTGAGGGCCGCTGTCGTTTTCTGATACGTATATACGCCTCGACAGTACAAATTCAGCCATCTGTACTCCGGTCCATTCGTCTCATCTTTCTGGCTATCCGCTACTTAATTTATTCAGACACGCATTTCTTCCCCGCTGCACATATTCACTCTGGAATAGTTGACCCGGTTAGACCAGAGGTCGGCCACCGACATGGTTTATCGCATCTGTGAAATGTATTTATTACAAGTCCTGTTGTTGGGGATTACACTCCGTGCATAATAATGAATACAGATGTTTTGCAAAGATACCGAAAGAAAAGGGTAAAGAAAGCACTAAAAGGAATAGTACGCGTAATTGTTAACAAACAGGAGCCCATGGTATGTGCAACGTCGGCAATGATAAAAGAAGTGATTATATTATGATTTGACTCTTTTGTAGTAGAGGAAGTATGCCGGCTTTCCCTGAGAGCTTCGGGTGAGCATGGACTAGCGCAAAAAGAATAAGCTAAAGTAACTCACCACTACCTCGCGCGCGTCAGCTGACGATATGCGGCTATCGTCGCAATATTGCCAGCTCCCGCGAGAGTTGATGAAAGCAGTATCTGGGCAAGAAATCCTACTCAACTTCTTTCGAAAACGTAGCGAAGTCGAACACTCACAATGGCCACTGCTCAAAGTCCCGAAGTGGTTAGTCACAGCGTATAAGTCATATCTATAGGGCGGTATCTGCGAGCGCGGGTCGTCCAGCGAGATCGGCGTGTTCGACTTGCGGTCGATCCCGGGTGGCAGCGGCGGAGGCATGTAGTTCGTCATATCGAGCCCCTTCAGCGGGAAGTCCACGAACGTCTCGAGCTTGTCCGTGAAGTGGCCCTTGGTCATGAACCGCTTAAGGTGAATGAGCAGCACGGGCGGCAGCCGCGAAATTGAGAGCCGCTTCGTCGCCTTGCGCAGCGTCTTGCAGTTTGGGCATTGCCTAAGGGTTGAGAACGCGTTAGAGGCTTCGGTTTGCGAGGGAAGGTTTCGATTGGACTTACCAGGCGTCCGCCTTCTCCATGACCTCTTCCTGCACGAACGCGTCGAGACACTGCTGCAGCGTCACCTTCGAGCCGCGCAAATTAGGAATTGGCAGCGTCAGGTACATGAATGGGTTGTACGTCGTCGACGTCTTCCGGCACGTCTGGCACTCCATGCGGTTTCGGAATTGGCCCTGGAAGAAGTCGACGACGATGCTATCCTCCCGCGTCCGATACAAGTTCCACTCCTGCTGGCTCGCGATCTGCTGCGGCAACACCTCGAGCTCCGCCTCGCGCTCGGGCGTGGCCTTGATGGGCGGCTTCTGCAGGATGCGGTTGAGGTCTTCGTGCAGTCCGTCGAGTAGGAAGTTTAGGAACTCTTGAGAGTCGTGCTGTTCAGAACCTGCAAATTGCTTGCCGTACACGCAGATTGACCTCTGCGATGATAATGTTAGTCGCACTAACAGCAGAAAAAACTTAACAGAGAAGCTCACTCGGAACGTATGAGGTGATAGAACAGATAATTCCTGGTGCCAAAGCGCGTGCAGGATGGAAGCAAAGGCGAAAGAGAGCTGCCCCTTCGACCCAAGCGGATTAAGCATGTTCACCGCATTCTTCCAGCGCCCATCGGTGAAGAAGCGCGAAAAGGGTACAGTTGCGCTCAGACACTGAATCGTTGAGTTCATATAGCACGTGTTCCCCAGATTCTTTAGTCCGGACGTCGCGATCTGCGTGTTCGGCCAGTACGCGACCGGATAATCCGAGCTGATGATCGGCGGGCGCGGACCGTCCTGCTGCATCGACACCGATTGTCGGCTCCCGTGTGACAGCCGCCTATTGTCCTTCCGCTCGGTCGATGGCGAGGCGGCAGCAGGCGGCGGGCGCACGACATGTTGTGCGGAAAGGTCAGGGTAGTCAATCGATTGCCGATTAGCGAAGGTGGAGACAGCCTGCTCAGACTGGTCGATGTAGTCGCTCCGCCGGCGCGAGAGCGGAGACGGGTTGATGGATGCGGTGGGCGGCGGGGAGACGATGCCTCCCTGGCCTGAGGCAGATGGCAGGGATGTGCCGAAACTCGAAGATGGCCGCGGGTATTGAGGGTATGTAATAGATGACGAGCTCGCTGCGTGTGAACCGTTCAGGTATGGTGGTGACTAAGGAAGGCACGCAAGACATCAGTAGATATCGACCAGGATTAGCGTTGCTACACACGTTGTCATAAAGTCCTCTGATATTATATGATAATGATGATGTTGAGGGAGGTCTCGACATCGTAGGCTTCCTCACGAGCCGGCGTGTAGGTTCAGGCGAAGGTACACCATTGGTCTCTCGAGGCGAACTGTAATAGAACACGAATTTTCAAGTCAGCACAGCCATTGATGGATAGTTAACGCTCGAGAAGCAGAAGACGTCGATCAGGAATACCCAGCAACACGAACCTTGCATCCTCCGGGATTTGATCCATGGCGTATGGGTAGCGCGGCTGCGCAGTGGGTGAGCGAACATCCTCCGGTGTCGATTCATTTCGTCCATTGACACGGGTGGGGACGTTGGCAGCGGCACCCGCTGTTCCGTTGACAATCGAAGGCGAACGCAACTCCAAGGGCTTCAAGTCGAAATCGAGCGTCCTTGCGCCGTCGTCCTGCGCGACTTCGTCCGGGAACGTCATGCCCCACGCCTTCAGCCCACCGACAAGAATGACGGGCGGCCTCTTCAACACCCTCCGGAAGGCAGTCTCGTAGATGACGCGGACCGCAACGGACATAGGCGCGATCGAAGACCCGAAGTTCTCCGAGCCCGCATCGTACATGACGACAAGATCGAACTTGTCGCGATTGCGGAACAAGGTGGACTCGCGTTGTGGCGCGACAGAGAGCGCATCTTCCAGCTTGTCGCTGGTAAGGCTGCAAACCAACGTCAGATATGGAGAATGCCGTCATGAAAAGAGCGACATACCCGTCGCGAAGCAGAACGTGCGGCTCCAGGCACACAACCACGTCGCTCTTGATGTGCGCCCTCACGAATTCATCGCGCGTCCGCACGTCCAGTAACAGCACCTTCACCTCATTCCCATGGTCCAAGTACTCGTGCAGTGTCCTCGGAGAGATATTATTCGTCACAGGTAAGTCTAGCCCTCGCGAGCGCGACGACTCGCCCGTGTTCACTGGCGACGTTCGCATGGGTGAGGTGCGCGACGAGGCAGAGCCGCCTGTCATGGTCAGGCTTGCTGGCTTAGGTGGGATGGAGGGTGAGAGCGGACTTCGTAGAGGATTCGCTAGTGAAGGAGACGCAGGACGGCTCTGAAAAGCAGCTACAGACGGCGTGACAGGCGTGCTTGCGGATCGCGGGCCGGGGTCGAGGTCAAGAGGGAGAGATGGAAAGCGCTGTATCACGGAAGGCGACGCTAGTGGCAGAGTAGCAAAGGTACCGGGCTTGTTTGTCGGTACGGAAGGTAACTCCGGCAACACGGCGTGCATGCTGCTTTGGCCCATCTCATCCAGCTCGTCGATAGAGGGGAACGTGTGATTGAACTCGGAGAAGGACAAGTGCGAGACGTGAGGCGACGTCGCTGTAGAAGACGTTGGCGAAGGAGGGTTGAAAGGCGACGGCGACACCAATGAATGCACAGACGAGCCAGTAGGGTGACTCGTCACAGTCGGGGACTGAATCTGAGCATGGGTGCTGGTGTGATCTTGCGAAGAGGACGCCCGGCTGATAGTGTTAGCAGTAGATTTCCGGTCAATCGGCGGCGAGATTATGGACAGGTCGCGCGAAAAGCGCTTAGTCGTCTGTACTGACAGACCTGCGTCCTGCAAGGATCGCATGCGATCTGCTATAGAGCCGCCGGGCTTCGGAGCTAGGTCATCCACCTCACTGCTAGTGCTGCACAGGAAACTCAGCACACATTCCAGACGTAAGAACAACTTACACATACCCTTTCGCCGCCTTTTCCAGCTCCAGCAGCTTCGACTCTAGACTCTCCGCCTTCGCAAGAGCAACGCTTCCATATTGCTAAAATAAGGCAACGTAAGCAAAGGCGGCCTTCGCAGACATCGTCGCATAAAAACGCGCACGCACACGCTGGTACTCAATGAAGTCTTTCCACACGACGCCTTTCTTCTTCTGCTCCACCTCCTGCTTGAAATCCTGGTGCTCAAGCACAACCTGCGAGAGCTGCGCAGCAGTGAGCAATGCCCGAAATGACTCTCTGAGGTCGCCTTTTTCCTCAAGCGTGAGTCCCGTCTCTACTTTGTCGCGTGCGGTGCGCAGCAGCGAGAGCGCGGACGCCCCGCGCACGCTCTGCACAACCGTGCGGACCTTCTCCTTGATGTCTGCTACGGTGAGCTCATTGCGCGATGAGCCGGCGCCGTTCGTGATCGTTGTCGCGGACGCTGCGGTGCACGGTGAATACGGCATTTTTCTGTAAAATGCGGGCGAGAGGGACACGCACTTGTTGCTGGTGGCCCGAAATTTCGAAGTGCTGGCGACGTGGGCAACACGGTCACCGCAGGCATACGGAACTCACTGTTCAATGTTAAGAAGACGTCGCTCTTCTCGTCAGTTTCGCGCTGTCCAGTAGTTTGTCGACGACGTTGGCGACGACGGGCGGCGAACGATGTCGAAGGACGTTTGCTCGTCGTGAGCTGTGTGACGAGCAGCTTGCATAATCGAACCGAGGAAGGTAGTTACGCGTTCTCCTTTCGGACGTTTTCTCACGAATCCATCTTGGCAACTTTTGTTCCGTCTTTTTTTTTTCTCCTGAGCACGAAACGTAACTATACAAGAAAATCCAGCCAATCATGCATAAATTTACAAATACTCTATAATCTAACCACAACGCAGACCAAAGGATGAAGCATAATGACGAGGGATGCATGTCAGTTATTTAATCATAAGACGTTCAACAAACTCGAAGACCGGAGTACAAGGCAGCGAACGGTGGCAGACAGAGCAGGACGTGAGAGATAAAGGTAATAAAAAAGAAACATCAGCAAGTCGAAGCACGAAGTTTTTGTACGAAGCGTAGTGGGTGTAGCGAAGGGTATGGTAAAGTCCAGTGGACCATCAATTATGTATGTGCAATACTTTTTCTCTCGCCTTTCACTGCAAGACGCGCAGCACCGGCGGCGCGATGTGGGCAACAGACATGCGCGATGCGCGCGCAGACCCGAATGGCGCGTTGGGCGTCGGCGACGGGCTCATGTTCACCGCGCGCGGGCGCGTCCAGCTCAGCAAGCGCGGCGTCACGCTCCCCGGCGGGGTCATCGGGGGCGTCGCCGGCTGTGCGAGCGAAAACACCGGCGAGGAGGGATATGCGAACTGCGGTGTTGTCGGTGTAGCATCATCAGCGGCGTGGAGGCTGTCCAGGGGGCTCGCGCGCGTCGGTGTAGTTGGGAGGGAACGTGCCTGCGACTGCTCCGAGATGGTCTGGCGAACGAGCGGCGGGAGATCAGAGAGCTCGCCCATGCCGTCGTTGGCGAAGCTAGGCAGGTACTCGGCCTCCTCGATCCTGCGCGCCGACTCGCGCAAGAGTGCGACTCTCTCGGCCGCCTCCGCGCCCACGGAGACAGGCATTGCGGGTGATGCACGTCCGCTCGATGTGCTGTCACTCGCGCTACTCGAGTCATCTTCGGCAGCATCGACGAGATCCGGGCGCTCGTCCTCGCTTGGGGGTGTGCCGTCTGCTCGTCCCACACGGAGCAGGCGGTTGCGGATGGCGACCTGAACCCGTATGCGCTGTGACATGTCCTGCTCCTCCTGCTGCACGATCTCCTCTTGCGACAGGGGGGCCTCATAAACAGCGTCCGCGCTATCGAAGAACTCGTCTGCGTCCGGGTCGAAGGCGTTGACGTAGCTCCAGCGCTCGTACGTTGGTGTTTTCACCTCGGCGACGCAAACCGGCTCAGCAGGTGCGATCAGGGTTGAAAACAGAGGGCGACCCATAGCGATGCTTTTTCAAGAAAATATATACGGATTAGAGAAAAGAGGGCGAGGAAGAGGAGAGAGTGGACGACGTGGACGCGTCTGGGGAGATTGAAGACCGAAGATCAAACCGAGACGCGGTCATATAAAACATTTCGAACCCAGCCGCTTTAGGGCCGGTTGACGTGGCAGTGCCCAATTTGATCGACCCCTAAAGCTAAACTTAGTAATTAAAACCAAATTACAACCACAAAGATAAGGCTACAGAAAGTACAAAAAAAGATACAGTTTCAATTTTCATTTCTCAACCGAGGGCTCATTCAAGTCTTCGGTATCAACAATCATAGGTGAATCGTCTGCCGGAATTAATTTAGTCTGGCTCGGTCCAGCCACTTGGCCCTTGGCACTAGCCACATCTTCACTCTCCATATTACTCGTCTCCATTTCCGCCATAGCAAATCTGGAGGCAAAAGCGGCTCTCAGTCTCAAATCTCCGCATCATATGCACACAATAGACGACTTACCGCCAAGCAGTTCGACATTGCTCTTTAATTTTCACTGTCTTGAACCTCTGGATCTTCGGGTTTCCATTTAGCATCATCGCGTCCCAAGCTGCGCGGAGCGTTATAAACACAATCAATAAACAACAATCGCTTTTAGGAGAACACGTACAAGGATCTTCGTTCAAAAGCCTCAGTTTGTCCATATGAAGCCATTGCCTATAATCCGCTTTAATTCATTTGTAGTCCAAGGAGCGCTGGAGGCAACGCACCAGGTCTTCCGCGCGTCCCAAAAACTGCACGAGTAATTGGGGACCACCTGCAGTCCGCGGTGTCTTCCCTTTCTCGCGCTTTTCGCGGAGCACCGCGGGTGGCACGTCTGGGTCATCCTCCTCGAACACTACCGCAGGCCACCATGGATACGTTTCTAGTTTTGCCAGGTTTGCAAATTAGGCGGGAGCTAGACATTAAGAGCGAGGGACTAACCGGCTTTAGCCCACACTGAACGACACAGACGGATGGTTATCAGTCAGACAAATTCCGGAGGGGAGATAGAGCGGGACTTCCACGCACCGAGCGTACCACCTTCCAGCACATCTCCCTCTTCAATCAGTATCGTTGCGGGTCCGAGTCCTGCAGCATGTGCTGCCTTGCGAGCATCTTCCGCTGCCACAATTATCCTACCATCAGAAGTCCTTGCCTCTGGTTCCTCATCGACCTCTTGACTTTCGTCATCCGTCTTGTCAGGTTCCGGTTCCTGCTCGCCAGCAATTTCGGCATCACCCTTATCCTTGTCATCGTCCTCTCCTCCTTCCTCCTCTCCGCTGAGGGCACTAAGTGAACTCAGCTCGGAGCTGCTCTCTCTTCATGCCTGCTTTTCTACCGTCAACAGCTGTGGGTCTGGCGGCGGCGGGGACGCGACTTTAGCGCTGCACCAGTGGTCTGGCCCGTTTCACGTGCCTCCTGCGCAAGCTCCTCCTTCCGGCGCTGCCTCCTCGCTGTGTGTTTCGCCCGACGCGTCGCGGGTGTATCCAGCTCCATGATGATCGTCGTTGATCGTGGCGGAGACTTGCG